>JAZKJV010009015.1:0-342403 GCA_037367405.1 Ottelia alismoides
TATATTTCATCTATTTTTATCTTAATTGATATTTTAAAAATCCAAAAAGATTCATTTTGTATTCTATTTGCTTTATTTTCTGTTTTTGATTTATTTAAAAGTTTTAAAAATTTGGAAAATTCTGAAAAAAAATAAAAAATATTAGAAAATGTTAAAAACACAAAAATGATTTTATTTGAATTTTAGTGTATATTACCACTTTATAAAAATCCCAAAAGTTGTCTTCTCTTTCATTCTCATTGAATTCTTTTATTCATTTTTATTTCCTTTTGTTTTATAAAATTAAAAACTTTTGTAAAATCAAAAATCTTAAAAAAAATCAGAAAACTAAATAAATATAAAAAAAAATCAAGATTTCATAAAAAGTACAAAAAATACAAAATACAAAAATCAAGACTAGTGTTCATAGTTTTCCTTTTTTTCATTTATTTTTCATTGAATTGAATAACCATTAGGACTTTTGTAGTCTCCCTGAGTTCGTCCCTTTACGCTATACAGATAAATTAAATATAAAATTTCTATTGCTTCATTTTCTTTATTTATTTTAGATTGAGAATCAAATACTTTTTCGTAGAGGGATTTTTGGGGTTGCAACAACACTGCAGATAAATTCATTAATTTAAAACCCTGATCTACTAGTTCAACAATAGCATAATATTACCAATTGATTATTTTAATAAATAACATACCATTTTCTTATTTTGCTATTTTATATAATAATAAGTAGGGCTTTTATGATTTTTTTGTACATTTTAATAAATTATTTTATATAGATTAATAAATACTAGTATATATAATAGAGTCCATTTTATATAGTTTTAGAGGTTTTGGGTTTATTAAAATATTAAATAAGGATTTTATATTATAAATATACTGCAAGATTAAGAGAATAATTTAAAACTGCTAACTTAATTGTATTATAAATAGTATGCGCACAATAAGTTCAATAACTCAGAAATTCGGTTGTTATTAGGTCCAAAAATCAACTTTTTACAAATGCACTCCATTTTCATTGAAATTACCTTCATTAATTAAGAAATTAGAGTTCGTATGACAAAATTATGAAGTTCAGAAGTTGGGAAATTAACAATTTGGAAGTCTGTTTACATGACATATGTATAGGTTTGAATTTTAACTTATTTTTATAATTTTATAAATGTTTTTATATACACATATTGAAGAAATTAGTGAAAAATATGTACATATGAATTAAATATGTCTATGTGAAACCTATATATATATATATATACAATAAATAAATGGAATTAATGTGAACTGTACAAGGACGGTTATTTTTTTATTGTCTTCTTTATCCCTCCTACTTTATTGTTTGTCTACCAAATCTTGCTTACTTGATCTCAGAAGTTAGGTTATATAAATATATCTTACAACTATATTATATTTTCTAAGTCATTATATACAATATATACATATTTATAGTCTGTCTTATTTTCTTTTTTTTTATTTTTATATATTTATGATGTATAAAAATAAGTTTTTATTCATGAACATGCTTTTAATGAAAAATATAGATATTAATACACATTTACATGTATTTTTAAGGGTTTTAAGATTAAATACGACATAAACGTTAATGAAACATGGATTCTTCAAAACCGTGTTCTCATACTAGCTTAGATAACTCACACTCAAGTTTCATGAAGTCTTCATTAATTTTGTCCCGTCTTTGAGCATCATAAGATCAATTCCAAACTCAAATCTCATTTCCCCAAGTGATACCTCATCCCATCTCATCATGAATGTAGTCGTGCATGTGAGTGTTGGTCATATTCTTTAAGGATAAGATTAAGCATGCAATATAGAGCACAAGTTTTTCTAAATAGGGAAGTATGAATTATTAAGACCAAGATCCGAGTGATTAAGATAGGTTAACTCTGAATTTCTAGATCTCATAAACCAAGTGTTATGAATTTCAACAAGCCTTGTTGTTAAATGTGAAAGTGTTTGGGAAACACCAATTGATTAAAAAGTAAGTTAATTAGTTAGAGATTTTTATTTGAAGAATGTCATTAATAGAAATTATAGAACAGGTGCCCTTTTAAGAGGAGATACACAAAACAGATAGAACACAAAAAGAAATGATACACATTACAAGAATATCATAGGGGTGCCAACACAACGCTACCAAACTCTAGACTCTCAACCTCAAGCATCAGACTTGAATACATGGGGTTTAAAATCACAGGTAGCGTTATGCTTCACTTGCTTCCTCCTCACAGAGTAAACCTCGGAATAAAAATAGGAAAGATCTTCATTGACTTGAAAGATGAAGTGCCTCGAATCATGCCATTCTTTCTCGAAAGAAATATCCTTATCAACATGGGAAGAAAAGTTTCTAAAATGGAAGGAGGACGAATCAAACCCTTATTTTCTACAATAGACCTATGGGTTTATCTTAAAAGTAAAAATCTGGACATATGAGGGTGACCTTACATACAAGAGACATGATCTTCAGGCTTTTGAATATCCTCAAGGAAAAGTGAAGGCTCCTTCATATCCAACTCTTACAACAATAGATTATCTTCCTCATTAGTCAACACTCTTTTTAAAGAACTCTTTATCAACTTGATCTTTCAAAAATATAGAGTTGACATCTAAACTCTCTTCCATATTTTACTCTGTAAGGCACTAGACTGGGCAACCTTTTATAGTCTAAAGAGTCCAACAGTTCAAAAAGTAACCATTACACCAAAGGCACCCTTTCACAATATTGAATACATCTTAAGAAACTGAAGTAAGGTATCCATTATTATTTTTTAATTTTATTTTTTTATTATTTTTAAATGAATTTCTAAATATATACATAAAAAGAATGTGTTTTAGTGTCAAAATAATTTTTACCCTTTTTCAAAATAATATTTTTGCAAACCATGTAAAATAGATATAAAATTTGTCAAATATTGTATAAACTATTTTTACAAATATTTTCAAATGTCCATACCATAGCCCATAATAGATATACAAAACATATGAAAGTATGAGCTATGAATAAAAGTATATATGCAATGTATAGACACCCTTTTATACTTAATTATGTTATATCCTCATGGCACAAAGTGAAATGAAAGACAGCTCGTACTAAGCATAAAAAAAAGATAAGACATGGACAAGAAAACTGGATAGATCCCCCTATACTTAGGCTTTAAGTAGTCTAAGTGTAGTGTTGAAGGACATAGAAATGGGTACAAAAGAATAGAAATAGAAACATATCAACTAAGAATAAAAAGGGAGTCGATCCCCCCTATACTTAGTCCGAAAATAGCCTAAGTGTAAAGAATGGAATGAAGAATAGAAAGACCAGGGAGATAACATCAGATGACCAAGAAGAATATATAGAGCTAGGGTTGGTTCCCCCTATACTTAGGCTCTAAATAGCATAGGAATAAAAAGTTAAAAAGGGAAGAAACCAAACCTTAAAAGAATAGATCAAGTGTCAGTATAGATGATGAATCTGTAAGATCTGAATCTTCAAGTTATGACTTCATGATGTATCTAAAATATCTCCAAGAGACTCAATCGGCGTGGTCAATTACTTTAACTGCACTAACTGTTCTTTAGATTCTACAAAGTGCTTCAACAGTTTATCGTTGACCAGGAAAAAACATGCACCATCTATCATATTACCAATATCTACACCTCTATTACTGTCCACTTCCTTCACTATATAGGGACCCATCCACTTAGACTTAATTTTCCCATTGAAAGTCTTGAACTTAGCGTTAAACAACCATATCTTTTGTACCGGGACAAAGTTCTTGCATCTAATATGCAGGTCATGCTGCTTCTAAACTTTGTGTTACATATCTAGATGTTGTCATACGCTCGGTTTTTTATTTCCACTGACTCATTGAGGTTCAAGTCTCTACAAAGTTTCCCTAGGTGACACCTCTAATTGATTTTCTTTATTGCCCACTCAAAATTGTGAATCATATCAGTGGACAAATGGCATGGCTTACCATAATCATTCTAGAAGGTGAACTACTAAGTGGAGTCTTGTAGGACATCCTATAAGCCTATAAAACTTGGTCCAATAGCTGGAATCAATTCTTCCTATCAAGATAGACTAACTTTTGCAGAATACTCTTCACCTCCCTAATTGAAACTTTTGCCTTGTCATTTTACTGTGGATGGTAAGGACTAGTAATTATGTGCTCGAACTTGTAGTCACTAGCTAAAGATTTCATCTCTCTATTCACAAAATGACTACCTCCATTTGAAATCAAAACCTTAGGTAGCCCGAACATTGAAATTATATGATCCTTAATAAACTTACAAACAGTCCTATTGTCTACGGCTCGAGTTGGGATAACCCTACCCACCTTGAAAGATAATTAACCGCTAATAAGATGTACTCAGTTCCATTGTTGTTGGGAATGGGACCCATGAAATCTATGCCCCATGCATAAAAAAACATCACAGAAGATCGCCGATTGCATGGGCATCTCATCTCTATAACCAACTGTCCCGCCCATCTTTTGACAAATTGGACATGAACGTACAAAATCCATAGCATTTCTAAACAAGGTCAGCCAATATAATCCACATTGGAGTATTTTGTGAGCTGTTCTTTTTCCCGAGTGGTGTCCTCCAGCTACTAATGCATGACAATATGTGAGGACACTCTGGTATTCCTCCTGAGGAATGTACCTTCTCCAGACACAATCCGACCCTTTGAAGAAAAGGAACGGATCCTCCTAATGGTATCTCCTCGAATCCGACTTCAGTCGGTCAAATACTGATCTCAGTCCAACCATGAAGAACTTGCTTGGAGATAAGATAGTTCACCATATTGGCATACCATAGAAGTGAATCGACGACGCAAATCGAATCATCTAGAAAGGTTTATTTGATCGTCTCTGGGTTAGGGTTAGGGGAATCCTTCAACTCCAAATGGGACAAATGATCATCCACTATATTCTTAACCTCAGGTGTATCCTTAATCTCTAAATCAAACTCCTGGAGTTAGGTTGATACCATTTCGTCTACTTCATCTTAAGCTCTGCTTCTCCGCTTGGGGAATGGAACTTCATCATCCTTGTTTGATAATCGAAGGAAGTTTCAACAGTCCTAAGGAAAGGCCGCCCAAGGATGATCTGTGAGTATCTCCGATAATTAAGTATATCCATCTCAAAGTTCCCTCAATCTAGATGATAACTTTCTTGAGCTCACACTTAGCCTTCTTAATGGACTTATTAGAGAACCAGAGCAGTGCTTTAGATCTGCAAATTAGTCCCAACTCAATCTTCTCATATAAGGCAAAAGGTAACAGATTGATCGAAAAACTATTATATATGAGAGTGCGTGCAAACACTAGGTCAGATATATAACTCACCACACAATGTGCGCCCAAGTCTCTCTTCTTTTTAATCAATTGTTGATTCTTGAGATAATAAGTTGTGGCAACTGATAAGATGCGTGTCTTTACATAACTATTCAGATTCTTCCAGCATACCCTAGTAGGTGTTCATCACACCTTAAGGTATTTCTAAAATGCAGGATTGTTGGCCGCATACTCATCAAATAGCACCTTAACCATGATATTACCTATACAGAATCGTTCCATATCTGGATCATCTTTTTGAATCTTCTTAACAATGTGCTTTCTTATTTCTAAAGCACAAGGGTAAGGGAATGAACACGCAGAAGAAGTAGATGAAGACTATGAATCATAAACTGAAATATGCTTCTTTTATTATTTAATTCAGGGTCCATCATACATGAATCTTTTACATTTAACTTGGAATTTAAAATAGAATTATCTACTAAAGGCTGGGGAATGTCTGTTGTTGGTACATCCTACTCAACTGAGGTGCAAGATCCTCCATAGACTCTGAATATGCTCCATGTTGCTGATACATTCTCGTACTCCTTCTTCTCTCCCTACTAATAGTCCTCCTCTTTGGCTCAAGGGGGCTACTGTTGATGTCAGCCCTCCTTATGTTTTGAAGTCGCCTCAGGTAGAGACTCATAAATGGCCCCATCCATGTCCCTTGCCTGGTCAGGTACGACCACGGTCTTTCCACTCATAAGTGAAATATTGTTAACATAATCAAATGGAAGAATTGCATGATCGGATCTAGATGAGTCTGAGTAATATATCTGACCATACTGATGTTGTTGTTAGGGTTGGTTCAGGTTGTCAGGGTTAGCTTGAACTGGGCGGGGATAAATGTAGAAGGTGCAGATTGCTCATTATGTAGACAAGATAAGCAGTTGTGGTCAACACGCAAATCTTATACCTTGTTCCTTTAGGAACGTAGCTCCCCATGAATATGTTGTTGAAGATCAGTGGGTCCTGATGAAGGTAACTGCTGTTGTAAAGAAGAAGAAGAAGGAAAGCATGAAGGCTGACTCTGGTGGCCCTGGTAGTGTTATTATTGTGGGGAATGTTGAACATGTTGGACTTATTGGTCCGACTGGTACGTCTGCTGACAAACGTAAGGTTGTGGTTGCCTCGGTGGTTGGGAGTGGTAGGCTCCAAAGCTTTGTTGTGTTGGAAGAGGTGTAGGTGTGAATGATTTGTTGTAAAAAGTGAGAATTCTGGTAAAGTAGAAAGTCCCAAAAACTTCCCTGCCTGGCAAGGTCAAGTGTGTATCACACACCATTCACTTCCTATACCTGGAAGGCTCCTTTGTAGCTATCTCTATTGATGATGTCTGCTGTTGATATGAGTGAATAGGAGTCTGGTCCTCTACCAACGATTGTGGTGTCCCTGACATCAACTGTTCATGTACATGATGTGCTCGATAAACAGGAGCAACAGATGTAGTCACGACAATTATATGATGAATCTCTGATTTATCATCATTATATCCTTTAATTATCCTCCAAAATAGAACAAATCAATAAAATCCATCCTTAATTCTATTTTATTAACAACTAATCCTCTTTTAATAACTAACCCTAATTATTATATAAAATTAACTCCTTTTTATTTTCTTTGTTTTCCTTATTTTATTCTTTTTAAAAATCTCAAAAAAATAGATTAAATATTATATATATTTATTTTCGCATTAAAAGGAATCATAAATACAAAAAATATATAAAGAATTAAAAATAAGTGTTTTTATCCAATAAGAATGCTTTCAAAAATTTTATTGTTTATTTGATTTTGTTTGACTTTTTATCCAACACGAAACTTGTAGATCTCATCGAGATCTACAATTTTAATGTTTTTACGTTTCTCTAGTTTAGCTTCCTTTTATTTCTTTTTGATTTTTTTCTTATTTTCTTTCTTTAAACAAATCTTATTGGGCCACGTAGCGCTCTCTAGAGCTGCCACGCGGCTCGCTCCCTTTGTGCCACCTGCCTCTCTCCTCAGACCATCTAAATATGCTTTTGGCTCTCATATCTTTCATCCCTTCATGCCTCGCTCTTAGCAGCATGATGAGATCCCTTGATCTCATCACAGTCATTCCTTTCTGCCTTCACCATAGCCCTTGGATCTCACGATCCAGTGACTGCCAACCCATCTTCCACCTCTACTAACCCCCTCTTCCCATGATCACCTCACCGCCCTCTGTCATTCTCCCTTTTCATGCGGTAGATATAGTCATCCTCTCCACTCGCTTACGTCACCCACACATAGCCCTAACTTCCTTGCTTCTCGCTCGATCATGAATACCCTCATCCGAGCTTCTAGGACAGTCACACGACCATTAAAACATCACCACACATGACCTTTTAACGGTCTCCATCCACTTCAAATACTCCACATCCACGCTCAGATCACTCCGTCCACCACTCACTGGCCAAGGGTAACACCCTCTACTCCCTCCTATGACAGAGGATAGGAGCATCGAGGGCCGAAGAACCTCCCTCCCAGTCGTGGTGTTGACCCACGGCTCCGGTCATGTCGCAACAACTCTCAGTGGCTGCCCGAGCTCCATGGTATGGCTGCGCATGACAAGTGAAGACCCGAGCTTCGAATGAAGCTCACCCCAAGTCATATCCTCTGCCACGCCATCTTCTCCGATCATGTAAGATCTCCTTCTTCTTTTTCTTTTATTTTCTCTTATTTTGTTAGGTGCACACACACCTTCCCACCAACGATTAAGCATGCCCAAAGCATTGTCAGACACCCGAGATCTCCACTAGCAGTCTAAACCATATCCTTCGCTCCTCCGCAACCTCCCCCATCCCAAGCTTTTTCCTCCGCTTGAGGTAGAGGAAAACCCACTCAGTGCACTCCACATTTCCATCCTACAGCATGGCACTCTAGTCCTCATTCTTCGGTTATCTCCCCTCAAACCCTTTCTTCATGTCTCTTCATCATTCGTCGAACTTCAGCTGGATCTCCGTGCTAGAGCTCTTCCTCGGGTGTGGATCCTTCATTATTCGTCTTGAGTTATCCCCATGTCTCCTCCATCCTCCGATCTTCATAGCCAGGCCACCAAGTTCCACCTGGGACCTTCAACGGCCATGGGACAACACGACGGAGCTCCTGACATCTCATCGGATCTCCAATTGCATTGCCACCTAGTAGCAGAGGAAGAAGGCCCAGAGCGTACAATTGCCATTGGATGACGTCCCTCCAACACCCATCTAATAGCCAGGAGGCATCCAAGTCATACACTCCAGAGCATGGAGGCTTGGTGGGACTGAGCCCCCGCTCGAAGCACCTCATGCCACCACGTGGCTCAAGGCGCACATGCCTCACATGCAACGCCTAGGAAAACTGCATTGGTTCCCCGTCAGCTTCTCTAAATTACATAAACGCCTTATCAGGACCAAAATGCATATTTTATCTATTTTTTTTCATGTTTAACTTGCAATTATGCCCATGGACTATATTGTTAATATCTTGAGCATTTTAATTCCATTTAAGTTGATTTCAATTTCATTTGTTGCTAATTTTATACTCTTCCTCATGGCTACATTTAATCATTTTATTTGACACTTTATTTAATATACTAAATTTTAAATATTTTAAGTGTCCATTGATCTATAATTAATTGCCATGAATTGAACTATGAATCATTTTTTATGCATCAATGACTACTAAAATTGATTCTTGCTCTTAATGCCCAATGATTGGATTAATTTAGGGGTCTAAATGAATATATCATTTTGTTTGCATTGCATAACATATGATGGTGTTATGTTGCATATTATATCACTTTAAATGCTTAAAAAATCAAATAAAAAGTGCTTTCTTTTCATGCATCACATGCATTGCATGTCACTCTGTTGCATTATTTTGTGCATAATATTTGTCACCACTCTGTAGCATTGCACCAATATCTTGCATGGTTATTTTTGCATCATTTTATGTATCAATTTTTGTACAATATATGCATTGTCTATCTTATGTTCATCTGTTGTCCTGGACACCTAGGTTAAGGAAATGAATCGCTCAATTTAAACATTTAATTTATGATTAATCTTTAAGGAGGCTTGTATCCCTATGCTCGACCTTGGTATGCTTGCCAAGTAAAAAAATTCACCACATATTGAAGATAGATCCATTGTCGCCTCTTGTGCTACGATAATACAATGATATTAAGGAGGCAATTTTCGGGTTTATAAGAGATGATATCCATCGTCGGGGACACGACTCATCCTTGTTGACTTCTTGGATTTTAATGTTATTTTGAGTTGATAATTATCAAACACTTATGTCTCCATGTCGTGTTTTTTTGCATTATTGTCATTAATTAAATTTCTTGATACACATCTAACAAATTTTATTTATGGCAGGGCCCATGGAGATGGAGATCACTTGATTGACATTGAGGTGTGGAGTTGGGAGCTCTTGCTGTGAGGAGCTACAAAAGATATTCTGAAGACATCAAGGATTTTAATTAGTAGTTTGTTCATTTCATTTTTTATATTATTTGTAATAGTTGCATTTCTACCGATCCTTGTTCGAGGGCTCTCATGTGTAACATGGACCTGGACAATTGTTGTGGTGTGTAGAGCCCGTTTCACCCTAGTCCGGGTAGGGCTCCAATTGAGTGTTCGAGATTAGGGATTAGTACGCGGCTCTCTGAGCTTCCCTTATTTCATATCTTATGTGCTTAATTGTAGGTTAGGACACACCAATAAAAATCGAGGAGATTTACTTCATCTCCTCTGATTCATTGAGATGCACTTAAACACCGATCTATTTAGCCAAATTTCAACTAAAATATTCCCGTTAATAGTATCATGTTTATGTGTGGTTTGACTCGACTTGCAGGAATATAGTCTAAAATTTCAATACAGTCTTGCATGTGCAAGGAGAATGATAGAGGCACTGTAAGTTTCTCTCTCAAGCATGTATCATGGTTTTCTTGTATGCATCGGCTTTTCTCAATATCTATCTGGATTTATTACTTAGGATATGTATGGAATTGGGAATGGTCCTTAGACGATGATTGTGTGATTTATGCTCACATTAATTCAGTGATAACCTAAAGAATAAAATTGAGATTGTTTATGCACGTCGAGAACAATAAAATGGAGAAAAATGGGCCTTGGATTATGGGAGAGTAATACCTGCATTGAACGTAGGAATTGATTACATGTGGAGAGATGAGGACGTATCCCTAGGATAGTGCCAAAAACCTATAATTAAGCCATGTATAATGGACTCAAATTTTTGACGATCACCAATAAAATTGACAAGATAAATGACCAACAATTCTTGGTATTCATGTTTGACTTGGTGATCACGGGTATATTGCCTGCTTAGTTGAGCTTGGTTGTGTATTTTGCCCAACCCTCCCATACCCTAGCCGCTCCATCCTCATCTCCATAGATTCAATCATCGCCAGAGATTCAACCATCTTTGTATAGCCATTCTCCCTCTAACACTAACAGATACATGACATCCAACCTCAATTTCACATCCAGATACGTAGGCAACTCTAAGCTTGGGTATGAAAGTAGGTGACGAAATAAATGGATCTAATATTGAGAAACCTGAGGATATTCAGAAACCCAAGGACCATGTTCACCTAGGGATGACTCTGACAGTAACACTTCTACATATTACTCCCCTAGGAATAACTATGACTCTGATTCTGACTCAGCACATCAAAGCCCCTTCTTATCTACGGAAAGAAAAACATCCACACACCACACAGAAAATACCAAAAAATGGAAATATTCAAAAACACCCAAAAAATTGAAAATTCAGAAAAATTCATAAAAAATTGAAAATGAAGAAGATTTAAAGAATTTGGATCCTTCTCTCAGGAAGCACTGGAAAAAAAGATTGATTTTTGAACTTCCCTTAATACATGCCACTGAACACTTCCCCGACCTTATGGGATTTGTAATGAACAAATTAATAATGAAAAAGTCAGGCAGGACCAGAACAAAGACTGAAAGACATATCTTGTCAATGGCCACCTCCTTGGTGTTGACGAGAAAAACCAAGAGCCGCATAGTGAAGCGGTTGCCCAGATTTGATTGTGGAATCAAAAATACAACATTTATCCATGCTCGAATCGATGACGATCACCAATCAATATCCTCCCGACCTCTGTATTTGACAAGCTCAAACTCAGACCTATCAAGAAAATAAGAGAGATCGTTCAATTGGCTGATCGATCTATAAAGCAGTCCAAAGGAACAATTTCTATCATCATTACATTCCAAGGTGCTCTGCTCAAATTGGACTTCACAATCATTGCTATTGAGCATCAAGAATAATTCACCTAGACTCGAATCATTCTAGGAAAGCCATTCTTGGCATTGGCTAAGGCAATTATTGAGTGTGAGACTAGGGGAATCAATTTTACAGCATTGGGAGCACTTTGATCTCACCCAGTCCTTGATGAAACACATATTCTGAGGCGACCCACAAAGCCGTCAAAAATCGTATCCACCAAGCGGTAGATGAGCCCTACACTGTTGCTACTCCTGAGATATCGGTTGTTGAAGAGACTATTGGTTTAGAGACTCTTCCACATATTCCATTCCCAACTTCTCTCATCATGGGAAATGACTTCTCATATGATCCTGAGACATATGCATGGGTGCATCCTGAGTCGGCCGAGATCTCCGCGGACCACCTTGATCAAATCAACCCAAAATAGGAATGCACCAACATCAAGTCAATTGAGAACGAACATGAAAAGACTCTCCCCATTGTTCCATTTCTCGCTGCTCTCACCATGGAAAAGGGTTTCTTATATGATCCAGAGACATATGCATGGGCTCACCCTGAGTCGGTCGAAACCTTCTCTGACTACCTTGACCAAATCAATCTAACTCAGGAGTGCACCAACATTAAGAAAACTAAGAACGAATACGCGGGATGTACACTAACCAAGGAGAAAAATTTTAATGGTTATTCATCCGGATTTTCAAGTGTCAACACCTCACTCCCAAGACCAACACCTTCATGAAACAAAATGGCTGCTCCTTCATTTAAAAAGAAAGTCACCTCTGACCTTTCGGAAGAGGAATTGTCTAATGCATCCTCATCAGGTCCGAAAAAGGTAATCCACATGAGTGAGGTCTATTCAACAGTCCTAAACCCTATCTTCGCAAGGATCCAAATTTCGATTCCCTTTGGACGACTCCCATTCCTCACTATTATTCATCCAAAACAAATTCTCCTGGTCTTATTAAATATACTGGAATAATTTCTTATGAGCTGACTGAGTCTAGCGCTTCAGAGTATTCATCATCTGAGGACGAATCACTTGATCTCAAGAAGGAATAAATTCTGAGAAAACAACTGAAGAAACTAAAGAACAAGAATATTTGGAGTACCTCCACTTTCAAATACTATTCCTCTAAGGATAATTCCGATGATGGTTATCTTTCATCTGATTCATACGTTTCATCTACTCTCTAGCATGATTTCTCTGAGGATAACACTGGTAATGGTTGGTAATCATATGCTTCATCTCCTTCTTATCATTACGATCCCCGACCATAGGCTCACAAAAAGATCAGCTGAAAACCACCTTAATCATCAGCTACCCACCTTCCCTCTCAAACCCATCGGTCTCCTTGTACATCTTCTTCCTCTACTTAGGCCAAGGCCTAAGTATGGGGGGGGGACCGATGCCATATGTACATACCATTCTCACGATCGCCTCATTTTCACTCTTCTTCTATACTTAGACTGATCAGAGTCTAAGTATAGGGGAAACAATGCCCATATGTATATACTCTCATCATTCACATCTCCTGACCGCCTCATTCTTGCTCTTCTTCTATACTTAAATTGTTTACAGCTTAAGTATGGGGGGCGTGCCGATCTATCTTTTTCTTTTTCTTTTTCACTTTCTTACGCTTAGCCCGAGCTATGTCTTCTCTACACTTCTTGTGCTCTGAGGACACAACACTCACTAAGTATGGGGGTGTATATATAATATGTATATATTTTACCCATAGCTCGTGCTTTCACGTAGGTCTATATGTATTTACGGGGTAGATAACTAACTACAAAAAAAAACAAAAAAAAACAAAAGAAAAGAAAAAAAGTTTTGCTACTAACATTGACTGCATCCAACCAAAATTTGAAAAAATGGCTTCTTATTCATTTTTACATTAAAAAAAATTAAAAAAATAAAAAAATGTGTCTTTATTTCCCACACCTGCACTTCATCCAGCATTACATGCATTTGCATTTGTAAAAAGCCCTTGGGTTCTTAACCATGTTATGAGCAGAAACTGAGAGTGGTCTGGACTTGACCTGAATCTACCTAATTTCAGAGGAACTTCATCGAGAAAGAGGATTTTAGAAGCTTAAGGTCTTTGACTTAATTCTTTGAGTTCCACATGACAATGTGCAGCGTTTGACTCTTAGTGTCTAACCTGATCTCTTCATTCCGGGTACGACTCTTGAATAGGGAATTAATTTGTACTCTCGCACTATGCACTTAGCTCAACTCAGACGGGGTGTTGGAAGACTATGTGAATTTATTTTCTGGTAGCGTGGACATCTAAAGACCGGAGTAAGAGTTGAAATAAAGCTTTGAAAAAGGGATGGACGACTGGGCAAAATTTTTTCTAAGACCCTAAAACATGTACAGAAAAAAGATTCCATATCCGTAGGGGCACACCAAGATCCATACAGATGCACCAAAAATCCAAATACAAAGAATCCACTACCAAATAAACATTTGACAAAAAAAGGTCCAAGCTTCAAGAAAACCTGCAGATCTTGGTGGAGACTTGGCTAAACTGATCGGATTCACAAGAAGAGGTGACTATACTGGCCACCCTCCAGTTCTTTTCTTCTTCTTCTAATTTCTCCCTCTATTCGATTATGAACACAATGCGACAGACCTTAGAAAGAAATACCTGACTCCCCGAGGATGAGTTACTGGAGAAGAGGTTTGCATGGTAGTCCGGCATACTGGATGTGAAGAGCTAAAACCTTTCACACACATAAGTTGATTGTTCAATGTTCATGGGATATTCTTTGGGAGGAGGATTGATCTAAGATGACTTCTGAGCTGAAACTGTGACAATGATGAGCAGAACTTGAAGGCTGATGATTTTGAAATCTAAGACTCACAGAAGTTCTGCCATACTAATAATCCAAAGGTTAGGTCTAGTTACATTTTCACCTTCTACTCATGGTCTTGGTATGGAACCCAATCTTATTTCACCTCATTGCATTTCTTTTGATGCTCAAGGACGAGCATTGTTTAAGTATAGGGGACGATGAAACTCATATTCATCACTCTAAAAGTCATGAATTAAGCTCAAATCGCTAAAATTCATAAGCATTTCTTAATTTATTTTGCATAATTATCATCCGTGCATGTTTTGATAAGAATTACATTTTGTCACTCATTATTGCACAAAATAAGAAGCCAAAAATCTCAGCCAAAATGACCTGTAAAATAGCCTAATTTCTATGATTTTTTAACTAATTCATGCTAACTCCAAATGACCTAAAACCACCTCCATTGTATACATATTACTAACAATAATAAATAAAAAAATATAAAAAATTACTAACATAAATAAGTGTACCAAAAACCCAAACCCTAGTTCTACGATTTTCGAACTAAAACCTCGATATCTTCCTCGGCTGGTGTTTGATTTGATCCTACTCACTTTTGAACTAATGTACATTCAATTAACTTCAAAACAAGACCAAGTTCAAGTAAATCAGAGCTCATATGTGAAAGTTAGGTTTTGGGCCTCTTTTGTACATTTTTGACCCATTACTTTATGTACATATTTTATTTCCTTTTCAGTTGTCTTCTTTGATAAAAGTTTTATGAAAATGCGTAAAAATCCAAATCCAAAATGAGCTTTAAATCAATGAAACTAACTGAGTCTGAGTCTTCACTAATTGTTTGTACACAAATTATCTTTTCCTGTTTTATTTTATTTCTTCTTTTTCTAAATTAATACAAATAAAAAAATAGATTAATGTGTAAATATTTGTCTTTGATTTTATCATATTTTTTTCCAGATTTTTATCTAGTTTAAAAATCACAAAAAATTAGAAAACCCAAAAAACAAGGTATTCTATGTACATGGGATACCCCAAAAATATCACTTTGTGAGATCATTTTAATTTTTATTCTTCATAAAAATTATAGATCTCATCGAGATGAGCAACTTTCGTGAAGGAAATTTTTCGATCCAAGGTCATTTAATGTTTTTTATGTATTTATTATTGTATTTCTTTTTTCAAATTTTCTAGGGCTGACACATGGCATCTCCTGGGGCCACCATGTGTCACCTATTTTAAACCTTTATTTTCGTTTATTTTTTTAAAAAAGTTAAAAAAATAAAAAAATAAAAAAATGTGACACATGGCATCATCGTGGTCGACCGATCTCAACCTATCGGACGACCACTGCACTTTCTTCCTCCTCCTCCCTATTTTCCCTTTCTAGGCAGTGACGCCGCCCCGCATATCCCGACCACCTCCGCCGCCCTCCGATCTCCTTCCAAATAGAGTGTCGGCCACCTTCCTTTCTATCTCCACCACAAATCAATCCTCCTGCTTATCGAATCTCATCGCCGCCATATCCCATGGGATCTCCGACCTCATCATAGATCTCCAATCCGATCTCCTTTCCATCTTCGGTACCCCCTCAAGCCCTATAAAGCAACCTCACACCCCTCCGTTGAAGCCATCCACCAACTTCATTCTGACGAGGCCTGGTGGTGACAGCCCGGTCGTCTCCCCTTCGACGAGATCCAAGGTGCATCTTCGCCTTATCGTAGCACGCTCCTCCGCGCATCTGCCTTGCTTCGGCCATCGTTGTTGAGCTGACAACGACCTTGCCTTCAACTACGGTCATCTTCATCTCACATTCCACTTCATGCACTCCGCCTCCGCTTCATCTTTCTCAAAGGGCCAACACTAACGCCATCCTCCTCTGCTGCTGTTCAACATCGCCAACCCAGCTGCCAGCTCCGCCTCCTCTTACGCCCTCCGCCATCTCCCAGGAAGCATCACACTTCGCTGGCTAGCCGTGCTCCTCCACAAGTTAACGCCACACCTCCACTAGAGCCTCGCCTCTTCCCGCCGCCCTCCGCTCGTCGTTCGGCTGGGTCGCCTCCCCGAGTTCCTCCCACGTGCCGCGCTTGTAAGGAGGAAACGTCACCAGAGAGCACCCCATGCCCACGTGATCTGCACGTGCGGGTGGGTTAATTACTTGGATCCCCCTGGGCATTTCTCGAATTGAGGAAGCATCCCTGCCATCTAAGGGCACGTGCATAGCACGCGCCCCTTGGATTGCAGCAAGCCCCTTAGAGGATCACTGTATTGCACGTCAACCCCGCCATCTAGAGGGCACGTGCGACGCACATGCCCCTTTGGTAATTTTGTAGAGATACCCCCAATTCCCCCAAGGGTCATGGTAATTATATTTAAACTCGATTCTACATTTTGTTTAAATAATTATTGTAATATTGCACAAATACCCATGTGTTCCCCCATTATTTTAGACTTCTTTATTGCATCATTTTATTTATTAAAAATATGCATTTTATTCTACAATCAATTCTCTACATCATGGTATGCTTGTGAAATTTTTGTGATCTGTGGATAATTATTGATTAATTGTTTTGTGGAAAATTGCATATTTTGCCTACTCTATGCTTGGAAAATCATATTAAATTAACCATTATTCGAAAAATTGCCAAAATTTCACATATTGTAGAATTACTTGTATGTTACATTGTGCCCAAAAAGATTTGAATTTGCATGCATGGTTTATCTTATAAAAATCATTTTACATATTTTAATCTTTGATTTTTAATAGCTATTAAACCTCATATTTTTAAGTTTAGGATTTTTTTGAGATCAATCACCTAGTGATAGATCTTAGATAATTTTATCTCTTGGAAATAATTAGGTTTAATATTTATTATAATTAATTATTAAAATTCATTGTGTTTGCATTCATAAATTCATAAAATATTTATCTTGCATCCAAAAATTCCAAACAAAATTACAGTGCATTCATTGCATCATTATTTACATCTTCACCAAATTTCATAATTTTCGGACATCATATTAAAAATTGCATTTTCACTCCCTAAAATTGGTCACATTTGAATTTTGCATCCCAAAATTGCATTAAAAATAACAAATAAGTATCATCTTGAAAACCGTGCATGAAATTTGATAGACAAAATTCTAGGTTGTTCCTTTGCCTCCTTGAGTTTGACCTGGGGACTTGTCCTAGTAAAATAAATATAAAACCACTTTGATTAAAAATTGATAAATTCTTGTGGTTATTTCTTAACTGATTCAGATTGCCCGCCTACAACGCAACGACACATAAAACGATAATTCACATAAATTAACTAGGGCAATTTAGGACTCATAAATGCATGCATTGCTAACTTCTCCCAAGCAACCCACGAATCCATTATGAGGCTTGGGAGAGGATCACCTAGCTGCAGGAGAAGTGTCCACATCATGACATTCCACATACGAGTCTTGTCCAACATTTCTTTGGTGGACTCATTATTGAGAGCCAGAAGCTCGTGGATGCTTGTTGTTAACGAATTTCTGCACTTTTAAATTTGATGGAATAAATATGTAACTGTCATTGCAACCCAAAGAATCCTGCAATAAAAAAATATGATTTCTTCTCAAGCCAGTAATAATAGAAAATATAGCAAGGAAAGTTTGCTATTTAATTAACCTATATAGTAACATGATCAAACTCAGGGATGCTACAATTCTCGAGGGTTATTCAAATAATCAAAAAAAATTCAATTAAGAGAAAAAGGGATTCTCAAATGCTAACAACCTTGACTTTTGTAAAAATTTTATCTTTTTTTTGAAATATTGTTCTATATTTTTCCTCATTTTCAAAATTTTAATGATTTTATTTTGTATTTTTTTATTTTCAAAAATATAAATTTCAAAACAACTTTATACACAAAAGAGATGCAATTTTTTTAGATTTTTTAAATATGATAAAAATGCTCAAAAATATCCAAATAATTTTTTTGTATTTTGATGATTTTTTTACTTTTTTTGTAATTTTTCAGATATTTTAAATTTTTTTAGAATTTATAAAATGAATAAAAATAGGAGAAAATGTAAATACTGAGCAAATAGGGATATTTTTCAATTTAAAAATACCAAATAAATGCGAAAATTGTGAAAGTTATTTTTATACAAACTAAAGGAATTTATCTGCAAACAGGTTCTGAAATCACATTTTTTGGATTTTTCTACAATTTTACATGATTTTTTTAGATTTTTATTATTTTACATTTTTTAAAATTTTATAAATAAATAATGCGTGAAAATTGGATAGAAAATAAAATGCATAGAAATCAAAATAATCTATTTTTTGGAATTTTCAATGCAATATGTGAATTTTTATGATTTTTCAAAGTTCAAACAAGAAAAAATGATGTTTTTTAGTAATAACAAATAAAAATAAAATGCAATGAAAATTTTATTTAATGAAGAAACAAGTGATTGAATTTTGGAGAATTTATCGACGAATAAAATATTTATTTCAATGAAAAGAACATGTAGTTTAAAGTCTGGAAATACATGGACTAAATTGTAATTATTCAAGGTTCATGAATGAAATATTAACAAGAAATAAACTAGAAAGAAAAAGGTGTAATTTACCTAGTGTGCGCATGCTACACATGTGACTGTCTCTAGCAGGGGCTGATTTGCAATTTTGATAAATGCTAGGGGCTTGACAGATATTTCACCCAAATATTAAATTCCTTGGGCTAAAGGGCTTCTTCATTCTTTCTTGCTTCCCAAGCCAAAAGGGGCGGCGACGAATCCTGGATGACGGGCGTCTCAAACGGAGGGCGACGGGGCGACACATGCTCCCAAGATCTGTGTTTGCCCAGGGATGGTGGGTTGATGAGCGATGGTGATCCTTCGTGCGGAGGAGCTGCACGCACGGGGATCACGACTGGTGCTCGAGTGATGAAAACGACGGGTCTTCTCTAGCGAGCGGGCAATGGTGCGAGATCGAGCTGCGGAGCTGAGTAGCTCCACCAGGTTCTGGAATGGCGGCACCTTCGCACGGGGTTATACACGCCCCGCAGCGGTGGCTGGCTACGGTAGTTCTGCTCGGATGGCTGAAAGGCGAGTCGCGGAGGGCACCGCCTGCCGCATTGCTTCTCTTATTTATTTATTTTTATTTTTTTTATTGTAAACACATAAACTGTAGATTTTTTTTATATTTTTATATTTTTTTGTAATTATTTAATATTTTTTTGAAAAGGTAGCAACTGTATTTTTTGTAATTTAATTTTTATTCCAGCAAATAAAATATAGATAAAAAACTACACGAGCACAATGGCTCGATCTAAAATCAAATACGGAAATGTGAGTGGATGACAGATCCGAAGGTCGTGATGGAAGATCTGAACCGTGTCTCCGACCGCCGTACGTGAACGGAGTTGAAAGGTCGTGTGAGGTAGAACGTGAAGCGACGAGATCGAGAAAAATGGCGTAAAGTCGGTAATCGAAGATGGATCGATTCATGATGAAAAATTAGGAATGAAAATCTAAGATCTAGAATTAAGATTGAACAATGAAATAAAGATGAAAATTAAAAATAAAATTATCTTGAAGAGAGATTAAGAAATAAAGGAATGTGGATCCACCATTGGAGAAGAAAATACCGTAATTTGCCTCGACGAAGGCCGACTCACTATCATCAGAAGGCTCAGAGGATAGGCACCTTTCTACAATAAGAAGCTCTTTGAGATTAGGCTCCTCTCACCAAAGATTGAACAAGTGAGAATGAAGGAGAAAGAGCCAATTAAATAGAAAATAAAATGAATTTGAAATTCAAAATTTGAATGATGAGAAAAATAAGAAAGGGATTTAGTGATGGAAAGAAATAAATTAAATAAATTAAATAATAAAAAAATGAAATTTGGAATTAAATAAATTAATAAAATAATTAATTGGTAAAAATTAATTAGCCGTTTTAATGGTGGTTATTTAAGGTATACAATCAAATCTTATATACATGGTAGGTTTTCAAATCAAATAAATAAATAAATAAAATTTTTGTAATTATATTAATTTAATTAAGTAATGTTAGATATTATTTTTTTGGTGATTTTTATGTAAAGAGGTAATTTTATACATATCATATATACATAGTGTACATTATACGCATGTACAAATAAGGAGATATTTTTTTATTTTTTTAAAATTTTTGTATTTACTTTAAATTACAGTGAATAATATTTATAATTTTAAAATATAATATGTACAAAAATAAAATAATAAATATAATAAATAAATGGTCAAATTGCAAAAAAATCACCCTAGAAAATCATCTTTTCAACCGTAACTTCAAAAATTATGAAACCACAACCATTTTAAAGATAATTTAATTTAGAATACAATAGAAGTGAGTTTGATTCAATTTGAGTTCACATGGATCTGAATTTGGTCTTTTAATTATAGCTTTATGACTTTTTCCGAGTGTGGTTACTTTTATTTTGTACATGATTTTATTTTACAAATATTTTTATTATTTAGAAAACATTTTTATTTACAACTTTTGTTAAGAAAATTATTTAATTTGAAGCCAATTTATATACAAATAAAATACGCAAGTTTTAAACAAGTATACACAGAAAAGTATTTACAAAGCATTTTTTTGGATTTTCTGATTAAGGACCCTATATCCCCCTACTTTATTCTTGGTTGATCATGTCAAGTCTTGACCTTCTCTCGAGGTTCGGGTCAGCCGGTATCCATTACATATATACCGTCTTTTTTTAATTTTCTTTAGTTTCCTTTATTTATTTATTTATTTATTTATTTTAGGTTAAAATAACAATATATGTACAATATTTATACATAGATGCAAATTAGTAAGAATAAGGATTTAGTATTATATAAAGGTGTTTTATAAGGGATTTTAAGCTAAAATAAATGAATAAAGATGCTGAAATGCAGATTCATCAATGTCACATGTGGTGGATCACACTTCAATAAAAATGACGATGTCATGTGGTAGATATTCGAATAAATGGCCAAAGGAGAGGCCGCTTTGTCGTCGTCTAGAGCATATCAACGACAACCACATATCTGGCAGCATCCCACGATCCAGACAGGGATGAGAGCTCCAATCTGAGCATTATTGGGAGCCACATGTCCAAGGTGGATATAATTGAGAAGCGATCACAAGACTTTGAGAAGCTCGATGTCATCGAACAGAGGACTCAGAACTTGGATAAATTGGATCAGATTACTAAGAAGTTGAAGCTACTGGTATGTACAATCATCTCTTGCAATTCTGTGTCTACATCGGTTGTAACTCCAATTGAGACGAAAGAGCCAGCATTGCTACAACCTCCCCCGCAGAGTTCCCCTTAACAAGTTTACTACGTGCAAGCCCCAGATCCCTCATCGCCTTAGTAGCCATAGCAACAACTAGTTGTATATCAACCAGATCCCCAAGTGCTCGCAGATCCATACTTTACTCCACCACCTCTCATTCAAGAGGTGAATGGTGTGTGATTGAACTGCGTGCAGTTGACCCGTCCTGGCAGACAACAACTGGGTCAACCTTAGGCAACCACCCATTCCTCAACAATAATGAGGGAGATTCCCCTAAGGGAATAATCAGTCTCACCACCAGCAGTCTTAGCCATATCAACAGAGCTGGAGACAAAACTAATACCAACAACCGTAATACCAAAAAAATATCACTAGAACCAACAGTACGCAATTGTGCCATACCAACACCCTCCTCCTAATCACCAACAATACTATTCTCCTTCAGTATCCTTCACAGAACTCATACCAGCATCCTCAGCACCATTCTCAGTCTCAGTGTTACCAGCACATTGAACTATTAAAGGCCCCTTCAGTGAACCCTACTATAAAGCCTCGAACTTGTTCATCTATAAGATCCTAAATCATAAGATTTATCTTGTCAAGGCGAAAACAACATAATTTGTTTTGTGTGAATCAAACTTCATTTCGAATTATTTTGATTTTCAGAAGAAAGAGAAGGAGGCTTAAGATGTCATTAACCCATATTGATCGTCATTAAGACCAGTTAAACTTGATTAAAGAAACTAATGATAGATTGAAAACTGCTAATGACCATTAACGAACACTAATCAATAGTTAGCAAAAGATAAGTGCTCGTAAAAGTTAAATCGTGATTAGTGAAAGTTAATCACGATTAGCGTTAATTAAGCACCATTAATGAATCTAGAATCCTATGGAATGTTCTAACTTAAGCCCTAAGTTTTGGATAAGATTTGGCCAAAATCATGGGCAAAACCATGGACCGCTAACCACGGTTAAGGTATAAACCATGGTTTACTAAGCAAGGTTAGTGGTTTTCTGGACCCTATAAATACCCCTACCGATTCATTCTCTACGATTTCCCCTACCACCACTACCTCGAGAGCTAGGGTCAAGAGGGTGGGAGGAGGAGAGGGAGGCAGGGAATGAGCGCTAGCGAAGCGCTGTAAGGAGGACGGGGAGGAGGAAGGTACGATTCTCTCCTACATGGCTTCGTAAATAAAATCTAATTTGAGCTAGGTTTTCGATTCATCTTCTTTTTCTAACTTAGTTTTCAATCCATCTCCTTTCTGATTCATTTTCTGTTGTTGTTCGAGGAGAAATCTGTGTAACACCCTACTTAGGTGTGGGCCGCTATGCACGTCAGTAAACCTTGTGATTCATCACACTTTCACTCACTTAAGATGCATGGTGTCTACAGATTCTCCATCTCTTTTGGTTCTGTTCTTTCGAGTCCGCTTTTATAGTTGTTTTGATGAAGAAATCTATGTAATACCCTACTTAGGTGCGGGCGGCTATGCATGTTAGTGAACCATGTGATTCATCACACCTTCACTCACCTTAGATGCATGGTGTCTACCGATTCTCCATCTCTTGCAGTTTGACTATATTCTTTTAGTTTCGTTGTTGTTTTCCTCTCGTTGATTTTATAGAGGAAATATTTCTTTTAAAATATGTCCAAATATAAGGGGAAACTATGCCGAAATTTTCATAGAAATATGTCCCAATATAAGGGAAAACTCTACCAATTTTTTTATAGAAATATATCCCTATATAAGGGGAAACTCTATTGAAATTTTCCTAGAAATATCACCACGTATTAAGGGAAACTCTACTGAAATTTCAAGAGAAAATATGTTCATCGCATTCTTCATGTTCTTCGTGTGTTCTTCGCATTCTTCATGTTCTTCATTCGTTCTTCACATTTTTGGCATGTTCGTAGCGTTTTTGATACGAAAATGAAATTCGATTATTTTAGGAACCATAAATCATCTGTTTTGAAAAAGAATCATGATAATGCACTATATATGCAATAGAGAGCTCAATTAGGTAATGAGATCCTTCCTTTTGCTGTTGGGTTTTCATATAAGATAATTGAGATTTCTGATTCTATGCTCCTTGCTATGAAGAACCCTAATTTGGCTATTTATAGAGAAAATATGAAAAGTCGTTGAGTGATTCCAACTAAAATAAGGTCTAAGCATCGAATTGACGCAGTAGCTTGGAAAGTTCGAGTTTGGAAGTTAAAATGAGCATAAATATGAGTATATAAATATATGAATTAATATATATATATGTGAGTCTATACTAAGTGTTTACGATTATGCAAATATAAGGCTTAATGGAGGAATTTCATAGTGGAAATTGATGCATATACAAATGGATCCTAAAATAGATAGTGTGTTACGTCAAGAATGACTTGGAATAGAATTACTGGTCGGGCATGCAACCTGTAGGTTTGTCAGAAGGAACCCATATTGGCGTTGCCCTACCTAGGTGGTATACAGTTTCCCTGTTATGATAAGTGCGCATGAAATGAATGATTTGCAATGCATGGTATCGGGTGCCAATATATTCGGGTTGAACGACAGAAGATGTGGTCGCGCCATGTATAGGTGCGGGTGGTCCAATAGCGGCTAGGTCACGATAACATGTATTTAAAGCTACTAGGTTATGTGATTAAAGATTAACCTGGGGTTTTAGCAATCGGGTCCTCGAGGACGGTGTGCTCCTTTGTTTGCTAGGCTAAGGATTTAAAACCCTGGATAATAAAAGAAAAGGAAAATTGTCAGGGTAGTATTGGAGGATTGGTTGAGGCAACATGCGGTAGCATATGCTCACCAGATCAACGCAATCTCCAATCCTGAAGTGTCCACAACTTCGGAGTCCATGAATGGTGGGGTTCTCCAAGACTAGTCCCTGACGTGGAATAGAAAGGAATAGGACTTAAACTAATGAGAAGGAATGAAACTTTTTGTGATAACAAGTTTTGAAAAATTTCACATTTATTTGCTTTTCTCTTCTTCGTTACCTAGCATTCGCTAATTGTTGTCTTGTGTTTTATGGAAAACCCAACATGTGTCGGTGAGCCATCATAAGGACTCTAATAATCCAGCCAACTAACATAATAGTCATCCAGTCAGCCGTAGTAACTTTACTCTGTAAGTAGTTAGTAATCATTTTATGTATTTTCTTTGCAGCTGATGTACATATAAATGATTATAGTGAGACAATGTATCATGTAAACTTTATTTTGTGAACGGAAAAGTGTTGAAATACTTCATTCTGAGTTTTTTGTAGTCTGTTTCTGAATGATAGCTGTGATCGTTGAATAAATTACTGTTGACTAACCGGAACTAGTTATGGGAGGATCTGACAGCCCGGAATTAGGGCCATGATAGTTTGGTATCAGATCCGGTTACTCTAGTAATTTACTCAGTAATTGATAACTATGAGCGGTATTCAGAAACTAAGGTTGTCTTAAGATCCTTTGATCTAAATAAGTGACCACAACACCATTCACAAGTTATTATTCCTTATGTACATCATGCTAAAAGGTATACGACCTAACCTTTTGCCTTGATTCATCCCATGATCATGGCAGACCAAGACATGTCTAGGCAATTAGCATCTATGATGAAAATGCTGTAAGAGATGGGGCAAAAGCAACATGCATTAAAAGAGAGGCTTAATGCACAAGCTGCGAGACCTGAGGCTTCCAGGCCTATGGATGCTAGGATTCAAGGTTCTATCCATCTTTTTGAGGAAGAATCTAGTTATCATCCTTCTATTAAGTCTGCTCCTACTCCAACTGAAGGAGCAATGGAGAAGGCCCTTCTTAGACACCAAAAATTACTAGACAAGTACAGAAAGGGAAAGATTCCTCGATTCAAAGGCATAGAGACACCTATTGAGGTAGAACTATGACTTGATGATGTCATCATGATGTTGAGAATAGTACACGCACCGGCAAACACTTGGGTGCACTTTGCTGATTACTCTCTAGCAGACTACGCCAGACGATGGTGGAGAGCAATTTCCAAGAAATTAGTAGATCCCATTCCATGGGATATCTTTGAAAAAAGGTTCCGAGTTCACTTCTTTCCCTCCCATTGGGAAGAACTGAAGAGGAGGGAGTTGGCTTCTCTGATCCAAGGTTCCAAGAATATACGAGATTATCATATCCACTTTACGAAGCTACTACATTACTTCCCAGCTCTAGAAGCTTCACCACAGGAATGTCTTACCGAATTTGTTAGTGGACTTTAGGGAGATCTTAGAGAGAAGCTTGCAGGATTTAGAGCCACCACTATGGATGAAGCCATGGACATCGCCTCTCGTATTGAGATGGAAAGGGATGAAAATTTTCAAAGAAGAAGCTTCCACTTTACATGTGGACCATCCAAATGTAAGGCTAATTATAACCGTAGAGACCATTGCTATCATCCAGTTGGTTCTAGTATAAGCCCACCACAGAATTTGGGTCAGGAATTATCAACAAGAGGGGGTTTCTCTAGACCTCCACTATATCCTCACGACTCAACAACAGGAGCTAGTACCTTTGTGGTTGGGTCTTCATCTCAAACAGGAACACGTGTGTGTTATTACTGTCACTAGGAAGGCCACATCAATAAAGACTGTCCAAAGTTGAGAGGTTCGAGCTCTAAACCAACCCCAATTAATAGTGTAACTTCCACCCCGAGCAATAGAGCAACACATGGAGGAAGACATGGTAGAGGTCGTGGCTCACAAGAAGCATCTCCTAAACTGCAACCACCGCAAAGTGTTGTGGGTTCTAGCTTGCCTGTTCTTAATGGCCAGCTCAATACAATCACTGAAGAACCTACAATTCAGGAACGATCGTATGGGGTACCATTACTATTCATGGCTTCTCAGTACATGCTTTGTTTGATTATGGTGCTTCACATTCATTTATTGCTCGATAGTTAGTGCCTACTTTGAGTAAGATACTAATAGAAGTACAACAATCCTATTTGATCAAGGGACCAGGAGGACAAGTATTTATAATCTAAGAAATCCTGGATAATTGTGTAGTATTGATAGCAGGACATCAGATACCTGTTTCACTACTACTAATTGGAATGGATGACTTTGATCTCATCCTGAGGATGGACTGGCTAGAAAGGCATCATGCATGCCTTGACTATTTTCAGAAGACAATAACTTTTCACCTTCCTAACTCGATAGAGTTACAGTTCATTGGAAAGACATCGAATGATAATGTCAAATACATCTCTACTCTGAAGGCATGATTGTTAAAGAGAGGGTGCTAAGGCTATTTAGCTTATGTAACCACTACATCATGGTCAGACAGAATGATAGAAGATGTACATGTAGTGTGCGAGTTTCCTGATGTATTTACAAAGGACCTACCTAGATTACCACTTGAGCGAGAGATTGAATTTGAAATCTCTCTCATACCTGATACTCAACCTATCTCTATCCCTCCATATAGGATGACGCCAACTGAGTTACGATAGTTAAAGGTGCAGTTACAAGAACTGTTAGATAAAGGATTCATTCGTCCTACTACTTCACATGGGGTGCACATGTCTTGTTTGTGAGGAAAAAGGATGGATCAATGCAGTTGTGCATTGACTATGGATAGTTAAATAAGAAAACAATAAAGAACAAGTATCCTCTGCCAATAATAGATGATCTCTTTGACCAGTTGCAGGGTTCAACTGTGTATTCTAAGATTGACTTAAGATCTAGATACCATCAGTTGAAGATTAAAGATGTGGATATCCCCAAGACAACCTTTTGAAGTAGATATGGACATTATGAATTTTTAGTTATGCCTTTTGGACTAACAAATGCTCCAGCAACTTTCATAGATCTCATGAATAGTGCATTCAAGGAAATCCTAGATAACTTTGCAGTAGTCTTTATTGATGACATGCTTATTTACTCCAAGGATAAGTACCAGTATGAACATCATTTCCGGCAAGCACTTTAAATACTAAGGAAGAATAAATTGTATGTTAAATATAGCAAATGTGATTTCTGGTTGTCCGAAGTATCCTTCTTAGGCCATGTTATTTATGGAGAAGGTATATCAATTGATCCTACACAGGTTAGTGCGGTGATGAGTTGAGGAACGCCTGAAGAATGTCACAGAAATACGATCTTTTCTGGGTTTAGCTAGGTATTACAGAAGATTTGTGAAGGACTTTTCATGAATAACATTGCCAATGACTAGGCTGACTCAGAAGGAAGTCCCATTCATATGGTCTGATGCATGCGAAACTAGTTTCCAGACACTGAAAGAATGTCTAATGTCTGCACCTATCCTTACTCTAGCCTCTGGGACTGAAGGGTTTACAGTGTACACTGATGCATTTAAAGAAGGACTTGGGGAAGTTCTTATGCAACATGGTACGGTAGTTGCTTATGCATCATGACAACTCAGGACACATGAGAGGAACTACCCGACACATGACCTTGAATTAGCTATCATAGTCTTCACTTTAAAGATATAGAGACACTACCTCTATGGTATTACTTTTGAAATCTTCACCGATCATAAAAGCTTGAAATATCTATTTGATCAGAAGGAGCTTAATATGGGATAGAGACGGTGGCTAGAGTTGTTGAAGGACTATGATTGCACCATCTCCTACCACCCTAGTAAGGGGAATGTCGTAGCAGATGCCCTTAGCAGAAGAACTTATTCACCTGGGTTGGTAGGTGCTATCCACTTCTGAGGTTTACTATCAATATTGAGTGAATGGAAACCATTTGATAGTAGTGCTGATACTATAACTATTCCTCACCGATAAAAACTAGAGATTTAGGACAAAATAAAGAAAGGATAGGAGGATGATCCAGTCCTTAAAGACTTGAGATAGCAACTTGAGAAGAATGAGATAGAGGGATTCCAGATACAAGATGGGTTACTATGTAACCATCACAGAGTTTGTGTACCAAACACACCTTAACTAAGGAAATACATCTTACGTGAAGAGCATTACTCTATATTATATATTCATCCTAGAATTAGGAAGATGTATAAGGATCTCCGTTCATACTTTTAGCGGTCGAGAATGAAGAAAGATGTTGCTAAGTTTGTGAATTCATGTTTCACTTGCCAACAGGTAAAGGCTTCACACCAAAAGCCACCTGGATTGTTACAAGCCCTCCCTATACCTGAATGGAAATGGGAAAACATTTCCATGGACTTTGTGATAAACAAGAATTTGGCCGAAGTCATGTCAATCCACAAGGCGGACAAGCAGTCGCTGAAATGACCTCAGACAAAATCCCTGATTGACCAACAATCAACCCACAATATACATAATTCAATGAATAGCAAAAATGAGGTTAAAATTTATTTTCTCCACCATAAGATGCTTAGCAAGCAAGCATGTAGAGTTCGAACCACAGAGAGCAAAATGGTAGCCTAAGGTTATTTATGTACAACCAAATCATTCATTTCTATATATCTTTTTGTGAGGTATTAATTTTTAAGAATTTTTTATTTTTATTTATTTGGTTTTATATTTTTGTATTTTATTTTTATATTTTATATTTTTTTATTTTTTATATATTTTTTATATTATTTTTCTTTTATATACTCAATATAGCATTTATAAGGCTTAATATATACAATATATAGTAGTATATTTATAAATATTAATAAATATAAATAAAATACAAATAATAAATTATTTTTGGCTTTTTAATTTTTTTATAATGTTTTTGAACTTTTCTAGGAATTTTTGCTAATTTTTATGCATTTTTAAAGTAAAAAATATCCTAAATAAGGGATAAATAAAATACCTGAAATTGAGTTGGATGTTAAAAATAGAAATTAAGTCCCAAAATTACCCAAATCAATTTTGATATATAAGTATGAACATAAAGAAAATTATAAAATAGAAAAACATATTTTTAGATTTTTTATAGGGTTTTTTAGATTTTTATGAAGGATTTTTTGTTATTCAATTTTTAGGCTTTTTGTTTTTCCAATTTTAGTGATTTTTGGTCGTAATTAAAATAGTATAAAATAGACTATATATAATTTTTTTAGATTTTTTAGATGCATTTTTATAATGTTTTGGTATTTTATACTTTAAACTAGGAATATATGTACTCATTTTCATTTTTAATATATAGATAAAATGCTAAAAAATGTCAAATAAAATAAGAGCATGAACATACATGACATAAAGCATTCATCCCTATTTTTGTGTATTTTTTGGAGCACCATAGGTATTTTTAATAAATTGATAAAGCATCCAAAAATCAAAGTCCTAGTAGGGCATGAATGAAAATAAAATAAACATCACGGCATAAGCGCAAATTTGCCAATGTAATATAACATTTATTTAATTTTTACAGTCCATTTAGAATTACAAAACCCGCCAAGGCTTCGATACAATTTGATCATCACGTGGGACTACATGTGACGTAACTTAGGAAGGAGCAAAATGTAAAAATGTAAAGTTTAAGGGCCTTCCAGTAATTTTACAAAAAAAATACAACATTCATTTCATATTATAAGACTAATAAATAAATACAACAACTCGTAGGGGTGTCCTTACAATTTGCCCAGCTCACGTGGGACAACACGTGAGCTGAGCTGGATTGGACCAAAGTGTAAATACATAAAGTATAGGGGTCCATTAGCAAAATATCCAATTATTTTTAAAATCTATATTTTATTTATAGAATTAAATAATAACTACAAAAAAGTTTGAGGCTGGATATGCAATGTACCCCATGGAGGCGCTGGCGGACAACGTGATTACTTCCACTTATACACAAGTCGCTCATCCAACAGCTGGTACCCCTTTATCCCTAGATGACTGCGATTAGATCACGGATGACAATCCGACGGTCGAATTTGAGGCACATCCAACAGTTGAGATCAAAACTGGGGCACCTCCCTAGATCGGACGGTGACTGTTGTTTGCGAAGAACATTGAAGAACAATGGCTTCCCCTTTCTTCGATCGATGATTCCTCATCCTCCAGATGGTCTTTGGCGATGGCATTGGAATCTACACCTCCGGGGAGATGTTCCGCAGCTGTTGGTGTGCGCCTAATGGCGCCTAGAGCTCCGACATGGCCGGGCAGCGTCAAGAAAGGCAAAGAGCTCCAGGTGCCGCGTCTCCTGCTAATTCGACCCCCATTGGGGGTCTTTTGGCTACCAGACCTGTAAAGTAAACTCCAAGCAACACAAGGGAGTTCTGGGTGTCTTTATTGGGTGGCGTAGAGTGAAGATGGGTTGAAGTAGAGCTTCTCCGGTGAGCGTCGGAGGACGAGAAGCGGATCTCCAGATCGGGTATCGATCTGGGTGAGTGAAGATGTGCGGTGCGATCAGAAGGGAACAAGGCTTAAGATGGAAGTGGATGGAGTGGCGGGGAGCGGATGTTGGCGCACGGAGGAGCTCACCGGATCTTGACTTCGGCGAACTACGAATTGGATTCTCTAGGCTACAGCTAAGATCTACAAGCTAAAATAAATGCAGGAATGAAATTCTGGAATCAAAATAGACCTAAAAATACTGAAAGGAAACAACTCTTACATCTGAGAGAGCTTAGGGAGCAGAGCCGCCGGCGGGACGGCCATGGGCGCACCTCTGTCCTCCCAAAGCTAATCCTACATTCAAGAATCTCCTCATGTCATGATGAATATCTGTGGATGAAGAAACGAGGCTCCCAAACTTGGATCAATGGCTAAAATTGCGAGGAGGATGAGAGGCTTTTAATTATAAAATAGAGTGGGCACCCTTATTGACTTGGCTAAATCGAGAGTTTGGGCGTATGTACCGGAGATCTAAGTAGATGGCGTGTATGTACAATGATCAATGATCATTTCATATGAAGGGGGCGATATCGATGGATGGATGGTGTGGGCGGGAAAAAGGCAAGAAAAGCTAGGAAAAGATGGGCTCTCATCAAATCCGAAGCAGGGGGAGTTGACCGACGGTCAACTCGCTACCTAACGTGATTGGTCCACGTCAGGTCGCTACAGGACAAAATAGTAGGTTTATTAAACAATAATTAATTAAAAATAATAAATGATTTTATTATTTTTCAAGTATAAAATAAAAAATGTTTATTATTTAATGTAGAGATTTGATATATTTTTTATTTATTTTTGGTGTATTTTATTAGTAGTTAGTTTTTAATAGTGTATTTATAGGTATATTTGCCTATATGTTGTACATTTTTTTGTTTTTATTTTATATATTTTATTTTATTATTCTATTCTTTTATTTTATATATTTATTACTTATTTTTATGAGTATAAATATATTTTTATGATGTAATTTGTATACTTAAATAAATAGATATGTATATTTTATAGGTATTTTACCTATGTTTTATATACATCTTTTTTTTAATGTATTTTATTGGATTTTAGTTTGGATTTATATTTTTGATAAAATATAGATAGTATTTACAATATTACAAAAATATAAAGAATAAAGAATAAAAGAATGAAATACACTTTTATTTATATACAAGTAATAACATAGGTATTTTACCTAGGTTTTCACATAGACTTATTTTATTTTATTTTTATTTTTGGTCTTATTTTAATTTAAATATGCACATATGTTATAGATGATATTTACAAAATTATAAAAATATGAATTTGTGAAAATAATGAGAAATGAATAAATTGAATATTTTAATCAAGTCTATTATATAATAGGGGTCAAAAACCTAACTTTCACATAGTAAATCCAAAAAATATAAAACCACCACTATTAAATAGCTTGTGAAAAGTTATATACAATTAGAGGTGATTTTGATATGTTTTGATTTTTATTTGAAAGATATGGGTATGTGAATTGGGTTTTTGGCTTTTTTATTTTGTGTATAAAATGTACACTGTGTATAGTTTTTGTACAAACTTAATTTTGTATTTTTATTTACATTATTTTCTACAACCTTCATGTACAAAATTTCTTTATTTGATGAATAAATAATAATGAATAAAATAGGTGTCAAAAATACATAAATAATGAATATAAGAATTGACCTTTTATTGCATTCTTGGCCTTATCTCCCCTACTTTATTCCTTGTCGACCAACTCAATTCTTGACTTGGTCTCGGGGTTCATGGTCATAAAATATCTTCGATATTTTATTTTTTCTTTTCTTCTCTTTATTCTATAATTTTGACACAAAAAATCATGTTTTATATACAATAAATACAAGAAATAATGAATGCTATTTTGTACAAATAAATGATATTTACATGCATTAAGTAGGGTTTTTAAGGCCAAAATGATAGAATAAAGATGATGAAATGGAGATTCATCACTTCGTTACTGGCTTAACTCAAACTACTGGTGGTAAAGATAGTACATGGGTTATAATAGATTGTTTGACGAAGGTAGCACACTTGCTGAGTTATATACTACGCATTCAATACGTCTCCATGGTATCCCAAAAGAGGTAGGTTCCGATCAAGATTCACGATTCACCTCACACTATTGGGAGAACTTCATGAAAGCCTTAGGCACACAGTTATGCTTGAGCACAACATATCATATGCAAACAGATGGTCAATAAGAACGTACGATTCAAACGCTACAAGATATACTGCGAGCATGTGCCTTAGATGGAAATGATCACGAGTGAAACATTTCCTCTTGTATAATTCACCTACAACAATAGTTACCATGCAAGTATTGGCATGACACCGTTTGAATCACTATATGGATGAAGGTGTACTACTCCTTTATGTTGGCAAGAGGTCGGGATAAAGAACCTTTACGATTCAGATAGACTCTAGGAGACACGGGAAGCTGTAGAGCTTGCTCGAAAAAGACTAATAACTGCTCAGAGTCACCCGAAAAGCTATAGTGATACTAGGCGAAGTGACCTTGAGTTTGAGGTAGTTGAATTTGTATTCCTAAAAGTATCGCCTATGAAGGGAGTTCAGATGTTTGTCTTGCGTGGGAAGTTGGCACCCAGGTTTATGGGTCCCTTTGAAATTATTCAGCGGATTGGGAAAGCCGCATATAGACTTGCACTTCCTCCACATCTTTCAGCAATACATGATGTTTTTCATGTATCAACTATGAGAAAGTATATTAAGGATCCTGAGCATAAGATAAGCTATGATGATCTACATGTTGAGCTAGACTTGACATATCAAGAAATACCTATGCAAATACTAGATAGAGATATTAAAAAGTTGAGGAATAAAGAGGTACCTTTAGTTAAAGTATTGTTGCGGAAACGAGAGTTTCAATAAGCCACATGGGAACCTGAGGTAGATATGAGAGAGAAATATCCATATTTGTTTGAATGATAACACTATGTATCATGTGTATCTTCATTATAAATGAAATGGTGTGCATTCTCTTTAAGGTTGTTATGGTTTCAATCCTCTTTAAGGTTGCTATGCCTACACTGTACGTATCGAGGATGAAACTTCCTTTAAGGCTATTATAATTATAAAGCTTCGAACTTGTTCGTCTATCAGATCTAAATCGTTAGATCCGTCTCATTAAGAGCAAACCAACAGAATTTGTTTCGTGTGAATCAGACTTCATTTCGAATTATTATGATTTTCAGAAGAAAGAGAAGTAAGGAGGCTTAAGAAGTAATTAATCTGTAATGACTGTCATTAAGACTAGTTAAACTTGATTAAAGAAACTAATGACACATTGAATATTGCTAATGACCATTAGCGAACACTAATCAATAGTTAGCAAAAGATAAGCGTGCGCCATAAAAGTTAAATCATGATTAGTGAAAGTTAATCATTATTAGCGTTAATTAAGCGTCATTAGTGAATCTAAAATCCTCTTGAAAGTTCTTACTTAAGCCCTAAGGTTTGGATAAGACTTGGCCAAAATTATGGGCCAAAACCATGGGCCGCTAACCACGATTAAGGTCTAAACCATGGCTTACTAACAATGGTTAGTGGTTTTCTGGAGGCTATAAATCCCCCTACCCATTCATTCTCTATGATTTCCACTACCACCACTACCCCGAGGGGTAGGGTCGAGAGGTTGGCAGGAGGAGAGGGAGGCAGGGAAGGAGTGCTAGCAAAGCGCCACCGGGAGGACGTGGAGGAGGAAGGTACGATTCTCTCCTACTTGGATTCCTAAATAAAATCAGACTTAGGCTAGGTTTTCGATTCATCTTCTTTTTCTAGTTTAGTTTTTTATTCATCTCCTTTTCTGATTCATTTTCTATTGTGGTTCGAGGAAAAATATGTGTAACACCCTAATTAGGTGTGGGTGGCTATGCATGTCAGTGAACCTTGCGATTCATCACACTTTAACTTCCCTAAGACGCGAGGTGTCTATCGATTCTCCATCGTTTATGGTTCTATTCATTCGATTCTGCTTTTATAGTTGTTTTGATGGAGAAATCTGTATAATACCCTACTTAGGTGCGGGCGGCTATGCACGTCAGCGAACCCTATGATTCATCACACCTTCACACACCTAAGACACGTGATGTCTACCGATTCTCCATCTCTTACCGTTTGACTACATTCTTTCAGTTTCATTGTTGTTTTCCTCTCAATGATTTTATAGAGGAAACTCTTTCCGTTTTTCTTTTAATATGTCCTGATATAAGGGAAAACTCTGTTGAGATTTTCATAGAAATATGTCCCAATATAAGGGAAAACTCTACCGATTTTTTTATAGAAATATGTCCTGATATAATGGGAAATTCTACTGAAATTTTCCTAGAAATATCACTGTGTATAGGGAAAGCTCCGCTGAAATTTTAAGAGAAAATATGTTCTTCGCATTCTTAGTGTTCTTCTTGTGTTCTCCATGTTCTTCGTTTGTTCTTCACGTTCTTGGCACGTTCATAGCGTTTTTGACACGAAAATGAAACTCGATCATTTCAGGAGCCATAAATCATCCTTTTTGAAAAAGAATCACGATAATGCACTACATACGCGAGAGAGCTTGATTACATAACAAGATCCTTCCTTTCATCGTTGGGTTTTCTTATGAGATCGTTGAGATTTCTGATTTTATGCTCCTTGATATGAAGAACCCTAATTTGGCTATTTATGGAGAAAAATTGTGATTTCAACTAAAATAAGGATGAAGCATCAAATTGATATATTGGCTTGGATAGTTAGGGTTTGGAAGTTAAAATGAGCATAAATATGAGTATTTAAAAATATGAAATAATATATATGTGAGTCTATATTTAATGTTGATGATTATGCAAATCTAAGGCTTAAAGGAGGATTTCATAATGGAAATTGATGCATATAGAAATGGATCGAAAAAAGGATCGTGTATTACGTCATGAATGACTTGGAGTATAACTATAGGTCGACGTGTAACCTGTAAGTTTGTCGGAAGGAACTCGTATTGGCATTCCCTACCCATGTGATACATGGTTTCCTTGTTATGATAAGTGCGCACAAAATGACTGATTTGCAACATGTGAGCTGGGTGCCAATATATCCAGGTTGAACGACGGAAGATGTGGTCGTGCCACGTGCAGACACGAGTGGTTCAATAGCGGATGGGTCATGATAACATGTATTTAAATCCACTAGGTTATGTGATTAAATTTTAGCCTGGGGGTTTTAGCAACCTGATCCTCGAGGACGGTGTGCTCCTTTGTTTGCTAGGCTGAGGATTTGAAACCTTAGGTAATAAAAGAAAAGGAAAATTATCAGGGTAGTATTGGAGGATTGGTTGAGGTGACATGCGGTGGCATAAGCTCACCAAATCAATGCAATCTCCAATCCCAAAATGTCCACAGCTTTGGATTACATGAATGGTGGGTTCCCCAGGACTAATCCCTGACGTGGAATAGAAAGGAATAGACTTAAACTAATGAGAATGATCGAAAATTTTGTGATAATAGGTTTTGAAAAATTACACATTTATTTTCTTTCTTCTTCTTCATTACTTAGCATTCGTTAATTGTTATTATATGATTTATGGAAAACCCAATAGGTGTCGGTGAGCCATCACAAGGACTTTAATAATCCAGCCAGCTAACATAATAGTCATCTAGCCAACTACAATAGCTTTTCTCTGTAAGGTAGTTAATAATCTTTTTTTGTATTTCCTTTCCAACTGATGTACATGTAAATGGTTATAGTGGGACAATGTATCATGTAAACTTTATTTTGTGAATGGAAAAGTGCTGAAATACTTTATTGTGAGTATTTTTGTTTGCTATCTTTTTCTGAGTGATAGTTGTGATTGCTGAATAAATTATTGCTAAGTAACCAGATCTGGTTATTGGAGGATCCGACGGCTCAAAATTGGGCCCATGACATCTACTCTCGGCTGCTTGGATCAGCTCGTCAAGATCCTTGTAGATGTTAGTCAGAAATCAGATGATCTCACTGCTGCAAAGACTGCCATCCCCTCACAGGTAGAAGCAAACCTCAACAACTTCAGAATATGAGACCTGGTAGGCTGTGATGTCCCATCCAACCCTACATAGTCAGAGGTACATGACTTACTTTTATCTAATTTTGTTACTCTCAAGAGCAGTAGGACTCTTCATCCATCTGCTACTATGAAAGGGAAGAATAAAACTTTCATGGGCGAGCCATCATCTTCTTCTGCATCAACTGTACCAGCAGCCAGGCTGGGTGAGGAAGAAGAAGAAGGAGAAGCACTAGCAAAAATATAAAAAATTCAAAAAGCTCGAAAACACCAAAAAGGGGACAACAGCAACCGAAGCACATCCCCCCAATAACATGGAGGACCACACCTACAACTGATCTGGAGTCAGCCAATGGAGTCCCACTTTGCTATTTTGGGATGCCTACCACTTCAAACGGAAGAAGACACTTCTTTTTGTTATCCTGCTTTACCACCAGATGTTGGCATGGATTTTGTTGTATATAAGAACAATATATCTACTGAATTTGGGTCTGTAAATACTCCTTTTCCATACCTTTTACAAAAATTCAAAAAAAAATAAAAAAATTGAAAATAGCTTTGTCAAATCTGGATGTTGTGCAAATTATTCAAAATCTTGTTCTCTAGATGCCTTTGCTGCATGCCATTAAGTAACTGCCAAACATAAAGAAGAGACTTAAAGAGGCATGTACTTCTAAGAGACAACCACACCAAGCCAGACAGGAAAATATGAAACACTTTGTGACAGTGGCGACTATCAATGCTATCAATAATCTCCCAAGCAAGAAGAAAGACATGGGAGCCCTGCTCATTAGATGCAAGATATTTGATCAAGAGTTCGATAGACCCCTTCTTGACAGCGGATCGTCAATTAATTTCTACCTACTTCACTACTAAAACAATTTGGGTTATGACCGCTCAAGTCAACCCATATGATTATGCAATTTGTGGATACTTCAGTTAAGCAGCCTTGGGGAATTTTGGAAGATGTCATCACCATTCAAGGAATGTAGTTTACCGTGGACTTCATTGTATTAGATATGGACATCTCAACTACTCTTCTGAATACCCCGATAATACTTGGACGACCTCTCCTCCATACAACCGAAACAATGGTGGATTATGGCAGTGGACAGATCACCTTCTGCTCGAACATTGACAAGGTGACAATTCAGATTATCCAGATGCCTAAACCAAATAATATGCATCAGATGTGAGTGTGCTGACAGAACAAACAGAAGACTGTGATTTTATTGTTGAAATTAGAGACACCATCCTGTTCAAGGATGACATCAAAACCCATGAATTCCTCTTTTTAGAGGAAGGGGTGGATAGCACAATCTATTTGCCCTCTATCTTAGAAGACAAGATCCTTGTTGATATGCCAGATGAGTTGACTAATGGTCACCTATCCATAATAGAAGCAGAAGAGATCATCGTGGACTTCTTAGAACAAGATTCCATCATCGAAATTTTTTGTGCATCAATAGATTCAAAGCTTACAGCGTTAAAGGTGGACAATATATAGGTTCCAGATCTGACCCCACCAATGCCATGCACAGTTCATGAGGTTACCACCGAGAAGATACAGACACCACCAGAGCTCAAGCAGCTTCTGGCAAATATGAAATACACCTTCCTTGTAGGTGAGACAAACATGTTTCCTATAATAATCAATTCCTAGTTGACTCTGGAACAAGAATCTCATCTGCTTGAGGTTCTAGAAAGAAACCACAAGGCTATTGGCTGGAATGTTTTCAATCTCTGAGGGATTAATCATTCCTTATGATCCCATCACATTTACCTAGAAGAAGATAGCAAGCCATACTGTGAATTCCACAGAAGACTAAATCCTATTCTTAGGGAGATTGTTATGAATGAAGAAATGGTGTGATGCGAGCTTCATTTATCCCATCTCCGACTCAAAGTGGGTGAGCCCCTTGCATGTTGTGCTGAAAAAGTTCAGGGATCACCATTGTGAAGAATGATAAGAGAGAGAGGAGACTATGACCAAAGTTCCTACATCACAGTGCATATGTTTTGATTACAAATGCTTGAACCTAGCAACCAAGAAGGACCATTTCCCACTTCCCTTCATCGACCAGATCATTGACTGATTGGACGTCAAGGAGTACTTATGCTTCTTGGACGGATACTCTGAGTACAATCAGGTTGCAATTGCCCCAGAAGATCAAGAGAAAACCACCTTCACATGTCCATTTGGGACGTATGCCTTCTGCAGGATGCCATTTGGTTTGTGTAATGCTTCAGCGATGTTTCAACGATGCATGTTGTAGTGTTTTCAGATATGGTTGGTAGCTTTCTTGAGGTATTTATGGACGATTTCTCAGTCTACGATGACAATTTTGATCATTGTTTGTCTTGTTTATACGGAGTTCTGAAATGATGGTGTGAAGTCAACTTGGTACTTTCAGGGAAAAGAGCCATTTTATGGTAACCGAAGGAATTGTGCTAGGCCATGTCATCTCGAAGGGTGGCATGGAGCCTGATCCCATGAAGATGGAAGTCATTTATAAGCTTGAGACACCAACTAATCTAAAGCAAGGCCGGTCATTCTTGGGGCATGCTGAATTTTATAGCCGATAAAGTATTTCAATAAAACTGCCCGACTACTAACTAAATTTCTATGCAAGGAGGAAAATTTTCTTGTAGATGCTAGATCCCTCCATGCCTTTAATACGTTGAAAGACATAATCACTCATGCCACTATCCTTAACCGCCAAATTGGTCTCTTCCATTCGAGATCATGATGGATGCTTCAGACCAAGCCATTGGAGCAGTTCTATGATAATGGAGAGATCATATTCCATTTGCTATTCACTATGCCAATAGGACTCTTGATGAAGCTCAGAGGAATTACACCGCCACAGAGAAATAGCTGCTGGAAGCATTTTTGCCCTGAAGAAGTTCAGATCTCATTTGCTTGGGTCCAAGGTAATTGTGTACATAGACCATTCTGCCATCATGTACTTGCAAGCCAAGAAGGATGCCAAACCAAGGCTCATCAGATGGGTCCTTCTGCTCTAGTAATTTGATCTTGAAATTCGTGGTAAATCTAGAGTAAAAAATGGTGGCAGACTACTTGTCAAGATTACTAGAGCTGGACATTCCTGAGCAGAGCCTAATTCCTATACCTGAAACCTTTCCAGATGAGACAATTCTGCCAATCACCTCGCTCCCCTAGTTCGTAGATATCGTGAACTATCTTGTGTCCAAGATAACTCCACACGATTGGCCGAAGCTGAAGGTCGGTAAATTCTTGTCAGATATTCATTTCTATCAGTGGGAGGGTCCATATCTCTTTCGGGAGGGACATATCGCATCTGGACGAGGTGTGTTCCTCAGGAGGAAGTTCATAGTGTCCTAGAGATTGCCATGCCCGAGAATCAGGAGGACACCACTCTGGAAGACGTAAGATAGTAAAAGTATTACAATGTGGCATTTAGCAGCCAACCTTATTCAAAGATGCAGAAGACTTTGTGAAGAAATGCACTGACTGTTAGAAAATGGGTGGAACATGAATGAGAGATACAATGCCCCTGAAATATATTCAGATTTCATATGTGTTCGATGCATGGGGGCATTGACTACACAGGCCCATTTCCAAACAGTGAGGGCTATGAATATATTCTGTTTGTTGTTGGCTATGTGAGTCGTTGGGTTAAGGCTATCCCTACTTGAGCTGCCAACAGTCCCACTGTCTGTCAGTTTCTGAAAGAAAACACCATTGCATGGTTTGGGATCCCCAAAATTCTTATATCATATGTGGGCATCCATTTCATAAACATAGAGGTAAAGAAGCCGACTCAAGAATACTGCATTGAACATCGAGTAGCCTCTTCGTACCACCCACAGTCTAATGATTTGGTATAATGTTCGAATAGTGAAATCAAGATGATTCTCCAGAATCTTGTACATCTATATAGAAAGATCCGGTCTCAACTGCTTGACTCGGTTCTTTGAGCCTATCAGACTGCATATAAGTCTCCTTTGGGAATGTCTCCCTATCTCCTTGTATATGGCAAGCCATGCCGATTTCCCGTTGAGCTGATTTAAAAATCTTTATGAAATATTAATATATGCAATCTGGATCAGAGGAAAGTCGGGATGCACAGAAAGCAAGATCTGAATAGACTGCTCGAATTTCGTAATTATGCACATAACAACAATCTTATGTACAACGAGAAGGTCAAGAAGTGGCACGACAAGCAAATCCACCGTAAGACCTTCGAGCCAGGTTAGAATGCTTTGTTGTTTGATGAAAAGTTAAAACTTTTCCCAGAGAAGCTGAAAAAGCAAGTATACGTGGCCGTTTGTAGTGAAGCATGTGCATGACAATGGAAGCATAGTTATATCCGGATTGTCAGCTAACACACATCCTTTCGTCATCAACAGATAGCTTTTGAAGCCTTACCTCAAGCATGATACCATCCTGTTTGTGGTTGACTCCGTTCAGGTGGCCTACGTTGTAGAACTTCCAGTCACAACATCTATACATTCAGACAAAGCGATCAAAAAAATTTTTGAGTAGTTAATCATTTTCTTCCTTTCTTATTTTCTTCTTTAATTCTTTCATTCTTCTAAAAGCTTCACTCATTCCGTTCATCATTCTCATACTTAGGATATGCTTCATTCTAAGTATAGAGGGGATGAGTGTATACGGTGCTCATTATTCTATCCTCTCGCTTGTCTCCTCAACTTTTGACATTCTTTCTATACTTAGGGATATTTTACCCTAAGTATAGGAGGAGACAAGCCGAACTGCTGATTTGTTTATTCCCACCCTAAACCCTCCCTGCCTTGTGTACAACCTCTATACTTAGGATTATTTAATCCTAAGTATAGGGGATGGTTGACTTCTCGTTCTATCATTATTCTTTAGTCGTTGTAGTGTAGGCTTGTCTATACTCAGTGCAAGTTATGTCTTCTCTTTTTCTCTCTGATCTATGAGGGCATAGCTCAAACCAAGTATCGGGGAGGGGGGGGTCGTATATACGTTGTATATGCTTCAGACATAACTCATACTTTTGTATTTTTAATAATATGGCTAATTAATAAAAATTAATGCAGACACATTCAATTCTTTGTATATACCGATTAATAAATCAAGCCAACAATGTTTTGCAAAATATTTGAAAAATGGTTGAAAAATCTCTTTGAAAAATCTTTTGAAAACTATTTGGAAAATATTTTGTAAAATGTTTCCAACTTTTGTAAAATATTTTGTTTGTAAAAACTTCTTTTCTTTGTTTGAATAAAATACTTTGAAAATATGTTTGCAAATGGTTTGAAAAATGGTTGTAAAATTAGTTTGAAAATCTATACATATTGTTTGAAAAATCTTTGCAAAATGATTTTCAAAATTTGTAAATATTTGCAAAAATTATTTGTCAAATAATTCTTTCAAAATAAAGTTTTCAAATATTTGTTGAAACATTTGCAAATTATGTTGAGAATTATAGACATTCTTTACAAACCCTATAAATAAAACTTATGAACACCCTATGTAAATCCTTTATCTTAATTCTTGTAAATACAAGATGCACTCCAGTGTAAATATCTACACATAATTGTTTGCCAAACTCTTTTATTTAGAAAAAACCCTACAATTTTGCAAAATTAAAATCCCAAAAACACTTGTAAAATATTTTAAAAAATTGCATAAAAAGTTCAAAATTAGAAAATTGTATTACAAAAATATTTTCCTAGCATTGTACATAGAATTTTCATTTTTCAGATTTAATAATGATAACTGAACTAATATAAATAAAATTTGAAGATTGGAGCTTCATTGGATCTTAATCCACTTAATCATAACAACCTTATAGGAAATAGAATTGAGGCACTTCAGGTCTGCTAGATTTAATTTTGTGAGACCATGAGACTTGGTACAGTGTCGTCTTGACTGCCTAAGTAGAATATTTCAGAACATACGCACGACTCTTGTTGATAATGACCTAGCTTGTATGCATGCACCTCACACTTTGCTCACCTCCGTTGAAGTGGTAGAAGACTGGATTTGTCGTCATGTGACACAAGCCAATAGAAACATAGGAAGCACACATTTATGGCAATTATACCCCAACCCGATCTACCATGAGGTATAATGGCATACGTTGTGGATTGCAATAATGCTACAAAAGAGGGATAGTCTACTTGCTCAAGAGGAAAAAGTCCATATGTAAATGTTGTTGTATATAATATTGAAAAAAATAGAAAAAATAAAAAAAACTCCAGAGGGAAAAGACATGCAAAATTCCAATAAAAAATCAATTCCCATCGAGTGTGTGTATATATATGTATAGTCAATAAGAAAGATTGAGCTTAAAGTCATATGTATGAGATCGTGCAGTAGCTACACTGGCTACCATCCATTCTTCTCTCCACCTCCTCTTCTTGAGCCGATTGCACTTCAACTTGGAAGGGAATACCCCACTTTCGAGGAAAGAATTGTTGTATTGGAGAATTAGGTTCATCATGTTGGAGAAGGCTGACTTTTATCGCTTCAGTCAAGGAGAGATACATATCACTATCACAGTATAAGATAGCTTTATAGTCATAACAATTTGCGAATAACATCGATATTTCTGACCTGACTTTTGAGGAAACTTGGGCAGGGTCTTGTGGGTCTTAGAGACTGTTGTGTTTTAAATCTGCTTTCCAATATGGTTCAATCAAACCTAATTTCCAAAGGTTCGAATGAGCTCCAAACTTTGATTTTGTAAAGGCAAGTTTAAGAGTTAAAATCAATCTAAGTTCTTTCTTTTTCTTTTCTTTATTTTTTTCGGCACTTATAAGCATAAGTGTTTGATAGGGACTAGCAAAGGAAAGTATAGGGGTGATTAATCTCCATTTCATCACCTTTATTATTTTATTTTGGCCTTTAAACCCTAGCTAAATGCATGTAAATATCATTATTTTTTTATAAATTAACATCTATTATTTATTGTGTAGATATTGTATAAAACATTGTATTTAAAGCCAAAATAAAAGAATAAAGAAAAGAAAATAAATAAAATGTCAAAGGTATTTTATGACCCTAAACCTTGATACATAAGCATCATGATGATTGGGTCGACAAGGAATAAAGTAAGGGGAGATAAGGGCCAAAAACACCAATAAAAACCCTCATTTTTATTCTTCAATAATTTATTTTTGGAGCCCATTTTATTTAGTTATTTTTATAAATCAATTCAATAAACTTTGTACATGAAAGTTGTAGATAAAAATAATACAAAAATACGAAATTGATTTCACATAAAAGTAATACACGATGCACATTGTACACTCACAATAAAATCAAAAAAACTTCGCAGACCTGTATCTCCTCCACGTGAACTCAAAATGCACCAAATTATCTTTAATTGCATATATCTTTTAATAAGCTATTTAATGAAGGTGATTTCATTTAATTTGGAGTTAAGATGCAAAAGGTAGGTTTTGGACCCCTATTGTACAATATACCTAAATAAAATATTTATTTTATTATTCTTTACATTTTTTATTTTTTATATTTTTATAATTTTATAAATATTCTTTATCATATATATACATAATTAGAATAAAATAAAACCATTAAAAATGGACTAAAATAATAAGTATATAAAATACATAGATGAATTAGCTATATATACACACCTATATAATAAACACATATATTTATGTAAGTATGCCAATACCTTTAGATAAATATAATAGAAATATATTTATGTGCATTTAAATAATTTATGAATACACAAATTATGTGTATATAATGATAAAATTTAAAATACAAAATAAAATAAAATACACATTATATAGGTAAATATACATATGATTATGCATGTAAATAACTATCTATAATAAATAACCTCTAAAAAACAAATAAAAATAAGCAAAAAATAATACATTAAATTATAAATTTTTTTAAGTTTTAATAAAAAATTAATTAATTCAATTACTATTTATTATTAATTTTACAAATCTTTCCTCTAGGGAATTTCCTGGTTGGTCCACATGGACCAACCAGAAACCTCTCTGTGTTGACCTGGGTCAACACCCCCTCTCTCTTCCTCGAGATGCGATTCTATCAGAACCTGGATCTTCGCCTAATTTTTCTGTGTTCTCATGATACTCTGGCTTTGCGTGATGCACATTTCTTGGATATTAAACACCCCTAAATCATACCATAGCTAAAGATCTAATCACCTATCATTGAATCAAATAGAATCTTTGATCAAAGAGCCCCCATTCCTCTGCTGATAAATAATCATCTTTGATCAATTGTCCAAGTTTGATACCTATTTCTTAAGCTTTAGACCCTCAAATATGGTCATGAAGCTTCACTGTGGTGACAATCAGTGATTGCTACCGATCTGCAGCGAGGAGAGTGCGGGAGGAGGTTCGTCTGTCCATCGTCGGAGCTCCGTCAATGGTTTTGCCTCATGGTGTTTCAGCCAGACGAGGCCCCCTTCCTTGCTATTCCTAGGTAATTCCTTAGCATAGATTTTGATTTTGCATTTAGTTTATCATTTAATCTAGTAAATTAGAGTGGATACAAATTTTGTGTTAATATGAAACTTGAGCTCTCGGCTGATTTTATTTGTGTCCTGACTTACTTTTCACCCCATCATCTTCCTCGTTCCTATAAGGATTCGAGGGAATCAAAGCTCCCCTCTTTTGCCTCATCAGAACTTCACCCACTCTATTATCCACGAGGTTCCAAGCCTCCATTTTGGGACGAGAGGTAGCTCTCATGCCCCCTAGTCTTTTTGTGTAGGAACCAAACCTTGTGAGGCACTTGGAGAGGGGAATCGAGGATCTAAAGCACCTCCAGGTCACCTATAGCTCCATTGACTCGCCATGTCTCTTCCAATGAGATCGGGAGCTTCTGGAGATACATACTGATGCAGAAGGGGATCGGGAAGACATAGCAACCCATGTCGAGGAAGGACGTGGTCGAAGTTGGCCAGAAATTGACGATCGGAGCAAGGAGGGCACGGATTTCTTCCGTGTTCTTCCTCCACTGCCTAGAACTATCAGATCGAGAAGGCCGACCCAAATCAAATCTGGGTCGTAGAAGATTATTCAAAGTGGTATGCGCCATCAATTGTCGGATCGTGATAAGTGGAGTGACGTGTCACATCTTAGTCAACTCCCTTTAACCTAATATTGGGTAAATTTCACAGATACCCCTCCACCATTTTGTATCTAAAGTTTAGTCCAGTAAACTTTCTTTGGCTTATAATACATTTTTTGGTTATTTTGAATTTGGGTTCCCATACATTAAATTATTTACTATTTAGTCCCTACCAGGAATGTGCTCATGCACAATTTTTATGTAAGAATTGTAAGGGTACCCTAAGCTTTGTTGCTATTGCATTTATGTTCTTACCAGCTCAGCTCATGTGACCCCCATGTGAGTTGGACATGTTGCAGTGATATCCAAGTAGTTATTGTAATTGTTGTTTAATTTATAAAATTCAAATATTAGTACAAACTTTTATGCATTTTGCATTGTGCCCCTACCTTTTAACTACAATTATATCGCTGCTAGTTCAATCAATTTTTGTACTGGTTTTCTATTTTCTAAAAATATAATCCATGCTCCAAAACTCATAAAAATAAGAGAATGTGCCTAATTGCAGGATCGTTCATCCCATAATTTAACTTTTCCATTTTATGCATTTTTCTTATTTATTTACTACGAGTTTATTTTTAGGGTTATTTTTATAGGTATATTTTCTTTATGTTTTGAGTCTTTGTTTTTATTTTGTATTTTGTATTTTATTATTTTAATTTCTCATTTTATATAATTATAACTTCTTTTAGTTTACATAAATATTTTTTTATTTATTTTTCTAATATATTATATACACTTAAATAAATAAGTATAATAAATATATATATGTATACGTATTGCATATTCATTTATGTATTTTTGTGCATTACTCTTCTAAACCTATATAATTTTATTTTCTTCTATTTTATGCATATTAAATTTTTATTGCTTTAGAAACTGTAGGAAAATTATCATAGATGCTTGACGCCATGCTTAAGCTCATATAATTTTTATTTAGCATTGCAACTAATTTTCCTATTTATTAAAAATATAAAAAGATACCCTTTCATTCTGTTTAACAAAAACCCATAAAATTTAGAAATACTTTCCAAAAAAATCCCCAAAAATTATATTATCTATATTATTATATATTCTACTACATGTCCAAAAATAAAAATCACAAAACTCTAAAATCCTTTTTCACAAATAAATTTTACAAACATTTACAAACATTTGAAAATCATTTTGTAATGGTTTTTCAAAATAGTATGTATAGATTTTCAAAATATTTTTGCAACCATTTTCAAAACCATTTGCAAATAGCTTTTCAAAACATTTTTATTTCACACAAAGAAAATATTTTTTTACAAACAAAATATTTTTACAACGGTTGAAAATATTTAACAAAACATTGTCCAAATAGTTTTCAAAAGATTTTTCAAAAATATTTTAAAACTATTTTTCAAACATTTTGTAATATATAATTTTTCCTGATTTATTAATCAGTATACGCAAATAGAATACGAGGAATAATATGCATCTTTTTATTAGTTGATTTTAATGAATTTTATAGTATATATAGTATTTTAGATATAATTATTGAAAATACGAAAGTACGAATTGTGGATAAAGTATACATGTAGTATATACGACCCCCTATCTTAGCTTGAGCTATGTCCTCATAGATCAGAGAGGCAAAGAGAATACATAACTCGTACTGAGTATATAAAAGCCTAAAGAATAGCGAATAAGAAATGAATGAAAGAATGAGAAGTCGCCCATCCCCCCTATATTTTGGATCAACTAATCCTAAGTATAGGAGGATGTACAAAAAGCATGGATGATCAAGGGTGGGAATAAACAAATCACACTTGATCTGTCTCCCCCAATACGTAGGGTGAGATATCCCTAAGTATTGATAAAAAAGGATACAATGGAGGTGATTAAAGAATGAAAAACTTAGGGTGCGCACCCCCTATACTTAGGACAAGGTACGTCTTAAGTATAAAAGACTGACAAAAAGTGGTGACAACTTCTCCATAGAAAAAGGAAATGAAAATGAAAAGAAGAAAATAAGAAAAGAAGAAAAGATAAATGAAGATAAAAGAAGGGATCGAAGATAAAATACGTGAAAAGAATATACACATCACTCCCCTCATACTTAGCGTAAAAGATCCCTAAGTATAGGCCACAATAAGAGTGATGAAATAGAATGAAAAAAGAATACTCGTCTCATCCACCCACTATACTTAGGACAATGTACGCCCTAAGCAAGGCAACACACAGAAATGAGGTGGAAGAGCGAAAAGAAGAGATAGAGAGAAGTAAAACGACAATGGGTATACAAAGAGATGGATATACAAAGGATCAAGAAGGTAGAAAGAGGACCTTCTTGCAGGACTACTGAGGAATGGACTGACAAGGTATAGATCGATATCGGGGTCCTCAGATGACACAAATCAATCATGATCGACCTGATGAAGATCCTCAGCAATCCTAAGGTAAGAAGGCACAGACGGGTTTGTGGAAGAAGTGTGTCTAGGTTAGGCCTTGGGCGTCTCAGCTAGGTCAAAACAAAAGGGAACGAACTCATCTATGGAAGTAGTAAGGTCATGTTCGTCCTCTAAGTCTCAACTGGATCATCAATATCATCAAAAGGCTCGAATTGATTAATGAAAGCAATAAGATCAAATTCGTCCTCATCGGTCTCTACAATGTCTGCCCTCTACTCAAAGGTATCAATCGTGTAAATATCACGAATGTCATCAACACATCGCCAAGCACATGAAGATGAAACTCTAAGGTTTATGCTTTCTGAGTCTTCCTCCCGCAGAGAAATTCTCGGGTCTCATCATCGGTCATAAAGCAAACCTCTCGGATATAAATAGATAGGTCATAGGCCTTGGGGTCGGCTAAGATAGTTGTAGTCACATCGGGTGCAGGTCTCTAGACGGTAGTAGGTGCAGCGATGACCACATCGCTCCCGTCATCAGGACGGAAGTGAATCTCTCCTGAAGTGAATCTCTCCCTATCCATAATCAGTAATGACTCTCATAGAGGTAAGAATGATTCAACCTAGGATGATTGGAGAGTGCTCCCCAGTGGTGGAGGTTTCCATGGGCAATGCAACAAAATCAACAGTGCAGGTCATGCCCTGAACCCAGATGACAACGTTCTCTAGAATACCCTTAGGCCTCTTTATTGATCCATCAAAAAATTGAACACTCATCCTAATTTTCTTGAGAGGCCCTAAGTGAAGAGACTGTACCAACGAGAAGGGTATTATGCTAATCGAAGCACCATCGTCAAGGAGAGTGTGATCACATGAATAGTCAGAGATGGTGCATCTAATGAATGGTGTATCAAACTGTTCTTCTTAGTTTGTTTGGTTTTCCTTCATATCTTCAGTTCCCTGGTGCATGGAGCTTGACAGAAAAAGAGAAAAGGGGACACAGACTAGAAGAAGAGAAGAGCGGATGAGAGACAAAGGGTGTTTCCTTTCCTAGAAGAAGGGCGGTGGGTGATGGCGTGTGTAGTGGACATGGTCAGGATATGATGCTCAGATCTACTCCTCTGCTTTCTCTTCTTGGGTTGAGGGGAAGATTAGTGGGTCATGGCCTGAAAAAGTGGGGCATCAATGATCTCACGAATAACAACCACCACTTCAGGTCCATCTAACATTTTTTTGAATTTTTGGATCTACTCCATACAAGGGAGAATATCAGAATTAGCATCTATACAAATATGATTCAGAGCAGTTTATACAATGTCATCCCTAGGGTTAAAGGTAGGACATGGAGTGAGTGAATGTGTGGGCAAGTGATCTGGCATGGGTGTCCTCTCCTCACAGTTTGAATCAACAACGTGTCTCCCAAAATCTTTTTGTACTTTTAAATTTTGCTCATTTTTTTGCATTTCTGGTGATTGCAAGATCTCATTGGTGTTCTCAGATGAATCCAGAAATCCAGAGGTTGAATAATCAATTTGGCTTTTATTTAGGCTAGTGAGGTTGTCAATCCCCGAATTCATATTATCCATGATCTGGGACAAGGTCTCAAGTATGGACAACATAAAAGGTGACTCCCAAAGTTCAGTCTCGGGTGGGTGGGGTGGTGAAAAATGTGATGGCGGTGGTAGGTTAAAATCTGAGCCCTGAAACAGTGGGTTTGGTGGATATGTACAAAAAGAAGACCCACGAGCAAGATCCTCCTAATAACATGGAGGTAGATCAAAATCAAAATCTGCATCCTGAAACAAAGAATTAGCCAGGTATATACAAAAGTCAGGAGCAAAGTTCTCTTGGAAAATGGAGATGGACCAGTTGGAGGGTACGAGGGATCCACAAAATTCGGATAAAAATCACTCTAGCCGGCCATCTATGAAACAAGAGAAAATAATCGGGAGAACACGACGGCTGAATCAAGAAATGTGAAAAAAAGGCGCAAGTGCTCGGAGAAGATCTAGTATGCACACAAACAACCACAAACAAACTCACATAAAACAAACCCCTCAATTGACCTACTCGACTCGGTGAAGTCCGTAAAAGTTAAGTCTCTTTATCTTGTATGTTTTAGAATTAGGTGAGAAAACAAAAATTATACAAAACACTTAGGAGGCCTGGGATTGGGGCACTAACCTTAGTGTCTATGTGAGAAAATTGAAACGAATACAATGAGGGGGTTACTCTCCCCAAGACAAATATTTTTCTTTTTGATGTATTTTATGTTCGAGTACTATTAACAGTCCTAATTTTATTTATTCTCATATTTTTTGTATTTTTAATAGAAATGTACGAGCCTAACGAGGAATCAATTCTTTTTAGCACCTAAGTGATCAAAATCAGAAGGAGAGAGTCGCAAAAGCTATGCAAGGCAAAATCGATGATGTATGCTAAAGAGAAATGCTCATCTTGCCTCCTGCTCCCTTCATGCAAGGATGTTAAACAGAATTGAAACCTATCTATATGCAAATGCAAGACGATGAAATTTCCCTAGATGAGAATATACTTTTAGCATGTTGAGCAATATGCTAATTATCTAGAAATGAGACTAAGGTCTGGTCGTCGATGCCACTCGATGCCCAGCAAAATGGGTCCTACACGCTCTGTGTGTGAACTCTCTTGACACACGATCCTCAAGTCCAAATAAATAGAAATTTAAAATTTGACTATGTCCAAATGAGGCTATTGGTACATGCAATGGTAATTAGGTGTGCAATGGTAATTAGGTGTTTGGTCTTAATCTATCATCAAGCAGATCCTAAGCTAGGGCTCAATCACACAAAATAACAAAAAATAAAATCATAAAACAAATAAAAATAAAAGGTAATCAAAACACGACAAAAATCGATGAGGCCCCAAGGGAACAGTCCCTTGAGCACTGGACCTCGTGAAGTGTGAAGAATCCCGAAGAGTCCTGAATATTACAAATAATGTTTCTATCTCTTACCTAAATAACAAATTAAATAAATAAAGTACAATGCCAAAAATGTGAATGTCTTCACAAGTCCTCCAAGCTTCCTTTGCTGCTCTCTACTGGTAGCTATGTCAGAAAAGCGACGCCGCCTCACGTGGGTGCACATGCACTCCAAAGAGGGCCTCCCTCGATTCATCGTACCTCGCAAAAAAATCAACAAAAGTATGGCTAGATAGTTCAATAGATAATATCAAGTAAAATAGAAAATAAATAAAGGATAAAATAAAGACAAGCAAGAAGACATGGGTAAAATCCAATCTACGTGACGTTGCTCCCCAGCAACGACACCATTTGAAAACTAGGGTTTTGCAAGGGTCTAATGTAGTCTACACAAGGCGACAACTACACTATCGCTGAAGTGACTGCTCATGAAATCCTAATTTATCAACAATTAACCCACAATATAAATTAAGCGATGAAAAGCAAAATATATGTGGAGTTCAAATTTATTATAATTCTACAATGAAGTGTATAGTACAAGTATGTGTAGAGTGTCGAACACATGGTGCGAACATGAGAATGGAGGCAAATGAATGCACAAAATCATTTGCTTCTTGTGGTCTATGTATTTTTGTGGGTTTTTAATTTTTATATTTTTTAATTTTTGTTTTATATTTTTTATTTTTTTTAAATTTTAAATTTTCTATATATATAATTTTATATTTTTAATTTCTTTTCTTTTTAAAATATATAATATAGAATATATAAGGCTATATATAATATGGACTAACATGGATATAAATACAACTAAAAATAAAAAATTACATGATTAAATATTTTTTATTTTAAACAAGTTTTACTGTTTTTATGATTTTTGAAGGATTTTTGCTAATTTTTATGGATTTTTGAATTCAAAAATATCCCAAATCAGATAATAAATAAATAACTTAATTAATTTGAAGATTAAAAATATCAAATAAGGTCCAAAATTCATCAAATCAATTTTAATATATAGATAATAATATAAAGAAAATTATAAAACAAAAAATACTATTTTTGGAGTTTTTAATTTTTATAATGGATTTGGAGCTTTTTAATTTTTAAGAGTTTTATTTTCATATTTTAATGATTTTTGGTTTGAAAGTTAAAAATACTTAAATAAACAACATATATAATTTGGAAAATTTTCAAACAATTTTCTATTTGTCGGGTATTTTTAAAGGTAAAGAAGCTTTCTTATTTTTAATAAATACTAAAAAGTTCTAAATTGCAAATCTAAAAATATGGCATGAAAATATATTGTAATAGAATCGTAAACATATTTTTTTGGTTATTTTTGGAGCACGAACACTATATTTAATAAATAGAAGAAATGCACAAACACCAATGAACTAGCAGGGGCATATATGTAATTAAACAAAGATCGGGGGCCTTCTGCAATGTTTCACAAAAATATATAACATGAATAAATATTTAATGGACTAAATTGAAATACAAAAAGTTCTAGGGGCTCTAGTGCAAAATGCCCACCTCACATGGGATCACACGTTATGTGAGCTGGCATAGACTTGATTACAATTATAAACAGCTCGAGGTTTTTCTGCAATTTTTACAAAAATAAAATAAAGGCCAATGAAAGTTTATGGACTAAATAATAAAATACAAAATAGTTGGGTGAATGTGCAAAATACCCGGTCAACGGGCGTGGATGAACAGATGAGATCCTCCCACTTGCCACACGTCGGCCTATGGGCACGCAATACTGGTTCGTGCTGGACGCTCCAGATAAGATCCCCGATATTCATCGAATGGTGGATGCTCGAGGTGATCTGACAACAGTTGTAGTGTGAGAAGAACATGTGCAGATCAGACGGCTCATGAGTAGCTCGGAAGAACGGGGAAGAAGCTCTATTCCTCTGAGCTTCGATCAGTTGTAGAACGAGCTTCCAACCTCATCTCATGCTACGAAGGGTCAAAAAGGCTCCCTGGGCACGTTCTCTAGCGGATGGAAGGCGTAAAAAGGACTGATGGTCACCAGATCACGTCTGCGAGGTCAACGAAGCACATACGCTCTAGGTATCTCCGACAAAGGTCAAGATTGCTTCCAGCTGATTCGTTGGTTTCCAATCCTACACAAGAAGATAAAGGAGTTGAGGGAAAATTGCCTTGACCCTATTAGGATGGAAATGGATGCATAGCGGGGTGGAGTGACAGATCTCTGGCGGGGAGAAGAGGTGGGGATCCGAGACCCTATTCCTTGAAGGAATAGGTTGAATGGAGTAGGGGGTTATGTAGCAGAAGCGAATGGGAGGTGAGTGAAGGTGGTCTGTTGCATCAGAACATGGTGGATGACTGTAGAGTGTTCGTTGGAGCCAACCTCTGACGACCTTTGATTATGATGATTTACGCTGATACAATGGATTAATGGCTAACCTAACTGCATTAAATAAATACTGCAACTAAAACTAATCTAAAAAGGAAGAAAAAGGTACCTCAAGCAGAGTTAAGCCACGAGATGTTACCTCACATCCAATGGTGATTGGAGATGATGGAATCACCCTTCAAACCTAGCCTAGCCTTGCTCCCAACGATTGGGGAAGAGGTTGTCATCGTCTTCGATCCGGAGAATGCAAAAAGGAGGTAAAACATGGGTCAAAGAGGATTCGAAATTTAAAGAAGGTCGAAGGGTGTTTTTGTGCAGGAAGACAGTCATAAGTCTAAGATCGAGGAGAGGGCGATGATTCAGTGGCTCGTTGGCCAAGAAATCATACCCATGAGTATGTACTGTGATCGAGGAGGAAAAAACAGAAGGAATCGATGCCAAAATGGTGAATGGATCGTAGGGGAAAAATCGAGAAAAATGTGTCAAAAGCCATTATAACATTTCCTAGACCTGGGGTCAGTGAGTTGATACGAGATCAACAGATGACATGGCCTGATTGGGCCATGTCATCCGCAAAAAGACAAATCAAAGGGAAAAACTAAAATCAATTCAAAAATAAATAATAAGTGATCTATATAATTTTAAAATATAATAAAAAATGTTTGCTATTTTATGTAGTATTTTATTATGATTTTTATTATTTTTTTGAGGTTATTTACTACAAGTTTATTTTTAGGGTTATTTTTATAGGGATATTTACTTATGTTTTGAGTCTTTGTTTTTATTTTGTATTTTATTATTTTATTTTATTATTTTATATAATTATAACTTATTTTTATATATATAAATATATTTTTATTTTTTTCTAATATATTATATACACTTAAATAAATAGGAATATTAGATATATAGGTATACATATTGCATATTCATTTATGTATTTTTGTGCATTATTTCATTTTTTATTTATTTACATTTTTATTATATTTTAAATATGTATAACTATTATAAATAATATTTACAAAATTATAAAAATATAAAAAGTATAAAAATAATAAAGAATAAAGAAAATGAAAACTTTATTTAGGTATTTTGTATAATAGGGGTCCAAAACCTAACATTCACATATTAACTCCAAAAAATATGAAAACCACCTTCATTTTGATATGTTTTGAGTTTTTATTTGGGAGATATGGGTCTAAAAGCTGGGATTTTGGCTTTTTAGTTAGAGTATAAATAGTACACTATATTTTTTTGTATGAAATAAATTTTGCATTTTTCTATATATTATTATCTACAACTTTTATGTAGAAAGTTTCTGTATTTGAAGTATAAAAAGTGGAAAATAAAATAGGTCCCAAACATGTATTACTGATGAATTAAATAAATGTGATTTTTGATGTATCTTTGACCCTTATCTCCTCATACTTTATTCCTTGTCGACCTAGTCAATTCTTGACTTGGTCTCACGGTTTAGGGTCATAAAATCCCTTTGGCATTTTATTATTTTTCTATTCTTTTCTTTATTTTATAATCTTGGCATTAAAATTGTATTTTAATCACAATAAATGGAATAAAGAATGAATGTTAATTTGCACAAATACATGATATTTACATGCAAAAATGATACAAAAAAGGTGATGAAATGGAGATTCATCATCAAACTTAATTGATATTCTTCATTATTAATCAAACTCATGCTCGGGTGCGGTTTTTTCTCGACTTTCATCATTTATATTAAATTTTATATTTTTTTCTAGCATCCACGTGAAGAGTGTTGTGAAGCGCTGTAAGTATTTCTAACGACTGCATGCTTCATTGATTTCTGCCTGCATTCTATTTTTCATCTTCTCTCTCTATTTTTACGAACTTAAGGAAAAGGAAAAAGGGACTGAACATTAGACGTGTTTTTCATGTGGTTACATTAATCAAGCGATAACCTAACAATTAAATTGGGACTGAGTTATGTAAGTTGATCTTAATTAACTTGGAACAAAAGCATCATTTATTATAGGCAGTAACACCCACATAGGACACAAGTACTTTCCCTCATACATAGTGGTTGAGGACAGATCCCTAAGATTGGAGTCAGAATCCCTGGACTTCCACCCTAAGTCTCCAGGTTTGACTCTCATAGATTTTGAGAGCAGAGCACATACCGCTAGTAGAGCTCTTATCGAGATCCCCATATCATTCTTATCAAAAGGGGAAAATATGGCAATTGATCTCTCAGAGGATCTGATTCCCAGAATAGGAATCATATCAGATAAGTTAACAATTGCAGAGAGGATTAACAAGAGGATGGATGAGTTGGACTACAACTTATCCAAGTTGTTGAAGCATATGGCAGAGCTGACAGTGAGGGTATCCAGGATGAAGACAATGATAAATATGAAAATAACCTCTTTAATATCATCGTATTATCGTAGCACATGAAGCAAAAATGGATCTATACAGAATTACCATATGTTTGAATATGTGGTGAAAATTTACTTGACAAGCATACCAAAGTCGAAAACATAGACACAAGCCTCCTTGAAGATTAGTTAGAAATAGATGTTTAAAAATAAGCGATTAATTTTCTTAACCTAGGTCTCCAAGTATACTGATGCACACATCACCACAAAATAATGCACAAATAAACAAATGCAAAATATACATAAAATAATGCAAACATTGATGCAAAATATAAACATGCAAGACAATGGTGCAATGCTACATAATGATGATAAATATCATGCACAAAATAATGCAATATAGTGACATGCAATGCATGTGATGCATGAAAATAAATCACTTTTTATTGGATTTTTAAGTATTTTAAAGTGATTCAATATGCAACAAAAAGCCAACATATATTATACAAAGCAAGCAGAATGATATATGCATTCACTCCTAAATTAATCCAATCATTGAGCATTAAGAGAGAGAATTAATTTTTGGATGCATGCAAATGATTCATAGTTCAATTCATGGCATTTAATTAGAGAGCAATAGACACTTAAAATATTTAAACTTTAGCATATTAAATAATGTGTCAAATCATTGATTAAATGTTGCTATGAGGAAGAGTACAAAATTAGCAACAAAATGAAATTGAAATCAACTTAAATGGACTTCAGATGCTCAAGATATTAACAATATAGTCAGATGCATAATTATAAGTTTAACAAGAAAAATAAGTAGATAAAATATGCATTTTGGTCCTGATAGGGGCATTTATGTAATTTCAAGAAGCTGACATGCCTCCATGCATATTTCCCAACATGACATGTGAGGCACGTCCACTTGTGGAGGACCTTTCTGCAAATTAAAGAAGTTCTTGTGGCATCCATGCAAATTACCCGGACACACGTACTTGGCATACTCACAGATTAGCTTTGGGGTGAGGATTGGCACCGTTGTAGTTGCCTCAGGCCGCATGGCTGCTCGAGGTGCTTCAGGTGGGGGCTCGGTCTTGCCGAGCCTTCATGGTATGGAGTGGATGACGCGGCTGCCTCATGGCCATTGGATGGACGTTTGAGTTGGGCATTAGGCCAAGTCAGGTTGAGTTTGAGTTGGCCCAGCCCAAGCCCATTTAAATATATGGGCTAATGGGTCGGGCCTAGATCCATTTTCTTTTCAAATTTCAGGCCCAAGCCCAAACCCGACCCAAACAAAATGGGTTGGGTTCAGGTTAGGATGACCCAATTTAATACCTATGTACACCAATATCATGTGTTTCATTCTTGCATTTGTATGGTTGTTTCTTATGCATGTGTGCATATTTAAGATTTTAAGTACGCTAACTAATTCATGATTCTGACATTAGTTGTATGTTGGAAATAGAAATATGGTAAAAAATATGGGGACTTAAACCATCTTTCAATTCACCATTACATATTCTATTATCGATGTGGGCACTATGACCCAATACAGATAGGTTAATCATAGTTGTACATGCTATAACACTTGAGGACACTAATTCCATTTTTGCATATTAATGTAACAATCTTGCATATTAATGTATAATGTCCTCAATCTATGCTAATGGATATGATTATTAATGGGTCTAAGCATTTATTCTATCCTCGAAATAAGGATATGAAAGCTATAACATGGTATTTAGAACGAACATGAATATACCAGATATATTTATATCATATAGGCTGGGATATCGGGCTAACATGTTTGGGCCTTCTCAAGCCCAAAATCAGCCCGATAATCAATACGGGCTCATTTTGGGCCCCATGACACGCCCACTAAATTTTGGGTTTGGGTCGGGCTATGCGGGTTGGGTTTTGGGCCGGATTGGGTCGGCCCAGCCCAATGCCCAACCCTAATGGACATTGGAGGGGTACCATCCAATGGCAACTGTATGCTCTAGGCCTTCTTCCTCCATCGTTGGTTGGAAACACAATTGGAGCTCTACCAAGATGCCAGGAGATTCGTTGTGTTGTCCCATGACTGCTAAAGGTCCCAAGAGAAACTTGGTGGCCTGGAGATGAAGTTTGGAGGATGGAGGAGACAAGGGGAGGGCTGGAGATGGCTAATGAAGGATCCACACTGGAGGCAGAGCTCTAGAACGGAGCTCCGCTCAAAGTACAACGAATGATGAAGAGACCTGCATAAAGGGTTAGAGGGGAGATAACCGAAGCGTGAGGATTGGAGTGGCAGTTTGTACGATGGAGAAGCAGGGTTCCCAGAGGGGATATTCCTCCACCTCTGATACAGGAAAAAGATTGGGATGGGGGAGGTATGCTGAGGAGAAAAGTATATGGTTTAAACCATCTGCAAAGATCTGGGGTGTCCGGTGATGCTCTAAGCGTGCTCAATCAATGGTGGGAAGGTGTGTGTACATCTAGCAAAATAAGAGTAAACCAAAAAAAGAAGATGGAGATCTTACCTAATCAAAGAAGATGGCGTGGCAGAGGATGGCTTGGGATGAGCTTCATTCAAAGCTTGGGTCTTCGCTCGTCATGCGCAACAGGAGCATGTAGCTTGAGAAGCAATTGGTGGTTTCTGTGACATGGAAAAATCCATGGGTCAACACCACAACTCAGGGGGGGGTCTTCGACCCTTGATCCTCCGCTCCTCTATCACAGGAGGGAGGAGAGGGTCTCGCCATTGTCCAGTGAATGGTGGATGGGTGATTTGAGGGCAGAAGCAGAAGTCTTGAAGGGGAGGTATGCCATTACAAGGTTGTAGGCGGCGATTATGTAACAGTCGTGCGACTACCCTAGGAGCTCGAACATGAGTATTGAAGACCAAGCGAGAAGCAGGGAAGTTAAGGCTACGTGGGGATAACGTGACTGAGTGGAGAGGGTGACAGTAATGAACACATTAGAAGGGAGAATGGAGAAGGGCGGCGAGGTGATCGTGGGAAGAGGGGGATTATAGGAGGTGGAAGATGGGTTGGCAGGTGATGGATCATGAGATCCAACGACTGTGTGAAGGCAGGTAGGAACGGTCGTGATGAGATCAAGCGATCTCATCACATGACTGAGAGTGAGACATGGAGGGACTATAGAGATGAGAGCAAGAGGCATGATCGGATGGCCCAAGGAGAGAGACGAGTGGCACAAGTAGAGTGGGCAGCGTTATAGCTCCAGAGATTACCACGCGGCCCAATAAGATTTATTCAAAAAATAAAATAAGAAGAAAATAAAAAAGAATAAAAGAACAAAAAAATTAGGGAAAAGTCAAAATATGAAAGTTGTAGATCTCGATGAGATCTACAAGTTTCATATTGGACAAAAAGTCAAAAGAAATCAAATAAATGAAGTAAAATGTTTGAAAGCATTTTTAGTGGATAAAAACACTTATTTTTATTTTTTTTTCATTTTTTTGTATTTTTGATTTTTTTAATGCCATAATAAATATATACACTATTTAATATATTTTTTTAAATTTTTAATAAGAATAAATAATGGAAATAAATAAAATAAAAAAGGAGTTAATTTTATACAATAATTAGGGTTAGTTATTAAAAGAGAGTCAGTTGTTAATAAAAGATAATTAAGGATGGATTTTATTGATTTGTTCAACCTCGAAGGATAATAAAGGGATATAGTGATGGTAAATCAGAGATTCATCACCCCCTTATACTTAGACTATGCTCATTTTCAAGCATTTTATAGAATGAAAGAGTTGGATTAATCCCTGACAGTGCATGTGAATTTTCGGGGCTAAATTCATCGAGGACCTATGACTTGAATGATACTAAAATTTTGGGCTCAACCGAGCTCTAGTCAAAAGGAATCCAACTTCTCTAATTATCAGACTCTCAATATGTACATGTAGTATAAGGATATGACATTTAGTGTACTGCAATCATGAGAGTCGAGTATCAATGTCATCCAAGGTCCTAGTCGAAGAGACTCTCCTCAAGACCTGATCCTCAACACTATGGAATAAGTCAGTTCTTGCTTTCAATCCACTTTCTCATTAGTTTGTCAGACTTGAAAGTATAGATGGAAGGCCAGTTGATGGAGGGCATAGGATTGCATATTTTCTTCTCTCCCTCCCACTAGAACAAGGGTCCTCTCGAGTGCCTTATTACTCAACACAAGTATTTTTGTTTGTTGATCAATGTTTGTCAAGAGACCTTGGAGTCGTCTGCACTTGTTTTCCTAGGAGTATGATGAATATGTGATTCATCACTCTAAAAATTAAACATAGAGCTTTGTCCCAAGTAATTAGCTGTATTTCTCATTTATTTTGCATTACTCTTTCATGCAATTAGAATTAACATATGCATTTTAGCACACATTTTTGCATTAAATAAGAAGCCAAATTCCCACATAAATATCACATGTATATTACCATATTTTCCCTAATTTTCATATATTTTTCACTAATTCAGAATTGAATAAAATCGAATCTATAGTATTTATATTACTAATAAATGAAAAATACCAAAAAACATTTATTGTATAATGGCTCATCGTGGGCTCGCATGTCCAACACCCGTGATAATGGGTCCTGCAAGCACTGTATAGGTGATGAATCTCGTATTCATCATGCTAAAAACTTCTTATTAAAATCCCTGCTTAAACAAACCAATAAAAATCACCTCTAAAACTCTATTTTTATCATGTGCTATATTGTCTATATTTAACCCTTAATTATTGTGTATTTAATTGCCCTTATTTTTATGTAATTATTTTATAACTCAAAAACCCCTAAAAATTAGGTAGATAAGTTGTCTATAAATCACTGACCCTTAAAAAGACTAAAAAATACAAAACAACTAAAAACCTCAAAATCGGTGTTTTTATCCTCTTAAAAATACCCCCAAAAATAGCTTTTGTACAGATGACCTCTTTTGGCTTTTTGACCAACATGAAAGTTGTAGATCTCGTCGAGACGAGCAACTTTCATGTTTTGACTTTTTCCAAATTCGGCCTCTAACTATTTCTTTTCTATTTTTCTTTGTTTTTACTTTTGAATTATTCTGATTGGGCCACGTGGCGCCCTCTGGGCCGCCCACGTGGCCCGCTTCCCTTCCCGCCACCTGGCGCCCAATCTGGGCCGTTGGATCGCACCATCCTAGCCCCCATCCTCACCGTTCATCCCGCATCTTCCCTCAGCCGCCCGATCTGATCTCCAAGATCTGATCTAAGCCGCTCACTAGCGCCTGATCCACAGCCCTTCGATCCCATCCTCATCCAACGCTCTTCCTTGCGCCACGTCTCCACTCCTCCAGAACCGCACGATCCCACTTTCATCCTACGGTGGCCAACGCTCCACGTCGCCTCTTCACCTACCACCGTTGGATGCCCTCCATCTTCCAATCGAAACCGTTCTTCACCGACTCACATCCAGCCGTACGATCAGATCTAATGATCTGATCGCAGCCGTCCACCCGCGCTCCAATCACCACCGTCCGATCATATCTTTGGATCTGATCTTGACCCTCCACCCACGCCCGTACCCTGACCGTTGGATCGCAAGATCCAACGGCCACGAAGTCGTCTCCTACCTCCGAAACCCCCGCTCCCAGGCGTTACAACCTTCGCACCTCCTCCGCCCCCTTCCAATTCTAGCCGTCGCTCCGACCATTCCCTTAACCTAGTAACGCCTCCCCCGCATAGCCCGCTCCTCCATCATCCTCGCGCCATCTCCAGAGCTCCAAGACGTTACCTCCACGCCATTAAAACTCCACTCCAAAACGCCCCGCCACCTCACAACCTCCGACCACCTCATCCAATAAAACCCCCTCCCCCGCCACCTGAGACCCTCATCCACCATCTACGGGGCTCCTCCCTAGCTTCCTCCGCCCTCCGGTGACAGCGGAGGGCGGTTTCGTCGAGGCGACAATGGCCGGACACCCCAGGTGTGATCCATGGTCTTCATGACCATGTCGCGAGCCGCCTGGCATCGCTGAGCTCCGAGGATCAGGCTGTCCTCGCCGGGCGACGACCCGAGGCTTCACAAGCCTCAGCCCAAGCCTCATCGACCACCGGATTCCCCTCTCCGATGAGGTTCTCCCTCCATGCTTTTTCTTGTATTTTTCTGATTAATTCCGTCGCCTACAGCCACCTTTACCCTCATCTGATCCTCCCACGAGCTCCACCCGACCACCAGCAACCTCGCCAACCACCCACTCCCTTCTCCAGAACCCCCTACCACTCCGACCACCTTCTTCTCCACCTCGCCGGAGAAGAAGAGATATGGGCTACCACTCTCGTCGCCTCACCAGCCCTCGCTCACCTCACTCGCACGCACACACTCCGCACGCTTCGGCTATGTGCTTCTAACCACTGCAGGTACAATCATCTTCACTGGCCGGACGTGGCACCGGAGCTTCAACTCCGCTCCCCGCCGCAGGTGCAGCTCCACCGTTCAGCCATGCAAGACATCTCTGGAGCTTCGCCAGCTCTCCAGCTTCATCGCGGACCGCTCAGCTCCATGGCCTGACCATCAGGCAAGCACTGGGAGCGCGGCGGAGCTATGGCATGGTCGCCGGAGCCCCGCCTACTCCGGTGGCCTGCGGAGGAGAATGGAGATGCAGTAACCATCCGATCGAACCGATCGGATGGACGAGATGATGCCACGTGGAGTACCGAACCTCTTTCCACGGCTATAGGCTCGGGGCTTCCGAACCTCGGATCGAGCCACCAGATGACGCCACATGTCCCGAACCTCAGCCGCCTCCCGAGCCTAGCCCCCTCACGTGCAGCGCACGTGAGGTGCTGGGTAAATTGCATAGAAAGACCCGGAAGTTCATGGAATTACAATTTGGTCCCCAGGCACGTGCCTCACGTGCGTGCCTGGGTATTTTACAGGGAAGTCCTCCAGATTCTGAAGATTTACAAATATGCCCCTGCGCGCATTGGGAAAATTGCATCTGGGCCCAGGCGGTTTTTACTATTTGCAATTAGGTCCCTCCAGGGACCTAAATGAGATATTTATCCTTTATTTTTCTTGCATTTTTATTACATTTATGCCCTTGCACTGTTTTTAGCATAACTTGAGCATCTTAGGTCCAATCTGCATGATTTTAGTGTCGTTTTGATCCTTGTTCTGTCCTCTACAATCTAGCATACTAATTTGTCTCATTAGACACTGTTTTAAATTAAGTGAATTTTTATGTTAAAATGGGACCTAGCTCTACTTGTTTTGCTTGATTTCATGACCGATTTTTAATGATGTGTTCAAAATGGCTCTAACTTCATTCTATATTATGTTGCTCTTATTTTAGGGCATAATTGTAGCATTTGATTCATCATGCATGTTTCTTTGCATTGTTTGCCCATGCATCACTTTAACTTGCATAAAAATATCTAAAAAATACATGCATCATGGCATCGCCTTGTAAATATCATCGTGCATCATAAATTGCATATGGACCTGAAATTGAGATTACTTGACGTTGAACTTCAAGAATCAAAATTCAAAAGCCATAATTAAGCAGCTGTGTCCCTGTGTTCGACCTTGGTACACTTGCCAAGTATAAATACTCCACAGCATTCAAAGACTGTGGTTTTTGCTGAACAAAATTCGCCTCCTGTACTACGACTTAATTCATCATTATTATCGAGGCGAATTTTACGTTCATCAATAGGGTCCCTCATGGTACGTGGTTCCAAACTCAATAAATTCCCAATTAATTATTTGACTAAGTCCAACGTATATCATTATAGGTACATGTTTCTATTATGTGTTTGAACCTAGCTATCATTGCAAGCAAGCCTAGATCTAGGGGTTACAATCACATAAAATAAACGAAAGTAAAGATGGAAAACTCAAAACATGAGAAACAAAATAAAATAAAGGCAGGAAATATGAAAATCAGTGACGAGGCCCCCATGTGAATAGATACCTTGGCAATGGACCTCGGTGTGTAGAGTAGTGTCCAAGTTATTATAAATAGTATGTAGAAATAAAATGGCACACTCCCTCGTGAATAAAACAAAAATGTAAGTGACAAGTTGCTCCTCTCCTTCTCTCCTTCTCTCCTTGTATTCCTCATGCTCTCTCCAATTGGTCCATGCAGAAAAGGCCAATCCAAGCATCGCTCGGGTGTGTCCACCTCCTAAGAAGCGGTTGTCGTCGTGTGGTCCCTTGCAAGAAAGTCAAAAAAGAGAATTGGATTAGAACAGATCAAATAATTATCAAGAATAAGAAGCAAACATATAAGAAAATAATGAGAAATAAATATACAACACAAAATTCTACAATATGTTGCTCATCGACAAGAACGCCATTTGTTCAACCGCTAAAATCAGATAAGAAATTCGTACGCTTCACACAAGGCAAGGGCAAAGTCGCTTAATTAACTTCTCACCAAGGCCAAGCAGTTAAAACAAAATCAACCCACGCAATAACGAAATCAAGCAATTAAGAATAAGTATGTGAATCAGAATTTATTATTCCCTACAAACAAGTGTATAGTGACTAGCAAAGTAGGGGTCGATCACAAGAAGTAAAATGTGGTAGCAAGGTATATTATTTATAAATAAATAATATGTAAGTATGTATATGTATGCACAATATCAATCAAGGTGTATGTGAATCTTAGTTAAATAAAATGATCTCTTTTTTATACATTTTATTTTCTTTTTATAATTTTGATTTTGATTTTCCTTTTCGTTTTTAATATATCATTTAGATATATATATAAGTATATGTAGATATATATATATATAATATCTGCTAATATAGTTATAACTATAATTAAAAATAACTAAAAATTGCAAAATAAGATATTTTTTAATAATTTTCTAATTTTTTATGATTTTCAAGAATTTTTGGTAATTTTTAGGTATTTTTAAAGTCATAAATTCATAAATCTAGGGACTTTTTAATTAGTCCGAATTGTTTTGGAATTTTAAAATGCTCAAAAAAGTCAAAATTTTCTGAAACTATTTTTAGTAGATAATATAAAATATAAAGAAAATTCATAGATAGAAATAAATATTTTTGAAATTTTAAAAGATTTTTTAATACTTTTTATAAAGATTTTAGAGCTTTTTAATTTTTGGTGATTTCCTTTTGCTATTTTTAGGGCTTTTTGGTCTGAGTCTATAAAATAGAGAATAAGAAAATACTATTTTTTGGGTTTAAATACGATTCTATACATTTTCTGGATTTTTTAAAGTAAACAGAAAATAAACCAGGCTATTTTGATTTTTAATAAACAAGGAAAAAGGCCTAAAATGCAAAATTAAAATTAAAACATGAAAGATCAAGCAATCATGCACATGCTCCTATTTTTTCATGATTTTTGGAGCATAGATGATATTTTTAGAAAAAAACAAGTACAGAAATTAATTGAACCGATAGGGTTTTATTAGTAATTAGAATAAAAGGAAGAGGGGCACAATGTACAATACCCAAAAGTTTGTACTAATATTCTAATTTTATAATTAAATAACAATTACAAAAATCACAGAGCTACAAAAATCCCAACTCACGTGGGGGCACGTGAGCTGAGCTAGCAAGGACCTAAATGCAATATTAACAAAGCTTAGTGTACCCTTGGAATTTTTACACAAAAAGCATGCTTGAGCATTTGCCTGATAGGGAATAAATAGTAAATAATTTAAAGTTTGGGGTCCCAAGTGCAAAATAACAAAAAATTATTACAAGCTAGAGAAAGTTTATTGGACTAAACTTTAAATACAAAATGGTGGAGGGGCATCTGTGAAATTTACCCAATATCAGGTAGAAGGGAGAGGTCCAAGATGTGCCACATCACTCCACTTATCACGATCTGATGGTTGATGGCGTGTTTTCATGGAGGTTTCAATTTTTTGACACCTGTAAAAGAAATAACGGGAAATTGAAGATACTTACGGGATAAAAACAAACACTGATACCCAAAGGTGAAAGATCAAGCAATCATGCACAATCTCCTATTTTTTCATGATTTTTGGAGCACAAATGATATTTAAGAAAATAGAAAACAAGAACAAAAATTAATTAAACCGGTAGGGTTTATTTGCAACTAGAATAAAAGGAAGATGGGCACAATGCAAAATACCCAAAAGTTTGCACTAATATTCAAATTTTATGAATTAAACAACAATTAGAAAAATCATAGGGGTGTCACTACAAAAAGCCCAATTCACGTGGGGGGTCAAGTGAGCTGAGTTGGTAAGGACCTAAATGCAATATTAACAAAGCTCAATGTACCCTTGAAATTTTTACACAAAAAACGTGCCTGAGCATATGCCTGATAGGGACTAAATAGTAAATAATTTAAATTTGGGGTTCCAAGTGCAAAATAACCAAAAAATTATTACAATCTAGAGAAAGTTTACTAGATTAATCTTTAAATACAAAATGACGGAGGGGCATATGTGAAATTTACCCAATATCAGGAGGAAGGGAGTGGTCCAAGATCCGCACATCACTCCACTTATCACGATCCGATGGCTGATGGCAGATTTTCATGGAGATTTCAATTTTTTTGATACCTATAAAAGAAATAGCGGGAAATTGAAGATACTTGCGGGATAAAAACAAACACTGATACCCAGAGGTTCCAAATTTTTTAGATACCTTCAAAGAAATCTACAATCACTAACAACAAAGGAATCAAAGAGACCTAGCAAATAAGAAAATCATGTCAAGAAAACTGTGATGTAACCAACACATACTTGGAATGTACCTTTTAAGTAAACAAAAATAAAACATACATAAGCAAGAAATAAATACTTTGATTTCATAATGTATACAACCCCGTAGACATCTGAAAGAGTCTACCATATCCAAAGCAACAAAAAAAGAAATGGAAGAGCTAATGAAAATTTCTTAAAATAGTGGAAGACCGTCAAAATGATTGCAGAAGGCAACCAAAGCATATCGATGCCCCAAGATCACCAACATAGGACAAATAGAAACAATCCCATGTTGCAATGGGAGACTCTCGTCGATTTTTATCTCCGGCCCCTCCTATATCTTTCTCTTCTCTTTTCTTCTCCTTCCTCACACATACATCTAACATCCCCTATACACACCACATACATCACCTAACACCACCTTCACCTCCTCTTCTCCCTCCATCTCCACCACTCAAGCCACCTAGGCCCACAACCAATGAGCACATGTAGCAGTATTTACTGCTTTTGCGCCACAACCACACTCACTTTCTTGCTCCATTCCTCCTCTTCTTCCCCATCTACCCAATCTCAAGTCTCACTCCCTCACACCATCAAGATCATTCAACCAACTCAGGAAACACTCGCACTTGCACATGCACGCACACACCACCCCTTCACCTAACGCAACCACCACCACTCTCTTCACCATTTCCCCACACCTGCTAGACACAATTCCATTACACCCCACGCACACCTGACACCATCTTCATTGCCAAATGCACAATAACACCACACCACCACTACCCCATGAACATTGGTCATAGTCGTCCAATCACTACTTGGTCGAGAACTACGAGTCTTGAGCTTTCCAACTTCCGTGCATACCCTCGATCGTGAAAAGAACACGTTGGAGATTGGAGGAGACTATATGAGTGAAGTCACTCTGCTTGTCAAAACAATATCTGAGCAAAGTGGAAGCCTTGCCACGAAATCATCTTCCCATGCATACCTGACGGCTTAGGGTCACGATCGAGATAGAGCGAAGGACCGTGAATGAAGAGGACGAGAAGGGGAAAAGTGTAACTCTCATCCGATCTTTCCCTTATCTGACACCACAATTGTTCAAGATACATGAGTCTACATTGTCTGATCATCGGTCGCTCTCGTAGGGAACATGTTATTATTGTAAAGAAGAGATTTAATCGATGTAATCCATGGAGGATGATAGGGCAAATGGAGGAGAGAAAGGACATTGGGGGTGGGGGATACGATTCCTCTATTGTTACAACACCTATTGTAATGTAGGGAAGCTGCTTGATGGGCATTGAACGACCCTCGGAGGAAACCGGGGATGGCTGGTGCGCATCCCGATGCCCATCGAGTAACTCTCCTACAACATGTGCTGTAATAGCAGGGGATCTGCTTTAGGGGGCATGAGGAGAACAACATCAATCATTGATCTCTGTTTTGATATTGAGAAGCAATCCTTGCACTCTCCGGTGATGTGATGATAAAGGAACCTTTCTATTCACACGTGACAATCACTGTATCTACTTTTCACGAGATGAGAGCACCTGCCATGCAGATAGAGGTTGTTCACAGTAATCTGATAGCACAAAATAAGAAGAACCTGAGTTGGGTCCACCACCAGCTCATGAGAAAAGCCTTCGAAAAAAGTCTCAATTGTTAGGGAGCCACATAACAAGCCGGGGGCAGAAAACCTAGCTTTAGTTAGGTATATATATATATATATATGTTGCAAATGACTTTGAAAAATCAACTTCTCCATGTGAAATATTTTAACATATTGCATTAGAAAAGTCTCTTTCTATGTATATTTTATACACTATGTATGTTTTCGTATCAACACGTATTTTATACTACTCGTATTTGCTTTTGCAAGTGTACTATAAATCATCACAACTCACTAAAACGAGATCTCGATAAACATGATGGCACACCATTAAATCTGTGACAATGTCTATTGACTCATGCACATATGTATCCTAGGACTTAGATATCAATATCAAGATATGATAATGCTATCTCAATATATCTATAACTATAATTAAAGCTTGATATCTCCAGCCCTCTCTTACATTGTGCCACGTGGACTCCCCTCTTCCCCCCATGCTCATATCCTCTTTAATGCCCACAAGCTTTTCTTCTCCATCTATCATCTCTCTCTCTCTCTGAGAGAGATTTCCCTAAAAAGGCTTCCCCATCACCCAAATACCCTATCATCACATCTCATATTGAATTTTCCTTATCAGGACATCGATCAGTGAACGGTTCGTCGATAAGCAAACCTTTTACTGATCAATGCATTTTCCGATAGATACTTTCTGATAGATACTACTATTTTCCAGCAAACCATTTGCGGAACAAATGATTCATCGTTGAATTATATATATATATATTAAATTTAATATATAATATTCTTTCATCCATCGTTTCAGTTTAAAAATAACATATAAAATTATTTGGAAACGGGAATTGGCAAATGGCTTGCAGGTTCCATTTCCTAATAATTATATATATTATTTTTGATCATATAAAATTCAAAAGATTTTCCGAAATAATATTATATATTATCTTTAATATATATATATATATATATATATATAAGTTGAATGTTTCAGAAGATGCATTGATCGACAAACGATTCGTCGATTGATGTCCTGATAGGGAAATCTCAAAATCAGATGCTTGATAGGGCGTTTGGGGTGATGGGATGTCCTGTTAGGGAAACCTCTCTTTCTCTCTCCCGCATTTTCTCTCATTCATTATTTCTATTTTTAATACAAAAAGTCTGAAGTAAGTATAAATGTCCCATGTTCTCTCTCTAACCTTCATTATTTTTATTTCGATCTTTAGTTATAAAAACTCCAGGCAACTATTAAAAATTAAAATATAATTATTGTGAATAATATTTTTATCATAGCATCTAAGGTTATGCTACATTAAAGTAATTTGATATTTTTCGTTCTGTACATTTATCAAACGTTATGTTGATTTGGAGCAATATCATCTTTTGTCTTCTATGTTTATTCACATGAGAAACTTCTATAAAAAAATAAAGTTAGCAAAATGATAATAGCTACAAACTGAAAGATGAAATGAAATATTAAAATACATTTTAGAACTCTAAAGAAATAACACACTCTAACTAAATAATGGAAACCGAATATATAATTAAACAACCATTGGAATGGTAGATAAAATTCTACAATAAGAAACTTCAACAAAATAGACAAAGTACCTTGATTCTCAATAGTATTACCATAGTAAAATGTGAAATAATTATTCTATTGATGTAAGATAGTAAATGAGAATTAAATTCTTTCCATTTTACTATTTACTTTAAAAAATGATACATATATAAGTTTAGAATTTGCAACGAAATGGTGTCTTTTTTTATATTCACCAACAATGGTTCATATTGTAACGATTTTTTTTACATTTCTCTTTGAAATTTATACTAATTGACACTTTTTTAAGAAAAATGAAAGAAAACAAGAGAGATAATGGATTGATATATGAATTCTTAACAAGGATATAACAACAAATATCTACTAATAAAAAAGTTTAAGTATAAAAAATGATTGTACAAATATTAATAATATTATATGATAAAATTAGACGACTTAGCGCTGGTTTTCAAATTATACATCATAACATATATGCTTACTTCATCAAGATAATAAAGAAAACTAAAAATAAAGGTACAAAATGTGAAGTGATTCAAATATTCTTCAAATGTGGACTTTAACTTATAGTGGTAACTTTTAATAAAGATAAGTTAGAAATAAAATTACTTTATTTTTAAAATTTTTATATGCTATTATCAAAAAAATTATTTTTTAAAAATCTATCCCACTGCAAAAAGCAGATGCACAGACACCCACACCATCATGCTCTAAATATGCTAAATATTTTATCAGTGTCATATAATTGTCTGTACTGTACCACTGAATGCATCAGGGTAATATTAATATCTTAAGGCATTAAACTAATTAAATAAATATGCTCTGAATTAAATCATCCATACATCCTACGTATACATATTTTGATATGTAATATACGCATGGTTGTTTGATGTTCTCAAATTAAAAATGAGCTATATATAAGTAGATGCTATATTTATGCACGCTATAGGACATTGCATACGTGCATTCGATTGTTGGGTTAGGCCCGTCCGATCGCCAACCAACGGTCTTGTTTAACCCTTAAGCTGCGGTCCCACCACAAGCCTCGCCGAAAAAAAACCTCGGCAGCGCGAGCTCCTGAGCTCACTGCGGGGTTGAGAAACCAACGGAGAACGGACGCCGACGCCGACAGACAGCTGGCGGAGTGGCGAAACCGCCGGGAGGCGTCGGAGGACTGGCCGGAGTGGCTCCCGGAAGGGTGGATCGTGGAGTACCGCCGCCGGAAGGACGGGAGGTCCGATAAGGTAAGCTCGCACTCGCAAATCGTAATATTTCTTCCTATCGCGATATCTGGTTTCTGAAAGTTTGGAAGTTGATCGTTTGTTGTAACTAAGGCGATCCATTCGTTGGTTGCGATCCATTCGTTGGTTGTAACTATGGGTTTTTTGGTGGATGTAAGAACATGCAGAAGTGGTTGGTCGAAAGCTGGTTAAGAGAGAAATTGGGTGCTAGTTTACATAATATCCAACTTGGTGCCGACCTCACCCCATCCAACCATCCGATTCTCATCCGACGGCTTACCTACTCCACATGCCTTTTCTGCCCGTGCGCAAAAAGGCAGCACTTGCGTGCTCTACTCCCCTTCAGCTGGTTAAGGAGACCTCTTTATCCAATGAAATCACCCAAATACCCCTTTGTCCACTGAGTTCTCACCACTAAATCAAGGGGTAGAAATGTCACGAAAATCCTATATAAAGTTCCATGGGGGCGCCTCCTCCCCGTCAGGCCACACCGCAGGGATCTCGCGTTATCTCCCTTTCCGTCCCTCTCTCTTCTCTGTTGATCTGACGAAACCCTAACGATTTATTTGTGCGATCGGATCGAAGAGGGGGCAGAGAGATCCATTTCAAGTCGATCTCCAATTTGGATCCCGAATCGGGAAGGAAGTGACGACTGATTGGCCGATACGCATGAGCTGGTTCCTAAATTTTGGGATTTCTTCGAATTCGAATCACTTCATCACTTGCCTGCTGATCTTCATCCTCCATTACTCGCCCCAATTACCACCTTCGATTCTAAATTCGAGGAGTCGCTGGCACGGCGAGTGTTCCAAAGATGGAGAACGGGAAGAGATGGAAGGATTCAATGTCGGCGGTGTCCCTGGGGGAAATGGGAGGTGTCCCGGTCAGGAAAGGTGACGCCTTTTATCTTTTTTATGGTGCCTTTCTTGTTTGTTTGTGGGGTGGTGCATGACTTAAAAAAATGATTTTTTGGGTAGCGAGCGTACCGAACTTGAGTCACCTCTCTGCTTGCCAACTTGTGGCGAGATCATGGAGTTTCTCACGATCGAGAAATTTGAAGTATTAAATTGCTGCTCTTGTCTTTCTCTATGGATTAATTAGACCTTTGGGATTTGTTTAACTAATGAAATGGATCTGTTTGGTTTCTGTCAATGAGAGATAATTACGGGAATTAACTTAGCGCAGTGAGTGGTAGTTACTTAGGGTGGAGGTCTTACTTGCGGCTGGAGACCAAAACTGCAAATTGGTCATGTTTTAAGACATGGGTGATATGTAGTTGAGTACGACTCTTCTTATATGTATGCTGGGATATGTTGCAATCTCTCTTTGTTGGAATCCAGACTGTTCTAGTTAGAACGTATTAGTTGCAGTCACTCCATTATCTGCGTCATTTATTAGTGGTCTCACTGGTTTTCGTACTTTATAAATTTCATGCATGTGGGATTATGGTCCATTTGTCGGTCATGTTGAGAGCTTGGTTTTTGATAATTTAATTTATATTCCTGCGATGTAATATGTGGCAGTATTGATGTTTTCTTTGCTTCAAAAAGCTGTATAATTTTTATAATGACACCATGATTGTGAACCACATATATGATTGTTTAGAAACTGGATTATCAAATATTGTGACAGGGCTATAGGCCTTGTGACGGTCGCATCTTCTGGCCAAGTAGATATAGTGGCCATGTTACTCAATGCATGCCATAGGATGATAATCCAAGAGTGGGTTCTTGCGGTTGTCCAACTCATAACTCTGTCTGGGTCTATCCTGCAAGTTGAGTAGAATGGGTAGTTTTGTACTCTTGCAATGCATGTTATTTCTGCTATGAGATCACTGTGTGTGATCTCTGGATTGCTTGGATCAGTTTTGAATATATTAGATGGTAGGTTGAAAAATAGTTATGTGAAATTGCAGTGGTTGATTTGGTGGAGTAGCAATCCCTGACATAGAACTATTTTCTCCTTTTCTAATATATCTACTGTGTTGCCTTAAACTATTGTTGTTGTGCTTTCCTGTTGATTCCTTGACTGAGTAGTTGCATGAAACATGGAAGTCAATCTTTATATATACATATTTGTTTGTCACTTTTTTGAACACGAGCTAGTGGTGATTTTCGGCTTTTGATTATGCATTCATGCAATTGTAGTAGCCTATTTCATTTTAGTTTTTTTCCTTGTTCATGAAAAAGCTGATGTTCATGTGCTTTAAAGAAGATCTTATAAAGTGGAAAACTATGCTCGCATATGAAGTGCAAGCAAATGTTTCACTTGATGCAAAATGTACCAAATGTAAGCAAATTTACCCGTGGGAATCAACCTTAAAATGATCCATATCACGTTTACAAGAGGTATTGATCTTCCAACATACGTAAAGTACAAAATATGTAAAATGTGTTTTTTCCTTTTGAAAAAATGTAAAATTGGCTTTAAAAATTAGAAACTTTTAGTGATCAAAAGTGCCCAGAATATCATGCTCTAAGTAGTGTACCTTGGTGGATCACTAACTGAAAACTAGAAAGCATGAAATGCTGGTTATCCTATTGAGCAGGTAACTGATTAAAGATATATGATATTGAGTGAATTACTTGGGTATCATTTGTATTCTATTTATAGTTATTTTAGGATTTTCAGTGGACAAGAACCCATTTAATGGCCTGTTGGTAGTTTAATGTGCCTATCACCCAAAAAACCAGTGTTCAAATCTTAGTGGAGCAGGCACCTGTGCATGTTTCCAGATTTCAGTGGACAGACGAAGGATAAACAAATCTTAGATCGACTGAAGCAATAACAAGGTGAACCTGGGGGTTTACATTGGAGACTGTGAGGATTTGAGAACTAGTTGTTTCTGTTTGTAGGATGGTCGCTGGTGTTTATATGATTTGATTTTAAATAGGATGTAACGATGCATAGTCGAATGAGTAAATAAAGTGGCCTTGGGATATATGCTTGTTGTGGTTGTGAAGGTATCTATTCTAAACACAGAGGTTACCAATTTTCAGGCCAGTGTGTTCACACACGATCCAATGATTTTGATGCGGTAACTTAAAGTTGGGCCTTCATTTACGTCCTTTTTCAATGCTGGGGGAATCAATGTCCTAGGGTGCTCTCCAGATTACCAACCAATTGGGTTGAGGGTAAAAAAATACCTAGCTTTAACAATTTTGCCTACTTTTTCTTTCAAAAAAGCCAATCTTGCAATGTTCAAACATTTCCAGATTTAAGGAATTTTAAAAAAATCTCTAATATTGATGGGTTTGTCGTAATTTTTATTTTTATATTTATTAATTTTTATTTTTAACTCGACTATGGCCGGTCCCAAGCCTTGGTAAATTGAGGAGGGTTGCGTTTGGTAGTCGACGACCAGCGTAAAACAGTCGGAGACAGCTTCCTAAATAGTATTTTTTAAAAGATACTATTTAGGAAGTTGACTTAAGATAGTCAGATCTTTTCAACATGGATTTAAACAAACATTTAGATTTCGTTGGGGCGTTCCCTACTTGCGACATTTTGCATCGCCCGAATGCAATGAAAAATTGACAAGGGCCGCTACATTGCTGCCCGATTCTAGTTCAAAATATGCAATGGTTCTCGCATGAGGAACACATGCAAGCAAATAAGCTAGTTCCGTTGCATTGCCGTCCGGTTGCAGTCTAAAATTTGCAAGGGTTTTCGCATGATGGATGTATGCGAGTAAAGAATTTAGTCCAGAAAAGGTTGAAAAGGAAGTTGCGGATGGGTAATTGGAATGATGATACTTTGATTGGTAAATCGTGGGAGATAGTAGACACGATGGAAAGAAGGAAGATTCAGATACTATGTCTCCAAGAGACAAAATGTATTAGAGAGAAAGCAAGGGAGATAGAGAAGACATGCTTTTAACCTTTGGTATTCAGGTAAAGATAATGGTAGAAACAGTGTTGGAATGGTTGTTCATAAGGATTTGAAGGATTGTGTGGTTGAGGTGCATAGATTCGGGGATCGGATTATTTTGCTAAAATTAGCGCTTGAAAAAGAAATTCTGAATATCGTCTCAGTTTATGCACCACAAACTGGTTTAGATGAAAGGATTAAATAAGCTTTTTTGGAGGATCTGTATAAGGTTTTGCATGGAATCCCACAAAGAGAGATGATTTAACTGGGTGGAGATCTTAATAGACATGTGGGAAATGATGCCTGAGGATATGCTAGAGTTCATAGAGGTCATGGTTTCGGGCATAGAAATGAAGAGGGAAAAGTCATTCTGGATTTTGTAACAGCTTATGATTTTTTCATAAAAAACACTCTTCAAGAAAAGGGAGGAGCACTTAATTACTTATAAGAGTGTCCTGACTAGAACACGAATAGATTACTTTGCGTTGAGGAGAAGAGATCGGTTGTATTGCAAAGACTGCAAAGTAATCCTATGAGAGAGTTTGATAAACCAACATCGCTTGTTAGTCACGGATGTGCAAATAAAAGGGTTGATAAAGAAAAAGCGGATTTCCAAGATCATTCGAACTAGATGATGGAATCTTCAACTGAAGCAATCAAGCTTTAGGGGGAAGGTTTTTTACAAACGAGATGTGGGAGTCGGTAGCATCTTGTATCCGAAGGGTAGCCAAAGAGATGATAGGCGAGTCAAAGAGAGGAGCTCCACGCTAAAAGGAGGCTTGGTGGTGGAGTGGAGGGGTGCTAGAGAAGCTCAAAATTAAAAGAGCATGCTTTAAAGCTATGTCTAAGGATAGAACAGAGGAAACTACCACAAACTAGAAAATAGCGAAGAAGGAAGCAAAGAAGGTTGTAAGCGAAGCTAAGTCAAAAGCCTATGAAGTTTTTGATGAGCGCGAAATCTGCCTCTTTTATAAATTTTAATTGTCGTAGAATAGGAGGCCGATTTCGGTCAATCAAAAAACACAATCTTTGAATGTTGTGGAGAATTTTTCTTGCCAAGTCTACCAAGGTCGAACACAAGGAACAATGATTTCTAGTTGCGTAGTTTTAAATTAAATTAAATAATTAATTAAATACTAGAGTAATCTCTGTGTCAGGAAAATAAAATGAAAATGCAATGAAATGATGATGCAGATGCAATGCGACGAAAATAAACAGAGCGGATGATGGAGCTCAGGATCTGTGATTTACACGATTTAAACCTGCAAATAATATTCAATGTCCTCAAAATTCAATCATAGATCAAAAGATATTATTTCAAGAAATATAAATATATGAGTGTGAATCCAGTCTACATGCTAGATAATCAATCATTGTCAATTTATCAGACTCGAATATCAATATGTATTCTTAAAGAATTATAGTCTGCTTCCCTTTATTCCTTGTAAAAATAATCAGGGAAATGTATTTATTCTTTCTCCTCAATTGAGCCCCTACAGAAATTAATTACTTAAAGATATCAATATTAATTCAAGAGAATTAAGAACATTCCATATCCTTTCATTGTATCCCTATAAAATAGATTGTCAATTTTCTCAATGAAATGTGGCGCAAAATGTCAATAATCAGCATGTATTTGTCAACATAGATCCTCAAATAATAAATCCTAATAAATAGCCTCACATCTATCCACAAATTATGCCAAAAGATAGAGCATGAAATAAGCTTTGAAACGCCATATTATGCGCTAGAAACAGAATTCGTATGAGAAAGATATGCTAAAATAAAGATCCAGAGACTAAAATGCAATAAAAAGATAAGTTTTCTTCTCAATGGGGTCCCTGGAGGACTTATCTGCAATAAGGAAAATCTGCCTGTGCCTTTCTGTAAATTTTCCAAGGCACCACGTGCGAGGCACATGACTCGGGGAGGCGGGGACCTTTCTGTAATATCTGGAACCTTGCAGAGCGTATGTGCAATTTACCCAACTCACGTGCGCTTGGAGGTTCGGGTGGCGGATGGCATGCTCGAGCAGCCTCGGGTGATGAAGCTGAGGCTCGGGAAGGCGAGGCTGAGGCTCGGGCACTCGAGGCTACGTGGCAACGACAGGGAGGCTCGGGTGGAGTCTTGGGTCTGTGGCTGAGGTGGGGTACCCGAGGCTCTACGTGGCGGCGATGGAGTGCTTCAGTGGGATCGAGCCTTGAGGTTGGGGTCGAGGCTCGTGGGAGACACGTGGCGAGAAGGAGGCCGTAGGATCAAGGGCGGGCCCTTGATTCAATGGCTGTTGGAGGGGCGCGGTGGCGACAGAGGCATGTCGGTGGCGTCGGGCGGTGGTAGGGCGGAGTCGCGTGCTGCCCGAGGCGGAGGAGTCGACGGGGCGTTGGGTTAAGTATCGAGGTGAGAGATGCTCGACCTCAGGCGACACACACCTGAGGTAGAGTGACGACGACTGAACGAGTCGGTGGCGGAGGCGGAGACCGAGGAGCGCGAGTTGGTGGCGAGCCGGTCAAGTGAGAAACCAGGGGTTGGGCGAAGCTGCTCTGGCATCGGAGGATATGCTGGAGGTTAGGATGAAGCTGAGATGGTGGCGGAGATCGGACGTGGGTCTAATGGCGATCGAGTAGAGGTGAAGATGATGTCGCCTGGAAGGGAGCGAAGGAGCCGATGCTCGCTCTAATTCTCGCCTCAGAGGAACGACAAAGATTCCTCGAAGCTTAACTGCACTCGAAGGGAGATGCAGCACCACTGGTGGGTTCTTACGTATCTCGTATAACGGGATGTTGCCATCGGAGGAGGCACCTGTTGTCACCAGTTACCAACCCGTAGCTCTCGATGATGACAGATATCAGACATGGGTCTAATGGCGATCGGGTAGAGGTGAAGATGATGTCGCCTGGAAGGGAGCAGAGGAGCCGATGCTCGCTCCGATTCTCGCCGCAGAGGAATGACAAAGATTCCTCGAAGCTTAACTGCACTCGAAGGGAGATGCATCAGCACAGGTGGGTTCCTACGGATCTCGCCTAACGGAGTGTCGCCGCCGGTGGAGGCGTTACTCGAGGGGGGGAGATCGACCGTAACAGCAGGTGAAGAGGGAAGGGCAGCGGTGACTGTTCACGTGCGGAGGGGGGAGCGTTGCAACGACTGGGGAAGAGGAAAGGGGTCACGTGCTAGGCACATGACCCAGGGAGGGGAGAGGCGAGTCACGTGCCAAACACGTGACTGGGGGTGGCGGCAAGAGAGAGAAGTGGGGTGCCACGTGGCTCGCCTAGGGGTTGCCACGTATCACCTCAAAAAAATTTCAAAATAAAGAGAGGAAGAAAAATAGAAAAGAAATAGAAGGAGACCTCGAATCGAAAAATTTCCTTCACGAAAGTTGTTCGTCTCGATGAGATCTACAATTTTCATGAAGGACCTGGGGTAAAAGAGGTTATCTGTAAAAACTGATATTTTTGGTGGTCTCCATGTATATAAAATCGACTTTTTGGGCTTTTGTATTTTTTTGGTGGTTTTAAAAAGGATAAAAATTATAGAAAAAATACGATAAAATACAAGATACTTAATTACACATTAATCTATTTTTTGGATTTTTAATAAATAAGAAAATAAAGAAATAAAATAGAAGTACGAAATATGCAAATTTTTTACAGACTCACAGAGGACACATGGACTCAGTCAGTTTCTTTGATTTTAGTCTTAATCTAGATTTGGATTTTTATGCTGCTTGATAACACTTTCATCAAAGAACACAAATGAAGAAGAAATAAAATTAGAAGGGTAAATTATGTACATAAAAACTCAAGTCAAAAATAGCAAAAAGATAAAATGCGCAAAAGAGGCCTAAAACCCAAATTTCACATATGAGCTCCGAATTTTATGAATTTGGTCTTGTTTTGAAGATATTTGAAAATGGAGTACTTTGAAAGTGAGTAGACCAAAATCAGACATTGTATGAGGAAGATATGGGCATTTTAGTCTGTCAGATGTGAAATTAGACTTTGAGATTATTTGACACTTATTTGAGTTAGTATTTCTTTTGTATTTTCTTTTGTTTTTGTTAGTAATATCTACACAATGAAAGTGATTTCAGGTCGATTGGAGTTAGGATGAATTAACTAAAAATATGGGAAGTTAGCAGTTTTTTAGGCCAATTTACACATTATGCAGTTATGCATGATGAAATGTGAATATTATTTACACATGTAAGAATGCTAATGATACTCTATTAATTATTGGATGTATATGAACTTTGGGGAACAGAGCCTAATTGAACAATTTTAGCATGATGAATACGAGATTCATCAGTTTTATACAAAAATCTTGATTTTAAGGAAGGCTAGAAGGATATGTTCAGGTTGGCAAAATCAAGAGAAATAATGACTAAAGACCTTTCTCAAGTGAGATGTATTAAGGATGAGGAAGGTCACACGCTTGCTACTCAGAAGGATATTAAGACTAGATGAAAGCGGTATTTCCATAAGCTTTTCATCGGGGAAGGAAATAGAGAGATCACTTTGGGTGATCTAGCTAGTAATGGAATTTACTTGAATTGTACAAGCTATAGACGAATACAAAGAAAGGAAGTAGAGGAGGATTTGAATGTTATGCGACCTGGGAAAGGTGTAGGATCAAATGTCATTCCTATAGAAGTATGGAGAGCTTTGGATAAGCGTTGTTTGTCTTGGCTTATAAATCAAATGTCATTCCTATAGAAGTATGGAGAGCTTTGGATAAGCGTTGTTTGTCTTGGCTTATATTCAATGTTATTTGGCAAAAAAATAAAATACCTGAAGATTGGAGGAGAAGTATCGTGGTGCCTCTTTATAAGAAGAAAGGGTAGGGGACATTCAAAATTGTTCAAATTACATAAGAATCAAGCTGATGAGTTACACCATGAAAATTTGGGAATTGTGATCAAAAGAAGGTAGAGGCAAGTTTTCAAAGTAAAAATAAAACGAATTCGGATTCATGTCAGGCTGCTCAACCATTGAAGCCATCCATTTCCTGAGGAGAACAATGGAGATTTATAAAGCCAAAAGGAAAACCTCCATATGATTTTTATTGATTTGGAGAAGGCTTATGATTCTGTCCCACGTGAGATATTGTGGAGAGTTTTGGAGAAGAGAGAAGTGCGTGTCCTATACATGAACCTCATAAAGTCTATGTATGATAGAGCTTTATCTTGTGTAAGGATCCAGTCTGGGAAGACTGACTATTTTGACATCAACATCGGTTTATATCAAGGTTCAACTTTGAGTCTATTTCTTTTTACTTTGATTATGGACGAGTTGACAAATCACATTCAAGATGAGATACCTTGGTGCATGTTATTTGCTGTTGATATTGTGTTGATTGATGAGACTAGAAATGGAGTAAATGAGAAGCTTGAGGTCTGGAGAGCATTGTAGACTAAACGATTTCGTATAAGTAGGGCTAAGACTGAATATATAGAGTGCACTTTTGATGGAAGCAATAATGAAGGAATTGAGGTAAAGATTGGTGACGATAACATTTAGAAGAGGGATTCTTTTAGATACCTGGGATCTATTTTGCAACATGATCGGGAAATTGATGGAGATGTTACTAATATAATATAGAATGGCTTAAGTGGAGAGGAGCCTCTGCTGTTCTCTGTGATAAGAAAATTCTTTTGATAATCAAAGGAATTTTCTACAAAGCAGCCGTGAGCCCTGCTATACTCGATGAATATGAATGTTGGCTTGTAAACCATAGACATGTGCAGAGAATGACAATAACATAAATGAAAATGCTAAGGTGGATGTGTGGACACACACGTAAAGATCGAATTCAGAATTATGCAATCAGAATGAAAGTTGGTGTAACTCCAATCGAGGATAAGATGCGAGAAAACCGCTTAAGGTGGTTTGTCCATTTGCAAAGGAGGTCAACTGATGCACTAGTTAGGAGATGCGGGTTTTGGGATATTGAGCCAACTAAGAGAGGACGACGAAGGCCCAAGAAGTATTGAAATGAGACTATACGAATGGATCTTAGTTTTTTGGATCAAAGCCCAAGAATGCCCCTAGATAGATCTGAATGGAGGCAAAGAATCTATGTAGCCGACGCCAAGGAAGGCTGTATCGATATCGATATCGTTTCGGTCTGCTCGGAAATGGATATATCGGGATATACCGCCGATATATCGATGATATCAGAGGAAATGTCAGAAATGGCTCAAAAAATCTTTTTTATCATTTTTTTCAGAAATTAGGATCATCCAAGATATTAAAACAACAAATAACTTATAAAAACACACTTATGTCACACATATCGGTCATTTATAGCCCATATATCACACATATCGGTCATATCGAACATATCATTGTTAATGTTTATTCTTGACCTATAGATATTGGAAGTGGATTCCATTCAAGTTCTTATAACATTAAATAACTTACAAATATACACTTAGATGACACATATAGATCATTTGTGAAGACTATGATCCTTATATTGCACATAACGGTCATATCGAACATATCGCTGGTACTATTAGTTGTTGACCTATATATAGTGAAAATGGAGTTCATCCAAGTTCTTAGATCACTAAATAACTTACAAATATACTCTTAGATCACACATATCGGTCATCTATGAAACTTATATCGCATATATCGACATTTCAAACATATCGCTATTAATGTTGATTCTTGACTTATAAATATTTTTTTTGAAGAATTGACTTATAGATATTGGAAATGGATCTCATTCAAGTTTTACAACATAAAATAACTTGCAAATATACTCCAAGTTGAAGAACCATTGTATGCACCCTCCTGTTGCACCATACCCTACCTGTACGGGGGTCTAGCTAGGTGTAGCTAGATAAGTAGTGGAGTCAATCTTGCATGAATAATAGCATTGATATATAGAGATATCGGCAAAATATCGGTGATATATATCGATATCTGGGATTTTTTATACTGAATCCAGTCTTTTTTGATCGATATGAGCCGATATGGCGATATATCGCCGATATATCGGTGATATATCGCCGATATCCCTATAAAAGAATATACTGGGTGATTTCGATACCCCTACCCTATCGAAACCGATATATCGGCGATATATCGCCGATACAACCCCCGACGCTACTTAATGTGGGAAAGGCTTTGTTGTTGTATTTATTAAAGAGGGGAAATAATCTGCAATCCTATTTTTTCAGTTTATGACTAGGGTCTGTTTACTTCTTTTTTCTTCTTTCTTCTACATGAGTAGACTATGCTAGAATCTATAACCCATGTATAGAATAGTCCTTGGGCTAATAAAAGCAAAAGAAACATTTGAATCTCCAAAAGAAATATCTCGTGCACATATATTTTCCTCTCTCACCATTATCTCTCTCTCTCCCTCTCTCATTCTCTCAGTCTCTCTCTACACCCTCCCTCTCTCTCTCTCTTTTATATTCTTCCCTTGGACTTTCTTTTCTCGTTCTCTTTATTTGCCCTTACGAGCTCTCTTCCTCGTCCCTTCTTTCTCATCACCTTCTTTACATGCCCTCTTTATATTTCTCTCTCTCTCTTCCCCCTTACCTCTCAATTCTTCTTTATCCTTTCACTTTTTTCTCCTTATACTCTCTTAAAATCTACCAATTTTCTCTATACATTTTCCCTTTTTCATTATGAAATTCTACACAACTTAGCATATTATCTCCTTTCCTCAACCATCCACCACCTTCTCGAACGTCTAGATATGCAAATCTTGTTAAGAGATTCGAACGTCTAGATATGTTGTATATGAAGATCATACAACATATGTATTCTATTACAGATGGGATTAGATCTGTCAATGAGAAGAAGCGAGGAAATTCAACATCAATTATCAACTCAATATCATTAGATACCATCTTTGTGTCTTTGGTGACTGCAACATCCTTAGAGCCTCCAACAACATTGGTCAGCAACATTGCCTATTTTTATTCCTTAAAAAACATTGTCGATTTCTAGAAGGACATAATCTTTAATTGTAAAAATCCCGCCAAGTTATTTTAGCTTCCATTCATATGGCATAGAAAGAAAAAAATCACATGAACTACATAATTAAAATGAATTTGTAGATTCTGAGAAGATTTAAGGATTCTTAGGTGCGAAAAGAATGCAAAATTTTGAAGATTTGCAACCGAATACTTCGATGTTGAAACTTCATGAGAAAAAATCAGAGTATATATAAAACTTCAACCGAATACTCCAATATTGAATCTCGATGGTGTCTCGAGAGGAGGGCTAGGGGGATCGATGGCGTCTCGAGAGGAGGGGTAACTGTTGGGGGATATGCTCTTAAGGAGGGTTGGCATCTGCGGCAGAACAAAAGTGTTAGTCTCAGTGAGGCAAGGACAATCAAAACTCCTCACCTTGGATCGGAGTATTTTCTCATTCCCACGGTTCTTGTTTACGCTGTGGCGTGGAGGGCCATCTTGTACGAACCTATACTGGTGATCTTGTATGCTTATGATGTGGGAAAACATGTTTCATATGCGTTGAATGCCAAATGGAGGGGGTTTGGAGAAAGAAGCAGGCATGGGAGCATCTATCAGGGCTACCTAGGTGAGAGGGGAACATATAAGAACTAAAAGCGGATCCCCGATGTGGCAACCTCATGTCTAAGGTGTGTACTAGGTACGTCTCATCTGCGCGTTGGAGTATCTTTCATAGATGCTGTCAAATCTTGCCTCGGTCCTGACTTCAAGGGTGTCATGGCCTTACTGTCCAAGACAGTTCTTTCGTGGTGTCACATGGAGTTTGAATTTTTTAGCGGAGTAGCACCTCAGTGATCCTGGATGTAACACCAAAGTGGCTTGGTGGCGTCCTTGGTTTCACGATACAGACTTAGTTCGAATCAAGGAACTCTTGTGACGATTCGGGAGTCCCATTTAGAGCACAAAATACTGCTTGCATCAACGAAATTATCGGACGAATCATAGAGCTTGTAGAGATCATTTCCTCTAGTCTCCTTCCGAGAGACTCGCTAGACATTTTGGCTTATGTTGTCGTTCAACGAGATGTCTCACTTTCGACGTAGTCTTCTCTAGCTTTAGGATGGACTCTCTTTGACATTGAGGCGATGGTTGCTATGAATGTTGTTTTCGGAAAGGCGATGGGTGTGTCGAAGCCAAACTGGGAGTTGATGGAGAACACGTGTTCGGATGAGGATGCTTTGCCGGCCTGTGAATTGATGGAGAATGTGTTCGGACGAGGAAGTTCTGCCGGAGGATCTCGGCGGTGATGACAAGTGATGTCTGGAGGGTTCCGAGGGATTTGAAATTGCATGAGAAGCTGAAGAGGCATGGGAAGTCAAAGGGTCGCTTGAAGCTGAAAAGCCAATGCTCCTCAAGGATTCGAAGACTTTGGAGTCGGCTATCTTGAAGCTCATTGATCTTTAAGATTTTCCTATGGAAGTGAAGTATTCTAAGGGACATAATCCTGGGTTTGGGCTGTCGGATCTTGGCATGTATCCATCTAACTTGGATCCTTTCTCTTTGATGTCTTTGATTTAGGCCATATTGGGTATAGGTGGGGAACTCTCAATGGGCGTTAATGGGTTGAGTCCAACGGATCAAAAGGGTTTATTTATAGATCCGCATCTATGAGTCCCTCATCCTCTGGTTTATGATGCCTGGGTGTAAGATTGTTGGGTTATGCTAATCCCTAATGGTAAAGTTTGTGTGCACTCCTCTTGGGAATCGGTTTGCCTTTAGTGACATCTTTTCAGAAGTTGAGTGGTATGAGGACTCCGTTTGTGGAGGAAGAAAGAGAAAAAAGGTGAGGGGTGATGCATGCAGGCGACTATTGGATGGTGTGAATGCTTGTAGTTGGGACTTGTTAAAAGATCAATCGCATGCAGGGCATGAAGTGGCAACATGGTTAAATGGCCCAAGGGAGGTAGCCATGACGGAGAAGTGAAGGGAACTTGCCTCCTCGACTATCACGAGAAAGACTACCCCCGGCGGGGCAGTTGGTGTGTTCTTAGCGGGGACCAACAACGCTGTGTCCAAATAAATAATGGCTTAGAATGTGAGGGGCCTTGGAATCCCCAAAAAAGAAGGGGGGGTGGTTGTTCTCCTGAGCCAATGGTGGGCGGATGCTTTTTCTAATAAACTAAGTTGGAGAGTTGTGACTTGCTCTGTACGCGAAGTGTGGGGACGAGACTGTCCAATGTGGTTGCAGCAGATGCGATCGACATGTGTAAGGGCCATTGGTTGGCTGAACCTGAGAGGCCTTTGAGCGATTGGACACATTTGTTGACTCAAGAATGGTTTTAATTGATGAGAAGAAAGTTCGATGGCTTTTGTTTCGCGATCACTTTCGTTTATGAAACACTGACGTATGTCAATAGGAAGATAATATGGCAGCAGTTGAGCAATGCCCACCTTTGGTTCATGGAGGTATCGTAGATCATCAACGAAGATTTCAACTATATGCCCCTTGCGTTGGATAGGTTGGGAGATGCTGGAGGGATGGATCCTGACTCGGAAGACTTCGACTGCTTTTGAGCGAGCTTCAACTTCAGATTATGGATGCTGGTAATTACAAATACACTTGGAGAAATTCATCCCTCACATCACGGGTTGATAGATTCTTGGTTTCATCAGAAATGTTTCATCATTTCTAGTTGGCAGATGTCTATGTTCTACCAGGACAAGATTTAATCATACACTCTTAATGTAGAGTTCATGTGAGGAGATTTGCTTGTCCTCAAAGTTCAAGTTTGACCGCTTGTGGTTGCACGAACTGGGTTTTAGGGAATGGTTGACGAGGAAATGGGTGAGTAAGGTTCAACGACCAAGAGAATGGCTTTCAAATTGAAGTGGTTGGTGAAGACCTGATACCCATAAAGAGGCATATTTGGCAGAAGAGGCACAAATGGAACGCTGAAACCCAAGCTGAGTTGGATAGGTTGGACCGTGTTGAGGGCTCCAAGCTGTTGTCACATGGAGAGTCACAGCTGAGGTTAGTCCATGAGGGGAGGGCATCGTTGAGGTGGAAGATAGAAAGTGCATGATGGATTGGAGACAAAGATCTAAGATCACATGGCTTAAAGAAGGGGATGGGAATACTGCCGTCTTCTATGCTATATCCAGTGGGAGAAGAATAAAGAATACGATCCTTAATTGAAAGTAGGGAAGGTGGCGGTCAAAGGGGATGTACAAGTACAACCAGGCAAGGCCCTGTCGGCCTACTTCTGTCGCATCTGCAGAGATGTAGAGATCTTCAGTGGCGCTGGTTTGGAGGTGTGGCCAAGAAGATTTCACCGCTGTAAATGGAGGAACTTACACGAGACTTCACACAGAAAGAGGTATGAAAGGCGTTTTGTGACTTGAACGAGGAGGGTTTACAAGGATTCAGACGACTTCCTTTTTTATTCTACAAAGAGTTTTGGTCAACTTTAAAGGAGGATGTGATGGCCCTGATTCGAGAATTCCGGGTGGGAAATTCAGGTTTTGAGCTTCTCAACATAGATCTGGTTGTTTTGTTGCCAAAAGGAGACTCCTCAATGTGTGTAGGTGACTTCAGACCTATTGGTCTTTCTAATGGGGTTTGCCTGATTGTTACGAGACTTCTGACAAATATATTAAAAGGGGGTCCTTTCCTCTATTATCAGCTTGGTTGAGACTACGTTCATCCCTGGTGGAAGCATGATTGATTCTTTGGTCTTCGCAACTGAGATCCTGGTAGATTGGAAATGAAGGAATGTATCAGGGTTTTTGTGGAAGGTAGACTTTGCCCAAGCTTATGACGATGTGGATGGGACTTGTGGATGGCCTTGCAAAAAGGGTGCTTCCAGAAGTTTGGATGGGATGGATGAAAAGATGTATCACTGCTTCCTTGTTTTCAGTGGTGATTAATGAATGGTAGGTTGCACATGGGCTTCTTCCAACCACAACGTGATGTTAGACAGAGATGCCCTCTCTCACATCTCATGTTTGTCATTGCAACGGATGCAATTACTATCATTGCGAGTACGATGGTGCAAAACGGTTTTTTGTTGATTCACGAGGGGAGAGTGTGGGAGCATGAGAGATTACTTTTCAAATAAATAAAGATATGATTGGACACTTCTCTACGATTCAATGACAACATCTTTAATTCTTGATTTGGAAATGCACATTTTTCTGTGAAATACATTGACAAATGGAACTTCCAGTAAGCTGGGATTCTCATCTTCTCGTCTGACCTCTCAGTAATCGGGATTGAATTGACAAAAATAGAACTCCTTACCATGTATCTAATCGGAAGAAAGCATTTTTCATTCAATCATCCCTCTTTTGCAATACACGAATGACACAGTATTTTTTGTAGAAGGTGGCCCTAATTAAGCGAAAGCTGTGGCGACTCTTTTGGATATGTTTGGTGGTTTCTCAAAGATGACCTTAAATGCAACAAAAACATCCTTTCTACCACTTGGTCTTGGCAGTTGGCACTGTTGAAGTAAACAAACGCAGAAGCGAAATCGATAATAAGAGATAAAATTAAACATAAACATTTTATTTTACGTGGAACCCTACTCCGTGAGGGAGCGGGATGAAACCACGGGATAAGGCCTCAAAGGACGTATCTTCTGTTGAAGTTTCTTATTGAGTACAAGGGGTGTGGGGCTTCTTATATAGCCCCACGACAGACTGAAGTCCCACAGATAGTAGATATGGGACTAAACATGAGTGGGTGGTAATTGGATCATGGAGAGATCCAACTACCCACTTTATTACATTCTCCATCACTCCCCCTCAAGCTGGAGCTGAGAAAGCTCCAGCTTGCAACACAAAGAAAAAGTGTAGAATACATCTTCACACGATACCATCACAAGAAAATATATGTTCGCTGTTGGTAGAAGACCTCGCTCAAGGACGGATTTGCGACTTTCAGGTCATCGGAACGTATCTCTGCTATGTCTGTAGAGTCACTGCAGTATCAGGTCACCGAAACGTATCTCTGCCGTGCCTGGAGAAGGGTCGCAGTAGAAGAAGTCCAGTACAGAGTGGTAGTCGGGTCGTAAAAGAAGTATACGCCCATACGAAGAAGTCGATGCTTGGTGAAGACGAATGATCTGTAGAAATCTGGAGTGTCGGTTTGTCAGTCGTGGACGTGCATGATTCCTGAAGAATATATCTCTAACTCCCCCTTTCTCCCATACTTAATAGAATAAAGAGCATGTAACATCAAGTTGGGAGAACAAACCATGCATTTTTGCTTCTTTTTTGGTTCCTCTCCCTCTCTCTCTTTGTTTTTTTGCACAAATTATCTCTTTTTTTGTACCCATCTCTATATTTTTTCTCGGTTATTCCTTTTTTTGTAGGACTGTCTTTTTTGTTTTTTTGCCAAACATCCCTTTTTTGCACAGCCCAATGGGCTCAAATGTAATTTCCCCCTCCCCCTTTTTGCTTCAGCCGTAGCCCACTTGGCCCCTCTTTTTTTTCTATGTTGGCCCCTCATGTATATGTAACTCACAGTTGAATAGGCCTAAAAGATAACACCCCCTTGGAAAGAGACCTGAAAATAAGAGCAGAGAGGGGTACATGATCGCTCCCCCATTCTCTTCGAGGATTAGGGTTCACCCGAAAAGGGGAGAACCCAACTCGCCACCGCATCTTGCTGTAGAGCCCCGCCGTCACTTCGTTCTGATGGGAGGGGGAGTGACTCGCCACATGGTGGGTTTCACGCTGTCTGATAGTGGAGTGCACAAGGGGGATGGAGGCATCAATCTTCCTCTCTCTTCATTGTCGAGGGCTTCGGATGGGACCCTTATCGCCATTGGAATCATGGAGAAATTACGCCTGGAGGTGTCGCGTGTGTGAAGGATTTGAGCATCGGTTGATCATGAGATATATGATGGAGTTGACTCCGCCATGCTTGAAGGATTCATGCCATATGTGATCTTAGGGTTCCAGATATGGAACCCTAGTTTTTTAAATTTGTTGGAGTAATAACCCCTATCTCGAGATCTGGACCTGTGTGAGGAGTCTGTATGAGCGGCGAGTTGCTGGGAATCACCCACCTTGGTGAGTTGAAGTAGTTTGAAGTATTGTGCGTTGAAGGTTGCTCCGTCGAACTGGAGGGTAGTGTGAAGGGGAGCTTCGTTGTCGCTATTGTTCCAGACAAACCCATCAGTGCCTTGGGCTAAAGATTGAAAGGTTGCGCATCAATGATGCTTCGCCGGGGAGGGCCACCGCTCGCATGCAACTGGGAGTCTTACCACGCAACCCTAAACAGAATTAGGGTTCATAGAGATGGAGGTTTACAACCACACGCTTCAAAGAATCAGGGTTTCGTAAAACCTAAACTCTCGAACAAATCCCAAACATATAACCAAGAACCAAAACTTCAAAAAAAAGAGAAAAAGAGAAATTGAACTATAAATCGAACCGCTCTGATACCATGTTGAAATAAATAAACACGGAAGTGAATCGATAATCAGAGACAAAAATCAAACATAAACATCTTGTTTTACGTGGAACCCTACTCCATGAGGGAGCGGGATGAAACCACGGGAGAAGGCCTCAAAGAGCCAGATCTTCTATTGAAGTTTCTCATTGAGTACATGTGGTGTGGGGCTCCTTATATAGCTCCACAGACAGACCGAAGTCCCACATATTAGATGTGAGAGTAAACATGAGTGGGTGGTAATTGGATCCTGGAGAGATCCAATTACCACTCTATTACATTCTCCAACATGCACCGTTAACTTGCGTCTCTGTTCGGATATTCTTGGTACTCTATAGCAGGCCCTCGATTTGGCGCTGACCTTTGGAAAAATTATGGATTCGGATAATTGAGAAGATGGAAGGAAAACTTGCTGGTCGGAAGGCCATGTGTCTGTCACAAGGAGGAGGTTGGTTTTTACCTAAAACCATCCTCACTGTGCTGCCTCTATTTATCTGTTAATATTCAGACTGCCACAGATGGTTTGCATACAGTTGGAAAGCATTATGAGGTGCTTTTTTTGGGTTGCGTCTGATCAGGAGAAGACGAGAGTCGCTTTAGTGGCGTGGGATGTGGTAGCCAGATCGGTCAAGACAGGTGGACTGGGGATAATACAACTGAATGAAATGAACATGATCTTCTCCCCAAGTGGGTACTTCACGTCTGGGGGCTAGGGGATGACCTGTTTTGTTCTGTTATCAGGAGCATTTTTGGTGTGCAGGGTGTCAGGGAAGGGGCTGGAGATACACAGGTTAGATCGTCGGCATTTTTGGAGAACCATTTGTTCTGTTAAGAGCAAATTGGACCTATTCATCGTTCCAACACTAGGTGATGGAAATCGTTTTTTCTTTGTAAGGATGGGGGGGGGTCCTTTGTGACGACTGGCGAGTTCCCTAAGCTCTATACGTTGTCTGTAGATAATGAGGGGCCAGTGGCTAAGGAGCGGGGTTGAGGCATGGTTCTCGTGGCTTCATTCTCCTTTCTCAGACGCTCGGATTACAGAGCTTGGGGGTTCGCTGAAACTAAAGGAGGTTGGGAAACTTGGAGCTGGTGCGATCACTGGAGTTGGAGTGGCGCTTCCTACGTCAAGAAAGTTTTTTTGCAATTGCTTTTAGGGGCCTCTGCACTTGAGCAATATTTGATAAGGGGCTGCAAGTGTTTTTGGAAGCTCAACACACCTTTGAAGATAAAAGTTTTTACATGCTTGTTTCGCCATGAGAGGATAAAAATACGGACGCTCCGGCTCCGTGCGCCTAGGGATGAGCATTGGGTAGGGCCGACCCGACCCAGCCCGATGCCCGGCCCAGGCCCGAGCCCGAGCAATAGTCGGACGGGCTTGGGCTTAGTTTTCGGCCCAATTGCATTATCGGGCCGGGCTCGGGCAACGATGGGCCCGAGCCCGAAGCCCGTGGGCTGGCCCGAATATAGGCCCATCGGAGGCCCGACCCGATAAAGAAGGCATCGCGCATCCCCTTGCCCCCGCCCCTATCCTTACAACCACCTACCCTATCCCTCCCCCGTCACCCGCCTCCCGTTATCCAGCTACCTTGATTCTCGCAGCTCGCCTTCATCCTCCCAACAACCAATAGGTCACATGCACTCGTTCATCCTCACAAGTACTATTGGCAATCCATCCCAAGCTGCAGTCACGTCCAAACTTACGTGTTTGAGGATAAAGAACTGGATAAAGCTTAAATTCGAATATCGATTACGTACGAGATGTCGGAATCCAACGCAAAGTGGTGCTACTGCTGCTTTGCCGATGCCATTAGCCAACGCCACTGGCATGAAGCATATCAGGGGATATCTACATGTTCCAAATCAGTTCTTAATCGGGCCGGCCCGACCCAGGCCCGGCCCAAGTATCGTCGGGTTGGGCCCGGGCTTGGGCTGGATTTTCCATATTTATTCAGGCCTAGGCCCGGCCCGTGAGCCCGCCATGTTAAATGGGCTCGGGTTGGGCCGAGGTGGGCCCGACCCAACCCTGCCCGATGCTCATCCCTACGTGCGCCCATCATTCCATGTGTGGATACGGTCTGCACAGTTTGTGGCAAGAAAGATGGACAAAACCACTTTTTTTTGGGTGCAACGTGGACATGTAGGTGTGGCGTGGAGAAGCAGTCAGATAGTTGGACTCTTCGTCCTGGGATGATTTCTAGAATAGTTGGGGGGGAGGGGGGGGTGGGGGCAATTTGCCATTCGAAAACTGACAGGATCAAGGTTTTAACGGTGCTGTGGGCCATTTGGCTTAGCCAGAAACACATTGGTTTTCAAAGGAACTAAATACAATTCGAAAACATTACCTTGAATGTATACTATTTGTATAATCAGTGGAAAACATCCCTGTATCCTGTAAATTTTGCTTTCTAAAATAAAAAGAAGGTTATACTAGGAGGTCACCATTGAGTGACTCCTTTTTTCTTTCAAAAAAAAAATTGCAAACAAGCTCTTAATCACATTGAAACTTGTTTAGACACGTGCCTTATTGGTGAATGTCCATTTTCTTTCCAAAAAACTTGAAACTAGTTGAGTAAGCTCCAAATGTAGAAATATCATCATATTTGTCACTATCATCATTGGACGAAGACAACTCATGGTGAAATATAATTTTGAGCAAAAGGGAGCTGATGCATCATTAAAACCCTTGAAAAGTTTTACAGTCCATCTAAATGTTGAACGAGTTATAGTTATAATTTTTAATTTAGGGCAAATTATGAGAAAGGGACTCAACTATGCATACAAGAAAGGGGCTCAACCATGCATCAAAATTTCACTTACGGACCTCATTTTTCAAGTGTACTAAGAGGGGTCCGATCTTATTTTTCGTCTCACATACAAGTTTTCGTAAGCTTCCACGACCTTTTTAGTCAATGTTAAACCTTAAAGTTGAAAGTTTAGTATCCTCTTTGTCACATTCAAAAAATGAAACACGTAATTGGGAATCAATGCATAGTTGGGGTCTTTTTTGTAACTTACCCTTTAACTTAATCATGGAGAGGAAAGTGCCAGTGATCTTCTTCCTCCTCCTTATGCCTAACATTTCTAGATCACTCTCTTTTTTCCCGTTTCTTTTACAGGACTAGACTATTCTAGAAATATTTTTTCTTACTAGCATGTTATATGGGCAATCTATAAAATGCACCTTTGGCTAATGGAATGAAAGAACAAAAAGCATTGGAATATCCAAAAGAAATCTCTCTCCCACTTATACATTCTCCCTCTCTTACCGTTATCTCTCTGCCATTCTCTCTCCATCTCTCATACTTACAAATAGGGAGGCACTAAACGTTATGGTTTCCAATTCATGCCGAAAGTTACACACGACGACTTTCCATAGTTAATCTGCAGAGCATAGATCATGCCAAAAAGCGTGAGTACCTGTGCTACATTCTCATCCTCTTGTGCTTTTCCCTTCCACAAACATGATGGTGTCATCAACATACTGCACAATCATAATCAAGATGTCACAAAGAGAGTAGCCATTTAAGATTCCTATAAACCATTTGTGCAATCATCCGTGAGAGAGCATCCACTACAATGATAAACAATAACAATGCAAGAGCACACCCTTGCCTCACCCCTCTCCGAGGTTGGAAGAAACCACTAGCTTGTCTCCCATTCACGAGAACTAGGATGTGGTCGTCACACAACATTTCATCCCGAATCCATTCCTTCAGAAATCGTTGATAAGAGAGCGAAGCCCAAATGAATTTCCACTGAACACATTCGTAGCCTTTGGCGAAGTCAACCTTCCGAAGCATTCCCTTCGCTCCCCTCTACCTCCAGTCAGGCACAATATCCCAAGCTAGAACCATACCATCTGACATAAGCCACTTGGGAGTAAAGGCCGTTTTCCTTGGTGCAATGATTGTGTCCAACACTTCTTGCAACTGGTTTGCAATGACCTTGGCAACAATCAAGTAGATGTTTTTAAAAAGAGCTATAGGCCACATATCCTCCACCCTCCGAACCGACTCCTTCCCAAGCAAAAGGAAGAGAAGGGGATTTAACCTATTAAAGCCTTGATTCTTCTATCATAACTTGTCCACCACAGCAATCACTTCTGCTCCAACCACACTCATAACTCCCGATAGATAAAATCGTGAAAACCGTCAAAAGTCCGGGGAGCCCTCTACATTCAAGCCAATCACTGCAATTTGAACCTCCTCAGGCATGAAATACATGTTATATTTATATCCGGCATATATTAGGTTGAAATACATGGAGGTAACATTTCCTATTTTGCATATTCTTTTTCAGAAGTGAGACACTGTTATCATTTTTACATTTCAAGCAGCAGCCTTAAAAGCTTAATTTAGGTAACTTTGAGAAGGTCAAATTTCTGGTGTTTTGTAGGCAACAAGTGACTATTCTGAGAATTTCTATGGAGTATTTGTGAAATTAAGCTTTCAATTATATATGATAAAAAAGCAATATCGTTGTCAATGCTCACACCTTCCTTTTTGAGAATGAAAACTTCATATATCACATTAACTGATAACAATTTCTTGTGGCACTTATGAGTTGCTTATGAAGTTGCATATCTTATACATGTATATTTGTCACAATACACTATGTCTTTGTGCAGACATAATGCATTCATGGCTGGTCAGTGCCACTGCGGTGCATGAATGCACATGCCGTTGCTGAAGCTGGTATTGCGACCATGTCAAAATCCTAATGTATGTTAATGCTTGAAAAGAAGGCCATATTTTTAAATCCTCTTGTAACACCATTCAGTGTATGATGGCTGTCTATCTGACTTTATTCATCATGTCCTATCTGATTCTATCCAGAAGGGAATTTACCTTTTTGCGATATTTGTTATTTGGTAGAAGTTGGTGATGCAATAAGGCCAGTTTATTTTCATGAGTGAATATGTTGATTGGTGTATATGGAACAAACTTGGGACAATAGATAAAAAGAGTAGCCAGATATCAGGAAAAGCTGTGACATGGACCAGCCATGGAAAAGTCTTTCAACTTGATATCTGAGGTTCTTGGTTCTTCACATATCCTGAAAATATCTGTGTTCTTGACCCAGTTTCCAAAAAAATGTCCACGCGTTACAAACATCAGTACACAAAAATTCAATCTGTCATAGTGATACAATATCATCATTTATTGAGGGAAAACTGGGAAGTGGGTCATGTTTCAATGCTATTCAAATTAAGAGAATTTAGACACCATATGTAGTTCTGATAATACTCGAGTGATTAAGAACTAGATTTAATGATTTTTGTTTTTTAAAGGGATTTACTGATTTTCGTTTTTGGATGCTTGTAGTTCTGATAGTAAGTGAGTGACTAAGCACTTGACTTAATGATTTTTTTGAAAGGATTTAATGATTTTTGTTTTTGGATCTTTTCTAACATTTCCTTGCTGAAATTTTGTAGATTAATATACTGCACAGCAAATATGTTTCCAGTTTTGAAGATAAAAAATTGGAGTAATATCTCACTCTATTATTATTATTATTCGCATGGTTGAATGGCTTTACAGTTTTTCAAAAACAATGGTTTTACAGTTCTGTTCCTGCTGTATATTGTTATATCCTGAATATCTTATTAATCAATAACTCCTTTTACGGATTTTCTGTAAGTGTACATTCTTATTCTTACGCTGGTTCCCATAATCCTGATTTCATAGATGATATAATCTGGAAATTTTCCTAATTTAAGAACAAAAATGGACTTGGATGTAGATTCCATCAAGTATTATTTACTCCAGACATTTCCTACTTCCACTTGGGATATAGGTTGAAATGTGCTCAATTTAAATAAAACGTCATTTATTATATATCAATAAATGAATATATTGTGCTGAGTTCTGGATTACTAGATAATGCTTTCCGTCAATTCATTCAGATTACTAGATAATGTTTTAGAAATATTAACTGGTCATTCTATTTTATTTTATGTCGTAATCCTTTGAGGGTACTATTGTAGTTCTTCATTTTTGCTCCTTAGGGTTTCACGCTATATAGGAACCCTTAGAGTCTATGGATTAAACAATTGATTCTCGTATCATTCTACACATGGTATCAGAGCAACGGTTCTAGATCGGGGTCCGTTCTGATCTATGTCTCCCATCCGCCTCCACAAGCCTCTCCGTCTCTTCCTTGTGCGAGCCCTTCTCTCCAACTAGTGCCCCACCCAAGGTCTCATGCAACACCAATCAGCCTCACATGCCGCCGCCTAGGGCTATTAGCCCATCTCCACGCTACTAGAGCCTTGCCAACAATGCCTAGGACCTCTCCGACTTTTCGCCAGATGTGTTCAGACCACCGCCAGGTCTCCAGACCCTACACCAGGGCATCTCCAGCTCTCCGCCAAGGCATCTTCGGCCCTCTGCCATTTTTTTCAGCCCATGTGGACCCTCGTCTTTGAGTCCAGACCTCTGTCATCCCATGTTTAGGGCTCTTGAAGGACACCCATTTCCTGTTTAGGGCTCCGTTGCTGCACTTCATGTGCGTTTAGAAGATCTCCTAACTTTCGTGCGTATATCCTGACCACGATGACTGCGTCTGACATCAAGACGAAAACCCTTTTTTCGACATCTACTATGATGATGTATGGTACCTTTATCAAACTTACGGGCACTGACAATTATGTGCTCTGATCTCGTTCATTCAAGGTATTAATTGACAGTCACATGAAAATATCCATCTTGACAAAGGAACCCCAAAAGAAAGATGACAAGGATTTTGAATCTTAGTAGGCAGACAACTATCTGGTCATGAATTGGTTAACCAATAGTGTAGAGCCACAAATCGCGGTGAATCTCCTGTTCAAGGAGATATCCAAGGAGATATGGGAAGAGTTGGCACAAACATATTCACAGCAGATGACCAAATCACGTCTGACTGATATCTACATGCGGATTTAGTCCTCATCATAGGGCGACTCTACATTGGTGGAGTATTATCATCTTCTCACGGACTGTACGCGGAACTTGCCATATTCCAGCTAGCCTGTTTGTTGTACAAAACATGTAACAGAGAGAAGGGAATGTCAAGTATACAGGTTTCTTGCTGGCTTGCATACATGATATCAAAATGTGAAGAAACAATTCGTCATATCAGACATACTTCCATCCACTACAGTCATATTTGGACATTTGCAACAGATGGAATAAATAATTGATTCTCACATCATTCTCCACAATAACAAAACTTGTGTGTTTAACTGAAAGTTATCTCAAGGTAAGGAGCTGAAGGACCCAGAAGGAACTTGAGTATAAGGAATTCAATCTTAAATGAAGAAGAAGCAAAGCTCAAAGGAGTTCAAAGATGAGGAACTCAAGCTTAATACAAAGTCGAAGATTTTTTATCGAGTCTTGTATTTTTAATTTTTTTATGGTGTAAATAACCTAAAGTATATCTCGCATCATGCATATCAGACCTCAAAGGGTCACCTTCACCCAAACTTATTAAATAACTCTTGTCATCTGATCAATTAGTTTTGGTTACTATTTAAAAATATGATGGATCATCACTTTTGACTTGTTAATCACTTTTTTTGACTGATCGATTTTTGTTCAATGATTGAAAATGATTCGATCTATACTTTTGAATGATCGATCAACTATCATTTCGAGAATATTTTTGAAGTCTTATTTAATCCTAATTTGCAAACCAATGACTAAGCTTAATACAAAGTTGAAGATTCTTTATTAAGTCATGTACTTTTAAATTTCTTTGTGCTGTGAATAACCTAGAAGTATATCCCGCACCATGCACCCAAACTAAATGAATAACTCTTGTCATCTGATCAATTAGTTTTGGTTACTATTTAAAAATATGATTGATCATCTACACTTTTGACTTGTTAATCACTTTTTTTGACTGATCGATTTTTGTTCAATGATTGAAAATGATCGATCTATACTTTTGAATGATCGATCAACTATCATTTCGAGAATATTTTTGAAGTCTAATTTTATCCTAATTTGCAAACCAATGACTAATCTTAATACAAAGTCGAAGATTTTTCATTAAGTCATGTACTTTTAAATTTCTTTGTGCTGTAAATAACCTAGAAGTATATCCAAGGCCTTAAATGTCGGTTTCGGTCACCATTTCGGTATCGACCAAAACAGAATTTCGATGGAATTTCGGTGGAATTTCGATCGAAATTTCGGTCATTTCGGTCATTTTTTGTACTAGGACCCCCATATTTCGGTCATTTCGGTCATTTCGGTCGAATTTCGGTCATTTCGGTCGAATTTCGGTTTCGACTGGATATCGATATTCGACAGAAATTCGACCGAATTTCGCTGAAATTTGAGGCCATGAGTATATCCCGCACCATGCATATCAGACATCAAAAGTTCACTTTCACCCAAACTAAATGAACAACTCTTGTCATCTGATCAAATAGTTTTGGTTACTATTTGAAAATATGATTGATCATCTACACTTTTGATTGATCGATCAACTATAATTTCAAGAATATTTTTTGAAGTCTAATTTAATCCTAGTTTGCAGGCTAATGACTATATTGAGTTTCAACATCTTCGAAATTTGTAAGGCCTATAAAAAGGATTTTATCTACCCTTTAAACTCTCCATTCGTTATTCCATTCTCGGTAAGAGGCTAAGAGCATTATAAGAGATTATTCCTACTTGTGTTACATGCTAAAAATCCTGTTATTCCGTGTCTCCCCCTCTTTGACTAAAAAAAGATTCAATTATTCCAACGATTTATCTTACGAGCATTCTCCTAGCTTTGTGAGATTGTTCTTTGTTTTGAATTGCATTTTATTGTATATTTATTCTGTTGTTGAGGTTGTAGATTTTTAAAATGTATCTACAGTTGATTTGACCGCATATTCCACTTATTTTGATATAGCTGGGTTGCCAACATAACCAATCCAGGTTAGTGGAATGACATGGTTGTGGTAGGTTGAAAGCTGAGTTTGGAGTCTTTGATCATGGTTCTTACCCAAGAGAGTTTCCACAATAATTTGTTGGATCACTAATAGTTTGATTGATTATCTAGTTACCTTATGATTAAAAGTGCTATATAAAGTTTGTATGCTTTACAATTTTTGTGATTGTGGCGATCAATTTTGCACAATTTGATTCGTTAATTTCCAAATTTTTTAGAGGCTTATTCTTGTTTAGTTAGAACTATAGGTGATCTTTGACTATTTTATTAAGCTGGTCATGTATATCTTGTATTGACGACAAACTCTCGACTCTTATCTTTTAGAGGAGCTTTAAGCAAAGATTAAGGGAGAAACATTTATGGGGAAGCTCTAAGTAAAAAGATATTTTCAAATAAAAGGGGAGAAGAATATCCATGTAAAATTGCATTATGTATTTTTTTGAACTTTATGATAATGCTAAAAACTGAGAGAGAAAGTGTAAGTGTTTAAAAAAAAAGTAATTTCATTGGGGAAAGAAAAGTTATTTTTCAAAATGTTTTCATGAACTAACATAAAATGTTTTTGCAATTACATAAAATGGTGTCATCATAAATAGAGGGAGAATGTTGGAAACATGTAAGCATGCATGTTTTTATGATAAGAAAACTTGTGTATTTCGCTTGAAGGTAGGTCAAAAGAAGTTGAAGGGCTAAGAAGAAACTCAAGTACACGGAGCTTAAGCTTAAAGGAAGAAGCAACACTCAAAGGAGTTTAAGGATGATCAACTCAAACTCAAGAAAGGATTTCAAACTCAAACAAGACTTTTCATTTGTTGAGCCTTGCACTTGTAACTTTTTTAATGCTGTAAAGAACCTCAAAGTATACCCTGATCAAGCATATTAGACCTTAGAAATCCGCTTTCACCTAAATTGATGAATCAACTCTTGTCATCTGATCGATCACTTTTGGTCATTGTTTAGAATTTTAATCGACCAATACGTTTGAGTGATTAATTAATACGCGATTGATCATTTTCTGACTGATCGATCACTTTTTCTCATTGGTTGAAATGGACCGACCAACACTTTTGAATGATCAATTAACTATCTAAACGATCAACACTTTTGACTGATCTATTAATATTTTTGATTTATCGATCAATATTCATTAAAGGAATATTTTTTGATGTCATATTTATTCTTGATTTGACACTAACGACTCCATTGAGCTCCAATGTCTTTGAACTTATAAGGTCTATAAAAAGGACCTTATACTACCCTTGGAACATACACAACTCATATACTCCCCATTCTCTGTGAGAGCATTATAAGAGTTATATTCTGCCTCTCACTGCACAACAAAATCTCCGTCGTTCTAACGATCCATCTTACGAACATTCTCTTAGCTTTGTGATAGTGTTTGTTTCTCCTTACATTTTATTGTATATATATTCTGTTGCTAAGGATGTAGGCTTTTGTTCTACTATTGTTCTTTATTTTGCAACTCAGCCATGACCGGTCCTAATCCCGGGTAAATTGAGGAGGGTTGCACATTCGATAACCAACGTAAGAGAGGCATATTCCTTTAAGAACACTATTTAGGAATTTGTCTCAAAATAGTTTGGATCTTTTCAACATGGATTTAAGCAACATTTAGATTTTGTTGGGACGTTCCCTACTAGCGACACGTTGCATTGCTTGAATGCAATGAGAAGTTGGAAAAGGTCACTATACCGCTGCCCGGATATGCCCGGATATAGTTCAAAATTTGCAAGGGTTCTCACATAAGAAACACATGCGAGTAAATAAGCTAGTTCCGCTGCATCGCCGCCCAAATGCAGTCCAAAATTAGCAAGAGTTCTCGCATGGTGGAAGCATGCGAGTAAAGAAGTTTATACAAAAGAGGTTGCAAAGGAGGTTGCGGATAGGTAGTTGGAATATTGGCACTTTGACTGGCAAATTGATGGAGATAATAGATACGATGGAAAGAAGGATGATTCAGATACTATGTCTCTGAGAGACAAAATGGGCTGGAGAGAAAGCAAGGGCGATCCAGAAGACATGCTTTAAACTTTGGTATTCAGGTAAAGATAACGACATGAATGACATTGGAGTTGTTGTTCATAAGGATTTGAAGGATTGTGCGGTTGAGGTGCAAAGATTTAGGGATCAGATTATTTTGCTAATAATAGTGTTTGGAGAAGAAATTCTGAATATCATCTCAGTTTATGCACCACAAATTGGTTTAGATGAAATAATTAAACAAACTTTTTGAGGGGGATTTGGATAAGATTATGCAAGGAATCTCACAAAGTGATGATGTGCCTAGGTGGAGACCCTTGGACATATGGTAAAAGATGCTTCAGGGTATGCTAGTGTTCATGGAGGACATGACTTCGGTGATATGAATGAAGAGGGAAAAGTAATTCTGGATTTTGTAACTGCTTATGATCTTTTCGTAGCAAACACTCTCTTCAAAAAGAGGGAGGATCATTTAATTACTTATAAGAGTGGCTCGACTAGAACACAAATAGATTACTTTGCGTTGAGGGCAAGAGATCGGTTGTGTTGCAAAGACTTTAAAGTAATTCCAGGAGAGATTTTGACCACATAACATCGCTTATTAGTTGTGTATGTGCAAATAAAAATGCTGGTAAAGAAAAGGAGGGTTTCCAAGATCACTAGAACTAGATGGTGGAATCTTTAATTGAAGCAATCAAACTTCAGGGTGAAGGCTCTAGAAGACTTATCTTGGGATTGTAACGGAAGTGCAAACGAGATGTAGGAGGAGGTAGCATCTTGTATCCGAAGGGTAGCCAAAAAGACGCTAGGTGAGTCAAAGGGAGGAGCTCCATGCCAAAAGGAGGCTTGGTGGTGGAGTGGAGGGGTGCAAGGAAAGCTTAAAACTAAAAAAAACTTACTTTAAAACTATTCTAAGGATATAACCGATGAAACTGTCACAAACTACAAAGTAGTGAAGAAGGAAGCAAACAAGGTTGTAAGCGAAGCTAAGCCAAAAGTTTATGAAGTTTTGTACAAAAATCTCGACTCTACGGAGGGCTAGAAGGATATATTCAGGTTGGCTAAAACATGAGAAAGAAAGACCAAAGACCTTTCTCAAGTGAGATGCATTAAGGATGAGGAAGGCCACATGCTTATTACTTAGAAGGATATATAGACTAAGATGGAAGTAGTACTTCCATAAGCTTTTCATTAAGGAAGGAAATAGAGAGATCTAGCTAGTAGTGAAAGTTACTTGAATCATGCAAGCTATAGATGAATATAAAGGAAGGAAGTAGAGGATGATTTAAATGATATGAAGCATGATGACATTTCTATAGAAGTTTGGAGAGGTTTAGGTGAGCATGATTTGACTTGGCTTACAAATTTACTCAATGTTATTTGACGAATCAAAAAAATGCATGAAGATAGGAGGAGAAGCATCGTGGTGCCTCTTTATAAGAACAAATGAGACATTTAAAATTGTTCAAATTAAAGAGCTGATGAGTCACGCTATGAAAAATTTGGGAACGTGTAATCGAAAAACGGTTGATGCAAGTTCCCAAAGTAGAAGAAAACCGATTCGGATTCATGCTAGGTCGCTCAACTATTGAAGCCATCCACATGTCGAGGAGAACAATGGAGATTTATAGAGCTAAAAGGAAGAACATTCATATGATTTTTTTGGAGAAGGCTTATGGTTCTGTCCCTTGAGAGATATTGTGGAGAGTTTTGGAGAAGAGACAAGTATCTGTCCTATACATTAACCTCATAAAAGATATGTATGATAGAGCTTCATCTTGTGTAATGACACATTATGGGAAGATTGACAATTTTGACATCAATATTGGTCTGCATCAAAGTTCAGCTTGGAGTCCATTCCTTTCTACCTTGATTACGGATGAGTTGGCAAGTCACATTCAGGATGAGATACCATGGTGTATGTTATTTGTTGATGGTATTGTGTTGATTGATGAGATTAGAGATGAAGTAAATGAGAAGCTTGAGGTCTGGAAGCATGTATTGGAAACTAAAGGAATTCGTATAATTAGGACTAAGATTGAATATATGGAGTACACTTTTAATGGAAGCAATGGTCAATAAATCGAGGTGAAGATTGGTGACGGTAACATTCATAAAAGAGATTCTTTTAGATACTTGGGATTTATTTTGCAACATGATGGCAAAATTGATGGAGATGTTACTAATATAATAAATCCAGGTTGGCTGAAGTGGAGAGGAGCATCTACTGTTCTCTGTGATAAGAAAATTTCTTTGAAAATCAAAGGAAAATTTTACAAAGTAGCCGTGAGACCTGCTATGGTCAATGGATTTGAATGTTGGCATACGAACCATAGACATGCGCTGAGAACGACATTAGCGGAAATGAAAATGCTAAGGTGGATGTGTGGACACACACATAAAGATCGGATTCGGAATGATGCAATTAAAAGGAAAGTTGGTGTAGTTCCAATCGATGATAAGATGCGAGAAAAACACTTAAGGTGGTTTTGCCATTTGCAAAGGAGGTCAACTGATGCATCGGTGAGGAGATGTGAGTTTTAGGATGTTGAGCCGGCCAAGAGAGGACAAGGCTCAAGAAGTGTTAGAATGAGATGTACGAAGGGATCTTAGTTTTTTGGATCTAAGCTCGAGAATAACCCAAGATAAATCTGAATAGGGGCAAATAATCCATGTAGCTAACCCTAGTTAATCTGGGAAAAAAGTTTTTTTATTGTATTGTTCTTTATTTTACATGACATTTTATTGTATATATTCTATTGTTAATGATGTAGGTTTTTGTACTACTATACCAACGATTGAGTTGACAATGCAATTAACATCTTGTAATACAATTGGGTTGCCTGCGTAAGCGATCCAGGTTAGTGGAAAGACCTGGTTGGGAAGGTTGAAAGTTTGAGTTGGGAGACTCTGATTGTGGTTTGTTCTCGAGGGGTTTCCGTGTTAAATTATTGTGTCACTTGTGGTTTAGCTGTTTATTCGTTTTCTTGTGATTACAAGTATTTTTTGTAACATTTTGCTTGTTTAATAATTTTTGCGATGGCTTTTGTAACATTTTGTAGGAGTCTATTTTATGGCTCCCGTTTATATACGAATACAAAAGAAAGAGAAAAAATAAGGCTTTGAAGGTTATGAAACCTAGGAATGGTGTAGGATATGATGACATTCCTATAGTAGGTGAACGTGGTTGGTTGGCTCAATTATTCAATGTTATTTGGCGAAGCAATAAAATGCCTAAAGAATGAAGGGAAATCATTGTGATACATGAAGAAATTTAAAATTGTTCGACTTACAATGGTATCAAACTGATGAATTATACTATAAAAATTTGGGAACTTGTGATCGGAAGAAGGCTGAACAAGTTCCAAATGTACAAAAAACTAACGTGGATTCATGCAGGGTTGCTCAACTATTGAAACCATCCACCTGTTGAGAACAATGGAAACTAATATAGCTAAAATGAAGAACCTCCATATGATTTTTATTGATTTGGAGAATGCTTATGATTCAGTTTCATGGGATATATTGTGGAGAGTTTGGAGAAGAGGCAAGTGCCTATCTTGTACATTGACCTTATAAAGGATATGTATAATGGAGGTTTATCTTATGCCAGGATACAGTCTGGGAAGACTGATTGTTTTGACATCATCATCGGTTTGCATCAAGGTTCAACTTTGAGACCTTTCATTTTTACTTTAATTATGGATGATTTGAAGGTTATGAAACCTAGGAAAGGTGTAGGATATGATGACATTCCTGTAGAAGCATGGAGAGTTCTTGGTGAACGTGGTTTGGTTTGGCTCAATTATTCAATGTTATTTGGCGAAGCAATAAACTGCCTAAAGAATGAAGGGAAATCATTGTGATACCTGAGGACATTTAAAATTGTTCGACTTACAATGGTATCAAACTGATGAATTATACTATAAAAATTTGGGAACTTGTCATCGAAAGAAGGCTGAACAAGTTTCAAAATGTACAAAAAACCAATGTGGATTCATGCAGGGTTGCTCAACTATAAGCCATCCACCTGTTGATAACAATGGAAATTTATATAGCTAAAATGAAGAGCCTCCATATGATTTTTATTGATTTGGAAAATGCTTATGATTCAGTTTTATGGGATATATTGTGGAGAGTTTGGAGAAGAGGCAAGTGGCTGTCTTGTATATTGACCTTATAAAAGGATATGTATAATGGAGGTTTATCTTATGCCAGGATCCAGTCTGGGAAGACTATTGTTTTGACATCATCATCGATTTGTATCAAGGTTCAACTTTGAGTCCTTTCATTTTTACTTTAATTATGGATGACTTTACTAATCACATTCAGGATGGGATACCTTTATGTATATTGTTTGTTGATGATATTGCGTTGGTTGATGAGACTGGAGAAGGAATATATGAGAAGCTTGAGGTTTGGAGACATGTTTTGGAGACTAAAGGATTTCATATTAGGAGGGTAAAATTGAAAAGCAATGGTGAAGAAATCGATGTGAAGGTTGGAGAAAACATATTCAGAAGAAAGATTCTTTATATACTTGGGATCTAATTTGCTAAATGATGGGAAATCGGTGGAGATGTTACTCAGAATAAATGTAGGTATTTTAAAGTGAGGAGCCTATATCGTTTTATGTGATAAGAAAATTCCTTTGAAAATAAAAGAAAAGTATTACAAGCAGCTGTGAGACATGATATATCCTATGCTCTTTGGATCTGAATGTTAGCTTGCGAACCATGGACATGCACAGAGAATGACAATAACAAAAATGAAAATGCTATGGTGGATGTGTGGTCATTGAGCGAAAAGATTGGATTCAAAATGACGCGATTAGAAGGAAAGTTGGTGTAGGTTCGATTGAGGATAAGATGAGAGAGAGCCACTTTAGGTGGTTTGACCATTTGTACATGAGGTCTGCTGATGCACCGGTTGGAAGATATGAGATTTGAGATATTGAGCAAACTAAGAGAGGGCGAGTAAGGTCAAATAAGTATTGGAAGGAGATTATCGAAAGGATCTTAATTATTTGGTTTTAAGTTCTAGAACGCGAAATATATCTGAATGAAGGCAAAGAATCCATGTAGCTGACCCTACTTAATGTGTATGAAGTTTTGTTGTTGTGTAGTGATCCCGTTTATACGATCCGATCTGTCATGATCCAACAATTTATTTGTAAATTCTGAAAAAATCTTACCAAAATTTCTGCTGTATACATTTTAAATTTGGGGCTTTGATGTATTTGATTATGAGAACTTCTATTAGAAACATTAAATTTTAACCATATTTTATTATTTTTTCTTTTGGGTCATAAAAAAACAAACTTTTTTTTTGTGGGGCTTCTTGAATTCTTTTCTGCCCAACAGATTTTATTTGGATCATACCCAAGCTTAGATTGAAATGATATTTGTCTTAGTAGTTTCTTTGTAAGATTTTGTTGGTCTTCCTCATCCCCTCATGCAATGCTCATTTTCCTTAATATTACACGTTAAAACTGAAGCACTAAATGGTCTTTGCACAGGTCAAACCTCCTTAGACAAGTTTCCATCATTTTAACTTCCATAGTTATCATAATACTAACCATTTGTTTGATATTTTCTTTGTGAATCTGACTCTTTTTTGTCTAGTCATACATCAACTGGTGTATTTTTATCTTCTCTACTTTATTCTTTGCACATATACCCACTTCATTGGTTTAGTCATAGAGGAGTGTGTCTACCACCTAACACCTCCCCCCCCCCCCGAGGATTGAGTTATGTAGCAAACAACCAACATAAAAAATAATAAGATCTTTCAGCATGGATTTGACAAGAATCCATGCAGCGGACCCTACTTAAAGTGGGAGAACCGGAGAATGGTCAGTAGTTAATTGCCCAATAACTTGCTGCAATTAAGCACTACTGTCTCACTCTATAGAATTCAAGCTTGATTTTCACATGTATTATCTAATGATCGAAAACATTTGAAGCGCCTCTCCATTTTATTCATCATGCATTAATATTATGAAGGGTTTAATGTGGCTACCCCTAGGGGGGAGCCAACTTGGCTATCCCCACCCTTAGTATTCTTATTTCTTAAGGTATTTTCTAAAAACACCTGAGAATATTTAGATTACATCCGTCAAGCCTGTCCAAATTTAATGATATCTGAAGTCAGTCCATTTTAGATGGATGGATTGGGAATTTCTGTTCTACATGAAATTTGAATAACATGCTGTCATGCAATTGACTGAATCCCCCTAGGCGTTTTCATATTATACCTAATGAAATAAAAAAATACGGTAGGGGTAGCTAAGTTGGCTGGCTCCCCACTAGGGTAGCCTCAGTAAACCCTATTATGAAAGATGTCTATCAATTTCAGCATCTTTTTAGAATATCAAATTTAAGTATTTAACAGCACTCGTCTTTGGAATGCAGGGTATCCCAAGCTAATGCAATGGGATAAAAATAACAATTGGATTCCAACTAAACATTAAGCTTCTTATTTTTAGTTTATTTTTAAAAAAGTGAAACGAAGTATGTCATCCTTAAAAAAAATAGCTATGTTTATTGATGCCTGAATAGCCTTATTTGGCTATATTAGCCCCTCTGAACTGCTTAGTCAGATTGACCAGTCAGATAAGCCAGTTGATTTTTGCAAGACTGATAGAAGATACATTGTCTTGATTCTACTTTTCGGAAACCCTTAGGATGCGTTTGGTTAGCGGGTTAAACTGGTAGAGATGGTAACTCGTTTTTGGGTTTTGGTGTTTGGATAGAGGGTTAAACTGTGGGTGAGTTAGAAGTGAGTTTGTTGTGATATGATTGTATTGAAGTTTGAAAAAGTGACTAGTTATTGTGATGTGATTGTATTGAAGTTTGGAAAAGTGAATAGAAGTGGAGTAATTTATAAATTTTATATGATATGATGGTATAAAATATTTTTTTTGATAGGATTGATGATGTAAAATTGATTTATTTAATTTTTAAAAAAGGAATAAAGTAGGAGGCACGCAGGAGAGAGGGGAAATGGGTTCCCGTGACCCGAACGGGCCCTTACAATTTAGAGCCTTCCTCCAAATCTATAAGCTCTCTGGTTCATATCATCCGTTGTCTCTACTAATAAAATGTATCATCTAGAAACAACGTTCACCAAAATGCCTCCCCTGATCGTGCTTTCTTATTTATCCATAACCAAAGTAAAAATGCAAGGATTTGGAATTTTGTCAACTCAGTCAAGAGTACATGAGATATTGCTTGGATATACAAATCTCTTATCAGGTTGATATGCAAAACATGCACCTTCTTTACTTTGGAATACTCCACATAATTTCCGTATATATTATTTTGATATTTCTCCATATCATTAAAGATCATATGAGGTCCTTTCTTATTTGGAAACTTCCGTCAATATCAGGCCATGATTTATTTAATTACTTGTCATTTGAATCGAATTTGAAAGAAATATTGAATTTTCCATATTGATTACAGAAATTGGAAGATATATAGTACCTTATAAAATCCTGACTTAGAACCTGGTTGTGCTGACCAATTTGCAATGGCTGACATTTATTAGACGTGAGTTGTGTTAAAATAATGGACTTCTTTTTCTTTTTTCTAATAAGACAGGCTTATGTCTATGAAACCTAGACATCATATATTATGGCAATCGTTAGCTTGGACAGAAAAACCTTATCTTTTATAATTATCCTATTTCTCTGGGTATTCTTTTCTTCCTTTACTAGCCAGTATATTATATGATGACCTACGGATTTGCTTGCTCATTTGCATTTTAACTCTTTTGAGATTTTATTCTGGTGTAAAATGACTATTTTTTTGATAATCTTGCAGGCTCCTATGATCCAAATGTTGCAAGAGGTCAGAATGATTTACCTTCCGCTATTGTCATAGGAAGCGGCTTTGCAGGCCTAGCTGCTGCTCGTGCTCTTTCTGATGCAGCCTTTCAGGTTTTAACTATCATTGGTTTGCTTTTTATCAGTGTGTGGAAACTTATGTTTATAACTACGATTAGTTCATCTTATGGTCATATTTAGGTGGTTGTGTTGGAATCACGTGATCGCATTGGTGGACGGGTACACACCGACTACTCCTTTGGCTTTCCTGTTGATATGGGTGCATCTTGGTAATATTGTTTTCATCTTTTCCCTAATGCTACTTTAATTCTCTTGAAAATCTGAATATACTTGATTGCGGGCAATAGGTTGCATGGTGTTTCTGAAGAAAATCCGCTGGCACCTGTAATTAGTCGATTGGGTCTTCCGCTATACCGAACCAGTGGTGATGACTCTGTTTTGTTCGACCACGACCTTGAAAGGTACATTAGGACTTGCAATTTTATGTGAATAACTTGTTATCTTGTTGCCTATTATGAGCTCAAGGTTTTGTGTATATTATGCAGCTATGCTCTTTTTGACACAGATGGTAACCAAATCTCACAGCAGCTGGTTACCAAGGTCGGCAAGATCTTTGAGAATATACTTGAGAAGGTAAGCCTCTTCTCTGTCTCCTATATAGAACATGAAGTTCCATGCTTTGGTTTGTTAACTGCCATTTGCCTTCTGGCTGATGTTGTAGACTGAAAAACTGAAGCTAGAAAGCCGTGATGACATGTCTATAAGTCAAGCAATTTCAATTGTCCTTGACAGGCACCCTGATCTGAGGTCACATAAATGCAGATATTTTTGGTTATTTTGTTTTCCATTTGACCAGCTTCTTATTTTCACCTTCTTGATGTACAATTACAGGCAGCAGGGGCTTGCCCATAAAGTCCTGCAATGGTATCTGTGCAGGATGGAAGGTTGGTTTGCTGCTGATGCTGATAGCATTTCTTTGAAATGCTGGGATCAGGTGTTTATGTCGCTCTTGATAATATTTCTCTAACTTTTAGCCTAATATCCACAATTAATTTGTATTGCTGTTCCATGGTCCATTGAACTCACATGCATGCACACACCGATCCACTGCTCCCTCACCCCCACCCACCCTCCCACATGCATGCAAACATGACCACAATGGATGCACACAAACATGTGCGCTCACATTCACAGTGAATTGTTCATTATTCTTTGTATCACTGTACAGGAGGAGCTGCTTCCTGGTGGACATGGTCTGATGGTTCGTGGGTATCGACCAGTTATAAACGAACTAGCCAAAGGCTTGGACATTCGCCTTAATCAGCGGTATGTTGTGTGATCTCAAACCTTCTAATTGAATCGTATTCGATGTTCTGCTTTCTCAAACTTTAGTAATCAGGGTAGTCAAAATTGCCTGGGGCAAAGCTGGTGTGAACGTAAGAGCAGCGACTGGAGATACGTACTCTGCAGATGTTGCTATTATCACTGTTCCTCTGGGTGTTTTAAAATCTGGGTCAATTTCATTTGATCCAAAGCTCCCGTATTGGAAAGAAGAAGCAATACGAGATCTTGCTGTTGGGACAGAGAACAAGATCGCATTGCATTTTGAAAATGTTTTCTGGCCCAACGTAGAGTTCTTGGGTGTGGTGTCATCGACCACATATGGGTGCAGCTATTTCCTAAATCTTCACAAGGCAACTGGTCATCCTGTTCTTGTCTATATGCCCGCAGGACAGCTTGCATCTGATGTCGAAAAGATGTCTGATGATGAAGCGGCTAATTTTGCTTTTATTCAACTCAAGAAAATACTTCCTGAAGCTTGCCTACCTGTGAGTATCCTATCATTAGTTAATTCCCTTGATCAAAATCAAGTCCTAGGGTTATGCCAGTTTTACCAAAACATGCCAATATAAGTTGTGTTATGAGCTCGTTCTGATCTTACAAGTTGATGTTTAACCTGATTTCAGGTTCAGTATTTGGTCTCACGCTGGGGCACAGACGATAGCTCCCTCGGTGCCTATAGCTATGACCGTGTAGGGAAGTCACACAATCTGTATGAGAGGCTCCGGATCCCTGTGGATAACCTCTCTTTTGCAGGGGAGGCCACAAGCATTAGATTCCCTGGAAGCGTGCACGGCGCCTTCTCCACTGGGCTGATGGCCGCAGAAGAATGCAGGCTAAGGGTGGTTCGGAGATATGCTGACTTGGACTGGCTTCACCCTGTAATGGGCAAAGACCAGAACTCCATCTCGATACCTCTGCTGATCTCTCGTCTATAAATAGGGTATGCTACTAGCTTTGCAATATGGATCTTATGATAGCAGATTGAAGAAGATAACGATTAGGTAACAAGAACTTGATGGTTATCTTGATTCATTTGTTGATCTCATTTATAATTAGAGTCGACGGTGAATCCTGATCATAATGGTTGTAGTAAATTGAATAAGATAAAAACTTAGCGTGCAACAAGAACTTGATGGTTAGCTGTTTTAATGGGCTTGTAGGCAGCAAGGCTGCTGTTCATTTTATGCCCTAAGAACGTGTACGGTTTCTTGTAAATATATTTTCCGGGTGTTTGCTTTCAGATTAGTTTGGTAAGGTATGGTTAAGCGAGCTTTTTATTGATTGTGATAATTCTTTGAAGAGATTAAGTCGTAAGTGCGGACCAAGAAGAAAGCTAAATGGATTTTTACACGTATGCCCCTTTAAGTTTTTAGAGATGCAATCATGCCGCTACTTTTTTTTGTAAAAACAGTTGTGCCCCTAACAAACCTATCGAATAACATGTGCGCTCTTTGGATTAGTTGATGTACCTTCCCCATTCAAACGGACTTTAAATACATGACAGAAATGGAATTGTGAAAAAAAACACATGGGTACAAAAGATACCCACAACATACCCCCTTTCTTGCCTCCCATCCTCGAGGAGCACCCTTCCTCCATTTCCAACCATTCTTCACCTTACCTCCACCCTAAGCTCCCCCTCTATACATCCTTTGCCACCCCTCTGCCTCGAGCTCCCCCCCTCCTCTCCTCGACCTGAGCTTCCCCTTCTTCCCTATGCATTCTCCCCCTCTTTGCCTTAAGATTTCCCATTCCCTCCCCTCTCGCATCCTTTGCCTTGTCAATAAACATCACAAGATGCAAGAAGCAACCATGATCGGAGATCGACGGGAGCTCCAATCTTTTGAACCGATCGGAGGGAGCTCCAATCTTTTGAACCATGAACTCTTCTCCTAATCCCCAATCATCACCCTCCCTCCCCTTTCAACCATTCTCAACCTTGAGCTTCTCCTCTAACCTCTAGCTCCCTCTGCTCCCATTTACGTCCTTTTCCACCTTCTCCCCTTCATCCCTCTACCTTGAGCCCTTCCTCCCCTCTGCCTGAGATCTCCCTTCCCTCTACGTCGTCCCCCTACCCTCTACACCTTCGCTTCGAGCTCCTTCGCTCTCCAACGTCCTTTTTCTCATCAAAAATCGTCACAAGATGTAGGAGGTGGGCACGATTGGAGGGGGCTCCAATCTTCCTTGTTTGATTCTCAACCAGAATCATGAACTCTTTGAATTGTTAAAAGGTTTCATACTTGTGATGTACAATGACAACAACAGTATTGTTTCATAATTAAGTAGGGTCGGTTACATGGATTTTCTGCCTCCATTCATATCTATTTTGGATCATTCTTAGGCTTAAATCCAAATAATTAAAATCTCTTTAGATAGTCTCATTCCAACACTTATCGTGCCTTCCTCGCCCTCTCTTAACCGGCTCTACATCCCAAATCTCACATCTTCTAACTGATGCATCAACCGATCTCCTTTGCAAATGGTCAAACCATCTTAAGTAGTTTTCTCTCATATTATCCTTTATCGGAGCTACGCCAGCTTTTCTTCTGATCGCATCATTCCGTGTTTATGACCACACATCCATATTTCATACTTGCATTGTAATAAAAAATATAAGCATACTACGAATAATCATCAATATACATCAAAAAATATCGATGTCTGTGTTGTGGTACTTGAAACAGACTGAGATTCAACAAGGGTCTCAAATAGTCTAATGCGTCGCTGAAATGATCGCTCATGAAATCCCAATCTAATTCAGCAATCAACCCACAATTCAAATATGAAGCAATGAAGATAAAGGGGATCAAAATTTATTATAAACCCTACTATAAAATGCTTATAGTAACAAGTGGAGCAGGGTGTCGAACACAGGAAACACACGATTTAGCACTATATACTACTAATAAATAAATAATATAAGTATATGTGTATATATAACTATGCACAAGATTTATCAAATAGTGTGGGTTTTTAGTAATATATATTATTTTTTTAATATTTTTGCATTTTGATTTTTATTTATTTTTTATATTTTCTTTTTATATTTTTATATATTTTTCTTTTTTTTCTTTTTTATATAAAAGAGATATAATATATATATAAGGCTATATATAGCGTATATGCATAATATAGGCTAGGGTAATGTAAATATGAATAAAAATAAACAAAATAAAGGAAATAAATTATTTTTAGATTTTAGAATATTGTTTATTGTTTTTTATTTTTAAGGATTTTTTGTTATTTTTTATATGATTTTAAAGTCAAAAATACATAAATCAGGGTTAAATTAAATACCCGAAATTAAATGGAGAGGAAAACTAGAAAATAGAATAAAAAATTCTCCAAATTTATAAAGAAAATTTAGAAACAAAAATAAGGTTTTTAGGATTTTATAAATTTTTATAAGTGTTTTTGTGGTTTTACTATTTTTTTGAGTTTTCTTTTATAATTTTTAGTGATTTTCGGGCTGAAGGTTAATACTACTTAAATAAGTATAATATATATTTTTGGGGATTTTTCGAAGTGATTTTACATTTTTTTTTGGCTTTTTTAAGGCAAACAGGGGCTGACCGTGCGCTATTCGATTTTTAGAAAATAGGTCAGAAAAAGAAAATAGAAAATTTCAGGGGGAATTTGTACTGTATCCGAGATACATTCTATCAACTCCTACCCTTCCTTGCCCTACCTAGACTATTGGCTTGGGTTAGCCATACACTGAATATCCTTTTAGCGATTTACATGGCATCATCAAATGATACAAGTCTCGGATGAGAATCTAGAAGGCACTAGATGTTGACGATCCGACAACATCTCGTAGAGTATATTACCTAACCTACTTCGACTTTCGGGAGGTGAATAAGGAATGGGGAGAGCCTTTCTCTGTAGGGCCATATATTTGGGACTACCGGCCCCGTCTGCGCTCTTTGGACTTTTCAAACGGATATATATTGTTGAGAAGGCACACAATGCTAAAATAAAATTATAACGTGATCAAGCATGCATCCATGTATCTACTCCTATTTTTTGGTAATTTTTGGGGCACGCGAACTATTTTTAATAGATAGAAAATTTCACATAAGATTACTTGGCCTAAGAGGGGTATAATTGTGAATAAAATAACATACGATGGCTACAATGCAATTCTACCCAAAAGTTAACACCGATATTCAATTTCTATATATTAAAAGATAATTACATAAACACGTGAGAGCTTTAGTGCAAAATTTTACAAAATAAACATGTGCATGAACGTGACTCTGGTGGGGACCAAATTGCAATATATGAAAAGTTGAGAGTACTACATGCAATTTGTCCAACAATTTTTAAATCAGATAAAACATTTACATGGCCTTTTAATAAATATAAAATACGCAGAGGGAGGCTGTGTAAATTAACCACTTAAGTTCCTGGATCCAAGCATTGAGGATTCGCCACGTGTCCAATTGAGCGGCTCTAATCGCATACCCCTTCGTGAGAAATCAACGATCTAGATTAGATCTGGACCGCTATTCTTGATCAAACGATGGGAAGGGGGGTTGGATGAATACCCAAGAACACGATGCCGACGACTTTCGATTCATCGATTCTCGCTCCTTCGACGACCTTTGTCTTCTCCAATGGGCTCAGCAGGTGGCTGAGCCTCTTTCGCGTGCTCCTGCAAGGTCCGATGGCAACGAGAGAGTGCGAGTTCCTCCGGCGAAGGTGAACCACCTGGAGCAGCTCCACGTGCGCGTTTACGCTCCAGGTGCGTCGAATGACCTGCAAGATGCCACCAAAAGATCCCCGGGTGCGAGGGCTATCTCCTTGACTCAGGGTTTACGCAAAATAACAGGGGAAATGGAATGGAGGGGGAGCTCCGACGAGGAGGTGGAGGAGGAGCTTGAGATCCTTGAATTCGAGTGTGATTCAAGGGGGTTTTAGAGGGAATCAATGGAGAATGTGAAGAGGTTTGAGGATGAGGTGAAAGCGGGTCGAATCAATGGCTAAATCGCGACAATTTGGACATGGACCCTAACGTCCAGGATTTGGGGCTTTTCAGATTAGATGTGATTCGAGGTTCCTAACTATGAATTAAAGATGCTAAACGAAAGCTAGAACAGAAAATTACCTAAGAAGGACGGGAAATAGGGCCCAACCGGCCTGAGGCAGCCAAGAGCAAGACCTGCCAGCGTGTGCTCCGGTAGTGGTTGGATACACCTCCTCCGATGGCTCTCCTCGCTGCAAATAAATACCTTCTCAACGCTGTCACCATGGGGGAGATCAAAGGGGTGATCTGAGGGGCTAAAGCCGGAAGAAAAGGGATCAAAAAGCCAAAAAGGGTGAGGTGGTTCTATTTGTAGGAGGATTTTTGGCGAGTTTCGAGGGGATCTTGCGTGAGATCGAGCGAAGGTTGGTGAGGATTCTAGGATAAGCGTGGATATAATGAAGAGGCAGTACGGTGGTGGTGGTCTCGAGGGTAGAGAGTGAAGGAGGAGGCATGGAAAAATGGTAGAAAAGGTGGCCTCGTGAGTTTCTGACAGGCGTCAAAGGGGAGACCGGACAGTAGACCGGTGGCCAACATTTAAGCGCACCTGGTTCGTCCATGTGGACCAACCAGGAAATTCCAAGGCAAAAATGCCTTGGAAAATGAATAATAAATAGAAATTGATTGTATTATTTTTATGTTATAAAATAAAATTTTTTTCTGATTCTTTGTAGTATTTTATGGATATTTATATTTATTTTTCAAAGGTGTTTATTTACAAGTTATTTTTTAGGGTACACATATAGGTATATTTACCTATGTTTTGGGTATTTTATTTTTATTTTGTATTTTTAATTTTATAAATTTATTTTATTATTTTATATAATTATAACTTATTTTTATATACTTGCATATATTTTATTATATTTTTTGGTGCAATATATACACTTAAATAAATAGGTGAATTATTTATATAGGTGTAGACATAGGTATTTCATCTATGAATTGCATATACCTATTTTATTTTAACGCTTTCTTTATTATTTTATTCCTGTTTAATATGTACATGTATTATAAATAATATTTACAAATTATAAAAATATAAAATTACAAAATAATGAATAATAAATAAAATGATTATTTTAATCGGATATACTATACAATAGGGGGTCCAAAACCCAACTTTCACTCCTTAACTCCAAAAAATACGAAACCAACTTCATTAAATAGCTTATTAAAAGTTATATACAATTAAAGATGATTTGATACATTTTGAGTTTTTATTTGGGAGATATGGGTATGTGAAGTTTAGCTTTTGGAATTTTATTTTGTGTATAAAATGTACACTGTGTATTATTTTCGTGTGAAGTAAATTTTGTATTTTTCTATATATTATTATCTACAACTTTCATGTACAAAACTTTATTATTTGAGGTATAAATAATAAAGAATAAAATAGGTCCCAAAAAGCAATTATTTGCCTATTTTTTATAGTGATCTGTTCTGTATTTTCTGTACAATTAGCCGCCATATCTCCCCATACTTTATTCCTTGTCGACTAAACCATCATGACGACTGAGTCTCGAGGGTTAGGATCACTTCAGTGTCCTTGACACCTTACTCCTTTTTCTTTTCTTTCCGTTATTCTTTTATTTTGGCGATAAATACAATAAATGTACAATATTTCATATAGTATTTTATACCACATATGTGAGATTTTAAAATAATATCACATTGTACATCTTTTTTCGAAAATGGTGATATGGATATCTCACCTCGAATACAATATTCACAAGTATTCATGGAATCTACCATGTATTAGAAAGTTCGCTGAGATAAATTTACCATAGCTCTTTATGATATTATTTTTTCAGAATAAACATATATATCTATTAAATATTAGAAATAGATAGTGATTTCTGTCTAACATTTGGATTATAGAAATATTTTCTATGATAATGGATTTTCACACTAAAATTTGATAGCTTGCAAACTTCAATAGCGATTGAAGCAGATTAGCATTAAATCCCATGTAGATGGCTATACTCTTTTGATTAAGTCTTTAGGTCTTGAAAATGTTAGCATATCTAACTACCTTATTGTCCAATGTGCAAGTTGACTTCAACGATGAATTATAGTTGCACAGAAAATTGACAAACTACTTACGCCCTTATCTAAGGATTATAGACGGTTGAGATAGTCATATCTCTAATATTTTAGCTTGTGTACAATAATGGAAATCATCCAACTATTTGGATGTCAGATGTAGCATAGAAGTTATAGAAGTGTGTCACCTTTTTGCTTTCTTCTTCTTATGAGTTTGACCCATGCTTCCACTGCATTTCTGTTTGGTTTTACGCAAGCATCATATAGATAAAAGGTCTCTCCAGTTGTTTATATCCTCAAAGGACTTCAACATGGAGTGTCTTCAACATTCATTTACTTCATCATTTTTCATGTGAAATGAATCTATGAAGTTCATGAAGGATATGGGTTTAGACAGTAAAATGATGACAATAATCATATTTACATCCATCTCAACTCTAATGACTTTAGTTCGGGAAGGTACGCAAACAATGTGTACTCCGACCCTTATGGAGCTATCTTCTTGCATTATGTAGTAAACAATGCCCATTAGGATGAAATGTTAAGAGCGCTTTACATAATCAGAAACATCTCTATCAAATTTAAAAGGATCTTGACAATATGATATACATCAATATGTTGCTTGTAAAGAACATTCAACAAGGAATTAAGAATATATCAACACATGAGCACTTGGTCATTGTTCCATTTCCTGTTAAGTTACCAATCCTCATCATTTTGAGATTTTTCGCATGTTGCATGGGTAAACAGACACATTATTTAATTAGCTGCAAGTACTTCATCCAAGCTATTGATTAAATTCATGTAATTTGGTTCATCCATCTGCAAATATTGAGCATATTTATTCAAGTGAGTTAACTAACGACATACGACATCTGAAAAATAAACCATACCATTATTATATTTTGTTTAGGATTTATTTATTTTAAATTAAAGTTGTATCACATTTTTGTATTCTAAAAGTTACTCCATTTCTAATTTTCAAAAGAAGAGGCATGCTAACCAAATACCTCAAGCGAGACTTGGAAACTCTCTTCCATTTTCATCAAACCCTAATAATATGAGAAAATGCAACTCTTAGTAAAAGAAATGGGAATTCCTTTTTACTTTGCAAATCCAACTTGCATTCTCAAAGTCTAGGCTTTAATACCCATGTCTGTCTCCCCGAAGGCAAGTGTTGGCATGTTATTAATTAAACCAATCATTAATGAACATAATTTTACATTACGCGCAATCTAATATCACCTCAATTATATGAGTAACAATATTGGGGTCACTACCTATCTATATCTTTTGAAAAACGAAACAATTTGATTAACGTGCACTTGTGCTAAGAAGTTTTGACTTAGGAGAAGCGTATCCAAAGTACAATCTGTGGCGACAGTACCCTTCACAATGACGAAAGATTATTTATATAATTTAATGGTTATTCCCAACTATCATAATTAATCAATTTTAGGGAATACAGTAACTACTGTGATTACTAGATCATTTCATTAATCATCTTCAATCTAAGTTTGGTCAATATGTATAATATATCCTTCATGATTTTTTTGCATTTTGTATTTTTTTGATTTTTTTATGATTTTTATGTTAATTATGTAATATGAATAATGCATATGCAAGTGATAAAAAATGGAATTAAATGTAAATTCATTTGTTTTTATCCGGTTCGGAGCTCAATTCATGATTTTTAGGTAGATGAATCCAAGATCCATCACTATCTAGTCTAATCAGATACTGAACCAACTCACCAATTGACTGTCAAACAATTCAGATCAATTCCAGGTTCGATGAATTGAGATATAATTTAAGTATTTATATTTTATTTGAACTCAAATGATAGTCACTAAAATCATCTTATTTTATTGTTCCCTCAGAATGGAAGTGTTATGATATACAACGTATTGTGATAGCATCAACCTGAAGCATTCCTAATACTCATGCATCCTACTTACTAGAAGACTTTAACTAATATGTATTAATTATCCATATTTTTTATCTCCTTATGAGGTTTATGTATATATTTTATCATTAGACAATAATATTAATTTATCATTTCTAAAAGCATATAAAATATACGAAATACTTGGGATGAAAGGCCAAGCAACACTCCTAATTCCAAAGACTCGGTCAACAAACAAGAACAAGAAATTGAAGAAAATCTCAAAAATAGACTTCACACATGTATATATGTGTATGTGTGTGTCTCTATATATGTATATATAGGGTTTAATGGGGCTATCCCAAGGTGCTGCCCCCACACCATATTTTGGCGATTTTTTTTTTGATTTTTTTTGGAAAATATCACCACGTATTTTTTATCACTATATCCCTATAATATGTCATTCCATTTTTGTCAGAAACTGAGAATCATATACCCTCCATCTAAAACATGTCGATAATAGTAATTCTAACACCGTTAATATAACGAACCCGTGCGTCCAAGAATGATGGAGAAGCGTGAAAAAATAGGCAATCTCTTGATCGTTACTCATAACATCAATCGATTATAAAAGAGCAGTAAAGAATGGACTAAAAAAATTCCTTTACATTCTATTAATAAGGACATGAGTCCGAGAGTTCCTTAATTAGAATAAAAGAAACAAATAAACTAGATGAAATCATCTCTATGATCTCCTTATTCCAGTAGGATAAAGTGTTCTTCCAAAACAAACCAACAGTAGTTGCTTACTGATCCTACTTCTTGAAGATGGTGAATTCACTCTTGAGCAAAAATAACTCAATGCTCACGTTCTCTTGAAAAGAGTAACAACACATGTTATGAGCCTAACGCTCAGTTGTGCCGAGTTGGGATCAAACTGGCTAGCGTAAAAATCAACTCACAAAAGAAATTATCATATGAATCATAAATCAACTTATTTAATGCAATATAGCTAAATTCCCTTCATAACCATGCATCACATAACATACTTGCGCATATACCAGTAAGTTTTATCATATTTGCATGTATGCCCATAACATTAACATAAATTGCACAGGTGCACTTAACATTCACAGAATTTATATATATGTTCATAACAATAACATAATTGCATTATGCACATAATATTAACATATATTGCACATATGCCCATCACATTTTCATGTTTAGAGTGATCTTGATTGTTAGTTCTTAGGCGGCCTTGATGGCTTCGATGGTTTACCGCCATCACAAGCGGTCCATAAAATACATAACATGACAATGTAGCTACTACTTTAGAGGACTTATCTTTTGCCTCACGCCCTAGAAGGCGTTGGTCCTTTAGGCCTTTATGACCCCTTAGTTCGAGTCGGTGCCAACAACTTATTGCCAACTTCTTATGACTTGATAGCTTCAATAATCATAATAAATTATTTTTTCAATAGAAGAAAATTGAACATATATATATATATTACATATAGTTGTTTAGTTCTTGATATCTTTAAATCACATGGCAATGTTTTCAAATCCATCATCTTAATTTAAACTTTTATGTCAAGATATCCTCAATGTCCAAAAATTATGTTGCATTTCAATAATACTTAAATTAATTTCGATGGGGATAATGAACAGAGACAAATAGTTTAGTTTTAACAAAAAAGTAAATCATCAGATTAGTGGGGACCAACGTAATCAAGACATGAAAACTAATCCGATTATTACTTTGTGGATTCAAGACATAATACTGATCAAGTTGCACATGATAAAGTTAAAAGATTATTAATGTGGTTGAATTACTACAAGATGTTTCTGTTAAGACCCATGGAGTGATTAATAATGGTAATGACTGTAAGGTTATCATCAAGGTCGTCAATCATGTAATCGGTACCATAGCATCATGAAGGAAAATTAATTTTCGATGAGATTCTAGAAAGCAATGCAACAACTTAGAGATGCATGATTCCCCGTACATGAAATTAGATGCTAATAATTAATTAAATCATAGGTCATTTGATGATCTAAATTAATGCTGCGTGAGTACTTGAAAAAGAATCTTAGAGAAAACAATGTCTAATTTTCAAATATTGTGCATAGTGTTCGTGATATCAAGTATATACGTATGCATATGGTTATTAGTCCTTGCATCGTATTCCTAAAGGTTCGACAAATACATCTATAAATTATAGTTCTATACCAAGGATCAACACAAAATATCATTTAACGATCCTATGTGTTCGACACATACCTCGTCGACGCAAGAATTCATCGATCAAGACTCCACCAATCCGGACCGTTGTCGGCTACGTCGTTGCTCCTCCAATTTCGTCGGATCAAAACTCCAACGTTGACGGAGAGGGTTGTCGATGTTGAATTCGGAAAAGGCACGCCGAAAGAATGTCGTCGCTGGCTTCTCTCTCTAAACTCTCTCCTTGGAGGCAATGTGTGGGGAAGTCATTGGAGTCCCATGGTATTTATAGGCACAATTCAATGAGATAAATAATAATAATAATAATAAATTGGAATTAATTAAGCGATAAAAAATAACCAACCTGTGTTGTTGGCTATTTTATCTCTTTTTATCTTATCTTGTATTATCTTAAGGGTGATGTGAGGGTGGTTATGTGATTTAATTTTTATTTTAATTATTTTATTATCCTCATAAAAACTCATCCGTTACAATCTACCCTCCTTAAAGAAATTTCATCCTCGAAATTTATACTGTAAAAAGTCACTTACCAAAGAGATGTGGATAGTGTTGATGCTTTTCGTCCTCCAATTCCCAAGTCGTCTTCCCCCTAATGATGATGCGAAAGTACTTTAACCATCGGAACTAGGCAGCGTCATAACTGGTGTTCCCTACAATCAATGATACGCACTGATCTTTCTTCATACGTCAGGTTCGGCTGAATATCTGGAACTTCGTGCTCGATCACGTGTGATGGGTCGGGATGATACTTCCTTAGCATTGATACATGAAAAATGTCATGTAGTTTGGAATAATGAGGTGGAAGAGCAACCTGAAAAGCTACTTCTCCAACTTTCCTTATTATCTCAAAAGGTCCCACATATCTAGGGCTTAATTTTCTCTTTTTTCCAATCGCACTACTCCCCTTAGTAGGAGAAATCTTTAAGAACACATGATCACCTATTTCAAAATTCAAATCTCATCTTCGACGACCAGTATAAGGCTTTTGTCTGCTCTGAGCGGTTAAAAGTCTCTTTCGAATCACCTCTACACCCTCTGTGCAAGCATGGACTAACTCAGATCCCAATATGTATTTTTCACCTACGTCACTCCAGCATAATGGTGATCTACAAGGTCAACCATATAAAGCTTCATATGGAGTCATCTTAATGCTTGCATGACAACTGTTATTATATGCAAATTCGACCAAAGTTAAATGTCGATCCCAATTTCCAGCAAAGTCTAGTGCACAAGCTCTCAACATGTCTTCTAATCTCTAGATTATACTTTCAGACTGTCCATCAGTCTAAGGATGAAATGATGTGCTGAACTTCAAACTTGTACTCAAAGCATCCTGCACACTTTTCCATAACCGAGAGGTAAATCTCGCGTCCCTGTCTGACACAATCGATACTGGAACACCATGCAATTTCACTATCTCATTTACATATATTCCATCAAGGTTCTCTATAGACTGATCTAAACGAATAGATAAGAAATGTGCTGACTTAGTCAATCGATCAACAATCACCGTAATTGTATCAAAGCGACTTCTATTTGTCTTTGTCAATGCGGTGACAAAATCCATAGTGATATGCTCTCATTTCCATTCAGGGATCTCTAGCGATTGCAAAGGACATGCAGACTTCTGGTGCTCAATCTTTACTTGTTAACATATAAGACACACAGATGCAAATTTTGCAATATCCTCTTTCATCTTCGGCCACCAAAAATTTCGTTGTAAGTCTTTATACATCTTTGTTGTACCAAGGTGAATGGTATACATAGATCTGTGAGCCTCTTCAAGAACCTCTTGTCTTAGTTCACCATTATCCGGAACCCACAATCTATTACGAAACCTCAGTGCTCCATCCAACCCAATTGAGAAATCAGATCCTTCTTTCTGAGAAGTGATTGTCAATTTTTGAAGTTCATTATCATTCTTCTGAGCCAATATAACCTTTTCTACCAAAGACGAGTGGATCTTCATTCCTACCATAATAACTCTAGTCTTCCTTTCAATAAACGGGTTCCATTCTTCCAAGTCTTTCATTAGCTGCCATTGCAATGTCATACTTGCGAGCTTCCCTTCATATTTCCTGCTAAGAGTATCGACGACTACATTCGCCTTTCCTGGATGATAGTCGATGGAAATATCATAGTCTGATAGAAACTCCAACCATCGCCTTTGTCTCATATCCAGTTCCTTCTGCAAAAAGATATACTTGAGACTCTTGTGATCAGTAAATACCTCAAATTTCTCTCCATATAAATAATGACGTCAATTTTTTAGCGCAAAAACTACCACTGCGAGCTCTAGATCATGCGTCGTATAATTTCTTTCAACTTCAACTGTTGGGATGCGTATGACACAACTTTTCCATACTGCATGAGGACACATCCCAAACCGAAGCTTGATGCATCTGTGTAAACCACAAATCCACCACTACCCGATGATAGCGTGAGCATAGGAGCAGTCGTCAATCTTTACTTTAACTCTTTAAAACTTTGTTGGCACTTTTCTAACCATTCAAACTTTACATCCTTCCTCAACAATCAAGTCAATGGTCGGGAGATCCTGGAGAAATTCTTAATGAATCTCCTGTGCCCTGCCAATCCTAGAAAACTACATATTTCTGAGACATTCTTGGGTTGACTCCAATTTTAAACCGCATCTACCCTTGCGGGGTCTACGGAAATACCCTTCTTGGACACAACATGTCCAAGGAATGAAACTTCCTGAAGCCAAAAGTCACACTTGGATACTTTAGCATAAAGCTGGTGTTGTCGCAAAGTCTCAATAACTAATTTGAGATGCACTCGGTGTTGTTCCATATCAGGTGTATAAACCAAGATATCATCAACAAAGACGATCAAACTTATCGAGGTATTCCTGGAATACCCTATTCATCAACTCCATAAATGCAACAACCCATTTGTGAGGTCAAAAGGCATCACTAGGAATTCATAGTGCCCGTATCTTGTCCTAAATGTTGTCTTTGATATGTCTTCATCCCTAATCCAGAGTTTTGATGGTAACCGGATCGAAGATCAATCTTGGCGAAGATCGCTGCTTGTTGCAATTAGTCAAATAAATCATTAATGTGGGGGTAGCGGGTACTTATTTTTTATGGTGACTTTATTCAAAGCTCGGTAATCAATGCATAGCCTAAGGGATCCATCCTTTTTTTCATGAATAAGACAGGAGCGCCCCGAGGAGAAACACTCGATCTCAAGAATCCTTTATCTAATTGCTCTTGCAATTAGTTTTTCAACTCATCCAATTCAACATCAGCCATTTTATAAGGTGATTTAGAGATGGGTATAGTATCCAGTAATACATCAATAGTGAAGTCAATCTCTCTTCTAGGCGGAAGTCTCGGAAGGTCATATGGAAAAACGTTCAGAAAATCTCGCACGACATCCAAATCCTCAAATTGCACCATAGACGATTTTGTACTTATTATGCTTGCCAAATAAGCCGTGCAACTGGTAGCTATCAATCGGTCTGCTCGTAGAACTGAGATTGTCATCTGACTCCTCTTTTTGTCTCCGTGAATGACCAATTCTGTCATATGTGGTTTATTAAAAACCACCTTCTTTTGTCTACAATATATGGCTGCATAGTGCTCCCAAAGCCAGTCCATATCCAAAATGACATCAAAGTTATTCATCTGAAGCAATATCAAGTTGGCTGACAGATTGTGTCCTTCTACTATGATAGGCACATCGGCCAAGTAGGTGCCCAAAGTGGAATGTTCACCCATCGGTGAAGTCACACTAAGTGTATATGGAAGTTCAAAAGCCTCAAAATTTAACTTGTTGGTGAAACGATGAGAAATAAAAGAATGTGATGCACCAGAATGAAATAAAACATAGCTCAAATGATCGGCAATAGAAAGAGTACTTTCCATTGTAGTGTGTCCATCTTCCTCCTCTTCAGCAGGTAGAGCGAACACCCTTTCCTTTTACATGCTTCTTTTGATCTCTTGAGTTTTGCTCCTACTTCTTGAGACAATCTTTAATAAAGTGACCTTTCTGTCTGCAAGCCAAGAAAGCTCCTGTAAGCTTATAACACTCTCCAGTGTGTCTTCTATCACAATGAGGGCATATATGGTATACTGTCTTATCTTTTGTGGCGTTCTCGATTCGGGGCTTCTTTCCTTTATCCTTATCAAACTTATCCTTCTTATTGTCAGTAGAATGGGGACGTTTTCCACCACCTTGTTGTTGGATCCTATTATATGCTGAGTCAATCTCCACAGCCGTTGAAACTGCATCTGAAAAGGGCTGAGGACCTCTGGTGAGCACCTTCATGTCCAATCCTGAATTCAGGCCTTCAATAAATTTCCTAGCACGTTGTCTTTCATTTTCACATATCCCTTTTTCGTACTTTTCCAACTCTTGAAATTTGGAAGAATATTGTTCAATTGACAAACTCCCTTGTCAAAGCTCAAAAAATTCCAGTCTTTTTGCACCTTGATCATGCTGAGGAATGTAACGTTCGGTGAAACGTTACTTAAAGTCCTTCCATTCAATGGTGGTTTTATCAACAAAGTGTATTCTTTTACAAGAAGTCCACCATTCTTTCGCATTGCCGTGTAGACGATAAGTGTCAAATATCACCTTCTTCTCCTCAAGATAATCGATTTCCTCAAAGGCAAGTTCCATATCCCTCAACAAATGCTCAGCTTTATCTGGCTCAAATTCTCCTTAAATATAGGTGGGACATGCTTGATGAAAGTCTTTATGGTCAATCCAGCAGAACCATGCCCTTGGTGCTTTTGTTGCTGAGTCATCATAGTCATCAATTCTAACATTTGTCGTTGCATGTCCATAGCCATATCATGGGTTGACGAAGAGTCACAATCTCCGTTCACCTCATTCCCACGACGAGGGGTCATCTGTAATGACCAAATATGAAATTTATGGTCAAATACCTATATTTTCTAAAACTAATGGACCTAAGTTTGATATGGTCGGATATCTTATGCCCAGAGGAACTCCTGCTCTGATACCACTTGTAACAAACCCGATCGTCCATGAATGATGCGGAAGCGAGAATAAATGGACAATCTCGGGATCGTTACTCATAGCACCAATCGGTTGAAAAAGAGCAGTAAAGAATGGACTAAAAAAACTTCCTTTCCATTCTATTAATAAGGACATGAGTTCGAGAGTTCTTTAATTAGAATAAAAGAAACAAATAAACTAGATGAAATCATCTCTATGATCTCCTTATTTCAGTGGGGATAGAGACGTCCTTCCAAAATAAACTAGCAGTAGTTCCATACCGATCCTACTTCTTGAAGATGGTGAATTCACCCTTGAGCAAAAATAACTCAATCTTTATGTTATCTTGAAAAGAGTAACAACACATGTTATGAGCCTAACGCTCAGTATGTGCCGAGTTGGGATCAAGCCGGCTAGTGTAGAAATCAATTCACAAAAGTCATTATCATAGGGATCATAAGTCAACTTATTTAATGCATATAGCTAAATTCCCTTCATAACCATGCATCACATAACATAGTTGTGCTTATACCAGTAAGTTTTATCATATTTGCATGTATGCCCATAACATTAACATAAATTTCATAAGTGCACTTAACATTAACAAAACTTGCACATATGTCCATAACAGTAACATAATTGCATATATGCACATAATATTAACATATATTGCACATATGCTCATGACATTTTTCAAGTTTAGAGTGGTCTTGATTGTTAGTTCTTAGGCAGCTTTGATGGCTTTGATTGTTTACCGCTGGCACAAGCGGTCCATAAAATACATAACATGACAATGTAGCTACAACTGTAGAGGACTTATCTTTTGCCTCACGCCTCTAGAAGGCATTAGCCCTTTAGGCCTTTATGACCCCTTAGTTCGAGTCGGTGCCAACAACTTATTGTCAACTTCTTATGACTTGATAGCTTCAATAATCATAATAAATTGTTTTTTATCAATAGAAGAAAATTGAACGTATATATATTACATATATTTGTTTAGTTCTTGATATCATTAAATAACATGGTAATGTTTTCAAAACCATCATCTTAATTTAAACTTTTATGTCAAAATATCCTTAATGTCCAAAAATTATGCTGCATTTCAATATGCTGAAATTAATTTTGATGGGGATAACGGAGACAAATAGTTTAGCTTTAACAAAAAAATAAATCATAAGATTAGTGAGGACTAACGTAATCAAGACATGAAAACTAATTTGATTATTACTTTGTGGATTCACGACATAGGTACGATCAAGTTGCACATGATAAAGAAATACGACTGTTAATGTGGTTGAACTACTATATGATGTCTGTGTTAAGAACCATGGAGTGATTAATAATGGTAATGACTGTAAGATTATCATCAAGGTCATCAATCATGTAATCGACACCATAGCACCATGAGGGAAAATATTTTCCGATGAGATTCAAGAAAACAATGCAACAACTTAGGGATGCATGATTCCCTGTACATGAAACTAGATGCTAATAATTAATTAAATCATAGGTCATTTGATGATCTAAATTAATGTTGCGTGAGTACTTGAAACAGAAACTTAGAGAAAACAATGTTCAATTTTCAAATATCTTGCACATTGTCCGCGATATCAAGTATATATGTATGCATATGGTTATTAGTCCTTGAATCGTATTCCTAAAGGTTCAACACATACATCTATAAATTATAGTTCTAAACCAAGGATCAATACAACATGTCTTTTAACGATCCTATGTTTTCGATACATACCTCATCGAAGTAAGAAATTCGTCGACCAAGATTCCGCCAATCCGGACCGTTATCGATCACGTCGTTGCTCCTCCAATTTCGTCCTCAAAACTCCAACGTTGACAGAGAGGGTTGTCGATGTTGAATTCGGAAAAGGCATGACGAAAGAATGTCGTCACCGGCTTCTATCTCTCTCTCTCTCTAAACTCCCTCTCCCAAAGGCAATGCATGTGGAAGTCATTGGAGTTCCATGGTATTTATAGGCACAATTCAATGAGATAAACAATAATAATAAATTGGACTTAATTAAGAGATAAAGAAATAACCAACTTGGGTTGTTGGCTATTTTATCTCTTTTTATCTTATCTTGTATTATCTTAAGGGTGACGTGAGGGTGGTTATGTGATTTAGTTTTATTTTAATTATTTTACTTTTTTTTGCATAAATCAGAAATACTAGACATTACATAGAAATTGATGGGAGACAGGCAACAAGCTACGCCGCTAATCCCTTTTGGATGGCAAATCCAATCCTTCGAAATACAACATTCATAGATCTATGACTCAGAACATTGCTATGCATAATGTTTTGTATCCTCTTGAGGAGCTCCACTGCTTCACTTGCCAAGAATCCCAATGTATCAAAACCAACGGGGATGAATACATGTTAATTTTCAATACATGACTTCTCATGCTATCCACTTTAGCTGAGGCAGCTTTTTGTGCATCGTATCCCTCAACAAAATATCTCTTTATCAGACCCACCAGTGGAGAAACTCCAGTCAAATCGATACACACATGTTTTCCTCGAACCCATCCAAGTATTATTTTATTATCCTAATAAGAACTCATCCGTTACAGTTAAAATTACATGTTCTAGTTGGAGGGCATAGAAGTCTCTATTTATGAAGAAATTGGAATGACATATTAGAGGGATATAGTGATGAAAATACGTGGTGGTATTTTCCAAAAAAATCACTGAAATATGGCTTGGGGCAGCCCCATTGAACCCATATATATGTATATGTATGTATGTATATGTATACAAGGAAAAACTTGAATTGAGGTGACACCTTTCCTTATTCACCGTGCGATACCTCTTAGGATCCGTCCGATAATGATCAACGATTCTCGTCAAAACCACCCGTCGAAAACCACTTGACCCGGATGACTTGATTTTCTACTTTTAGTAATGAATCTCTCACTTCTCTTTAAATCCCGAAATTCTCGCTAAATAGTTGTTGTGTATATGGAATTACCAAAACTAATATTCTAATCCTCAAATCCTACCCATTCCTCTCCCATCGAGGCCTCCATTTCTCCCTCGCCATCGCCCTACGTGATTGGATCCGTGAGATGATTTCTACATTCAACCCATTGATCCCTCTTGCCAGAGGTGAGATCCTGTAGATTTTGTGTTTTGTTGCAAGTGGTACGTCTCAGATATGCATGCTACAACTTGAAAGATGCAATCTTTTTGTTCTTTTCATGGGTTTGGCGGGTTCCCATTGATGTTAGCGTGAGAAAAGATTCAATTTTATTTTTTTTCAAAGTTTAATTTCTCATTCTTTTTCAATTCACTTTTCATTTTTTCCTTTTGAGTTTTGTTTACAGATTGAAGACTGTAGAGTGAGAATGAAATATTACTTAAATAAAAATATTTGTTTGATTAAGAATGTAAATATTTATTTACAGATTGAATCTGATCAGGTTACCAGTATCAATATTTTTTTATTATAGAAGATTGTGCATCTTGTTATATTTTCACCCGAAAAGCTGATGTATTTTGCAAAAATTAGATTGGATGAAATCCCATCAACTACGGATTAAATACTAAAAGGATGAAGTTTACAAATTCAATTGGATGGAATAAATATCAATATTTGATGATTATATTTTACATTTTGATCTACTAATTTACATAGTTGATAGTATAATTTAGATTTTGATTAATTGATTTATCTGTATATATTTTTTCTCATGTTATCATTTTTAAAGAATAACTGATAAATTACTGATTGTTTTTCTATTTTGCAGATCAACATATAATTGTTACAATGAAAGCATAGATTTTACAAAATCTGCACAAACTTTATAATGGATGATGAATTTTGATGGACCAACGATATTGGGAAACACATTGGAGAGACATATACAACCATTTATAAATTGATAATAAGCAATATATTTTACAAAAATTACATGCATTTTACAAAAGAGACGGCAAAGTTTGCAAAACAATCTTACAGGTTACAAACATTGTTCTTACAGAATGTTCTCAAAAGAGACTACGATTTATTTTTAAATAAATAATTAAATGCAATTTACCAAAAGATGCTGCACAATTTACCAAAAAGTATTACAGTTTACAGTCATTGCTTATACATAACGTTGGATGAAAACTTAAAACATATTTAATGTATTTATAATTTATCCCATCTAATATATTAGGAAATACATTTGTAACAAAAATCCCATAAATTTAGGAGTGTTATCCACATATATATCATTAAACTAACACATGATCAAAGCAACTGATATTTTAGGAAAAACTACACAGAAAACAGAAATTTTTGTCAAATTTCGTTTTTTTGCGAACATCAGTTATTATGCTTTTGTAATTTATAACATGAAATTGTAAAATATCTCAATTGTTTGTAAATTGATAACATTTATTTCAAAATGTGAGCCTTGTTTCCATTATATATTTTTGGAAAATTCAACGTACTCTCCTCAACTTCTACCTAAATATAAAATATTCAATAACCTGTATTTGACTAAATTAGCAATAATTTAATCCACTCTAATTTAAGAATGCTAGTTTGCATGAAAATCATCTAGTGGTTTCAATCTCATTCATACACTCATCATCCAACTGTCGAAGATGTCACCTTTCCATAATCAAGGAAAGGTGCCACCTCAATTCAAGTGCTCCCATGTATGCAATGTAATCTTTAATTTTTAGTAAATTTAGTTAACCCTGTTTAACTTGAAACCAATTTTTATATGTACATATAACTGATCATAATAAATGAAAAATACAAAAAGTTACTAACTTCTAAATATGTGACATAAACAACAACCCTAGTGCAACGTTTCTAAATGTAATCGCTTTATACTTAGACAATCCGAATCCGATAAAAAAATGACCAAGTTAACCACACTTGACCTTGTAAAGTAAATTTAATATCAAAATAATTAATTATAGAAAAATATATACAAGTTGATAATTGTATTTTTTATTTTACAAAACTAAAGAGTAATATCAAAAACAACTACCTATTAATTTATTGGCACAAAACTAATTATTATATAATCGATTTGATTTACAAATAAACTAGTCAAGTGAATTTAATTAGTTAGATATTGGAGAGATTTTAAATAGTTGTCTACTAATTAAGATATATGAAATTTTCTAAATTAAGAAATTATGAGGAAGGTAGAAATAAAATCTGGAGTATAATTAGGATTATGAATTACCTTCTATTTTATATGGTGGTGCAGAGTAAGATTGGGCAATGTTCCAGGTACCCAATGTGCTTATGGGTACCCGACCTGTTAAGATTGAGCTTGGGTATTACTTTAGAACTTCAGCCTGAAATGATTTGAGCCTAGCCCAGCCTGCAACTAAATGGGCATGTGCTGGGGTATTGATTATTTTTTTTGCAATGTGATTCGACCCGATTGGCCTAGATAGCATTTATGATTGCCTTGTAATGTGATGCTATATGTAGCACATACTTATGTCTAAATAATATCAATATTAGTAGGAAACAAAAAATTCAAAATTTATGCATATTGACCATATAACATATATGGTAGATAATTGCTCATATGTAATGAATGATTAGATTTCTATTTTAATATAATGCATTTATTGATAAGTTAATGATCATTAATTAACAACATCATGGACTTGTAGCCACTATACTTTCCATTTTAAATTTAATTAACCAAATATATCAATCAATCCACTATTTTAAAAGGTAACTGAATTTCATTTCTACACCACTCAATAAGCATGCGAGATAAATAGGTGGGCTTGGGATTCTAAAATGATTCCAAGTCTGATAATAAGTGGCATAAGCTCTATCTGAAATTAAATGGGCTTGGGCGGGTGTGAGCCCTATATTTTATAGGCTAAATAGACATTTAAGAATATATAAATGGGCCAGTTTGACCCGATCCGATGCCCACGCCTAGTGCAGAGCCATAAAATAGTTGAATTTTCACAACTCTCTCTTCCATCCCTAACAATACCCATCTTCCATTGATGAATATGAAGTTCATGACTCTTCAAAATAGAGCTTCATTTAGAGTAACTAAATGTAGTCATGCATTTATAAATCATAATTAACATTCATGCACTTGTAAATAATTTGCATAAATTAGCATCTCATATTACATATATATACTTCTATCTATTCTCCTAACTTCACCCATTTATTTAATTCATACTAATTTCAATTGATATAAAATCATTTCCATTGTCTACATACTACTAATATTAATCAATAAAAAATTCTAAAAATAGTAACTTATATATATGTAAATAAACCCAAACCTTAATTCTAAGACAAAAAGCCATAAAAACTTATATCTCTCACATACAATGTCCAATTTCACTCTACTCACTTTTTAATTAATGTATACTCAATTATATACAAAATAAGACTAACTTCAAAAGAATAAGAGTTCATTTATGAAACTTGGGTTTTGAGACTAAACTGTATATTTTACATATTTAATGATTTTTGATTTTTTTTCATGTAAATATCTCCTTTTGATTTATTTCTTATTTATTTATTTATTTAATATCATTTTCTAACTAATCACATAAAAATAAAACTTAAAAATATTAAAAATCTAAAAAAAAGAGATCCTAACTTGAGCACATTAACATATTCATCTCTAAATAATTCACATCACTAATTTGTTTTGACCTTTTCTTAATGGGATTTTTACCCGACATACCTTATAATCTTTTCGAATTACCGCTACGACCTTCGAAACATCCTAATTCCTCTCCCGACCCTGTAAACTTGCTAACCCTTACCCTACAGACCCTGTGGTTAACCCCCGTTCATTTACCCATTAAAATTAACGTGATTCCATTATGTTCATTTATATTATACCTAATTTGTTTATCAAATTTACATTTAATGCCACTCCATCATCCCAGAGGAGTTGATCCCCCCTGCGCCGCTCCCCCGCCAGCGACAAGCATTGAGACTCACCATTGTCGTTGCCGAGGAGCCTCGCGAACAGCTCCTCCGTCCCTGCTCTCCCCTCCGGCCGCCGACAAGCCCCGTGCCCAGCTCCTTCCCTCCTCCCCTGCTCGAATGGGCCTCCGCTGATGCTCCCTGCTACCCCCTGCCCCGACTTTTTCCCCACACATCGCTGCACCCCCCACACCACCACCCGCGCCGCTGCACCCTGGCCCCTGCTCCCCCTCTGTGCCGCTGCACTGCACCATTCCCCTTGTCTCTCCCCGCCACTGCACCCCCCACCCATGTCGCTGCACCCTGGCCCCTACTACCCCCTGCCCCGGATCTCCCCCCCCCCCCCCCCCCCCCCCCGCGTCGCTGCACCCTCCCCCCCTACCCGTGCCCCCCACAACCCACCTGCGTCGCTGCACCCTGGCCCCTGCTACCCCCCTTGCCCCGGCTCCCCCCGCGCCGCCCCCTCCCAAGCTCCATGCTCACCCCCGGCAATGGACCCCCTAACGATGGAGCCCCCCACGGATGCTGCTTCCCTGCTCTCACCCCGCCGGTCTACTTTGCAGGATTATTTTCCTATTTTCTTTTGTTTTGGATAATCCTAACCGTTTGATGGTAAATTCGTTAGGTTAACTCAAGACTAATCCTAGCAATTGCCTCAAATATAGTTAAAATTGACGGCAGGGTTTGTTGGGTAAGACGAACCAAGTTTACAAGGCCGGGGGAGGAATTAAGATATTTAGAAGGTCGTAGTTCGAAAAGATTATAGGGTCTGCCGAGTAAAAATCCCTTTCTTAATCCATAAAAATCCCAAAAAATATGCATTTATGTCCATTATATTATTTTATATTATGTTTGATTTTTGCATGCATTTATTATTTATAGAAAATTAAAACTAAAAAAATGATATTTTATACACATATAATATCACAAAAAATGCACACATGATATACATTTGAGTCCTTCATGCGTATTGTAGATATCTTAAATTTCTGCAATTTTTCTTTTTTATTTTTTTTGCATTTGTGATAATTTTTATTTAATACTCATTTTATTGCATTTTCCATGCATTGATCAAAGGTTAAATCTACACGTGGCACCTCCTCATTCACCCACCTCAGATCCACCTTATCAGTCGTGGTCAAACTCACCAACCCTTTAGTCAACACATTTTTGTCTCATAGCACTCCCCATCTCAACTGTTGGATCAAACTTGATCCAACATCCCACATCTTTCACGCCTTAACTCGACCCACTCACATTCTTAGCACGTGACCATCTACCAGTCGTTGAATCTTACTTTATCCAAGGTTACATAAATCGGTAATCGGTACTCGATCGGTGGGGTCAATGACGAAGGATTAATAGGCAGTCAGACGACTAATCAGACATAGTCGGCCATTAATCGATTTTGAATTTTAAATTATTTTAAATATAAATTATTTTTATACATATATTTTTATATATTCACATAAATTTGTACATTTTCTATACTACCATAATGAAAGTAATTGACTTTAAATATAATATTAAGCATACTAGAATAAGTTTTCTATTAAAAAAGAAAAGAATTGACTTTAAATATAACATTCAACATATTATAACAAGTTTGCTTTTCAAAAAAGAAAAAAAATAACAATTTAAAAATATCTATGTAAAAGTCGACCATTAGACCTAGTCGAGTAGGCTATCCCCCCCAACTCGACTAGTTGGCCGACTTTTATGACTTTTCCCATCTGCCCTCCTCTCTCCTCCTTCCTCCAACTGCTCCTCCCTCAGTGATAGAATCCCATCTTCCAACGACTTCCCAATGAACTCTAACCATTGTTTCCCCATGTCGTCGACCAGCCTCACCTCCCTCTATCTAACCATCACTTGTTCGTTTGATCTCCAATGGCCTTAACCATGACTGTAACCACTCCTGTATCGCCTCTAATGGCCAAACCCTCTCGCTCTATTATCCTCTCTCAATTGCCATAGCTATGGAACCCATTAGCCCCAACCGTTAGACCCCCCACCTTATCTTTGTCTAATCTCTTTAACACATCATCGTCCTCCTCTATGCCTTCCCTTGTTATCCTATCCCTGAAACCTTATCACCTCTAGCCTTCCCCAATCAGATACTGCAACAACCCATCGTCCATGGCATCAACCCCCTACTTTGTTCTCCCCTCCTCTATTTAAGCCCCCTGCTCTGATCCCCTTCAAATCATCCACCATTCTCATCATCATCATCATCATCATCATCATCATCATCATCATCCTCCTCCTCCTCCTCATCATCATCAAGAGAGAGAGAGAGTAGGACACCTCTAGCCATGGTGACAACATCAACTCAGGTGGTTCTTCTATCCAGGCGCGATCCACGTTTCCAACTGTATTGTAGTGTACCAGCAGTCGTCGAGCCTTGCCATGAATCAACCACGACTAAAGGTAATCATCGGAGTGAGGCCTTGACTCCTGCAATCATAGGAGACTACATGTATATTCCTTTACCTTTCTTCTATATTCCCCCTCTTCATTCTTGTGTTTCTTCATTCTTCTTCAAATCCTCTGTCGAAGTTCTCATCCCTCTTTGTTCTTTTTCGATTCCAAAATTGATCCAACACACATCCGACTGCTGACCAAGCACCACCTCACTTCTATAGCCCTCCTCTTCTAGTCTACCTCTTCACATCCTACCAACTCCAGTGGACATGCCACCATAACATCTCACTCTGATTCCACCATCGAATATAGGAATCCCCGTTCTTGTGGAATCCTTTTTTCTCTTACAACCAGGTCAAGGCTCGAGTTTCTAACCTTCATCATCCTTTGTAGGTACCCAAGAAGGAGCATCTCCATGACCTTTAGAGGTTGTTGTCTCAGACCACACACTATAGAGAAGATCCGACCATCGGAGCAAATCTCTGATCAAAGAGGAACGCTGTACTAAAGGTCCCATGATTTTTACTGTAGTTGCAGCACCATTACATCACATCTGAAGAAGGAAGAATACAAAGGTATAAACATCCTACATGCATCATTCGATCATGGTTTAGACCTTTGATCCACATCGTTCGCGTGAGGAGAAACCAGAGCCCCTTTTGATCTCTTATCGAATGGTCAGCAAGTTCTCCAATCATAGCTGCCAAGCCTAGAACAAACAATCAGATCTAACCACGAGGAGGCCAGGATCCTTTCCTACTCCACCGCTTGAGCCTCGCCTCGTGTGCTTTACATACTTGAATTGGTGAAAATTGCATAGACACCTGATGATTCCGTGATCCATCACCTCTATTCTTTCATTTTGGCTAAAATATTTGGTAAAATACATGTAAATAATCAATAATTCATACTAATTATCATTTTAACCACAATTGCTAATATTGTATATTTAACACTTATTTTACCAAAAGAAAAGAATAAAGGAAAAAATAAAAATAAAAGAAAAGAAGGATACAAATATAAAATATATACAGACTGATCCTAACCCCAAGATTAGGTCAATATTGACTTGGTCGGCGAAATAAATAAGTAGGGAGAGATACAGATCCTAACCTATCAAAATATTCAGAAAATCAAAGCCAAAAATATAAATTAACCATTTTATACAATGCAAATATTTCACTTATTTTATTCATCATTTATATCATTACAAATCTAATCACCTCTTTTGTAAAAGTTGTTTACAAAAATATATATTATTTTATAAAAATATCAAAAAATAATTGGGCACAAAAATAAAATACCGTAATGAATCGAAAAAGCCGCAAAATCTGACTTCCAAGGTTCATAACTATCTATAGAAAACTCCAAACAGACCAAACTCACTTTTAAAATCCGTTTTATACATAATACTATTTATTAAAAATATAAAAAATATTCGAATAAAACCGGTGAGTTTTGGCGTCTGGGCCTCGTTGTATGTATGTACTATATGTAGAATCTTCTCAGATTTTTCATTAATTAATCGTAAATCCGACTAACTTATTTTTTTCTAAAATATTTATAAAATATATAAAAATATAACTAAAACAAAATACCAATAAAACCCGAAGCCTCGAAGTCACTATCTAAATTTTACGGACCTCATAACTCGATCGTATGAACTCTGAATTAAGCAAATTCAGTCTTAAATTCATATTATTTAATTATCTATAAAAAGACACTAGTTTCGCTAAAATCAGAGTTAATATGAAAACGTGGTTTTCGGGACCGTATAGGTATATTGTATAATGGACCGTAATTGATATTATTATTTTATTACTAAATTTAAATAAATAATTGTTTATATATTTTAATTATTTAATTAATTTCAGTAATTTATATATTTAATTATTAATTGTTAATTAACTAAATACTTCTTTTAATTTTATACTTTATTTATTTACTTAATTAATCTCTAAATTATCTATTTAAGTATATATTTATTGATTCAATTAATCATTAAGTATTTAATTATCTATTATTACTAATATTATTATTTTTATTAATTATTTAATGTAATAATTATTTTTAATTTTATTTTTTATTATTTTCTCTCTCCTAATTTTTTCTTCTCCATCACGTCTCTCTTCCCCGATCCCTTCGTCCTTGCACCGCACGCCGCTCCTCCCTCTTCTTTCGCCTCCGTCCAACTGTCAACTGCTCAATTGTCGGTTGCTGCTCCAACCTCCCTCACCGTCTGCCGATGATAAAATCCCTTTGCCTATAAATAACCTTCGACCCCCTCGAGATTGGAGGATCCACCATTTCCCCATCATTTGAGTTCCGATGAGAGAGTGATTTATTTTCTATTATTAAAATCATTAAAACTAAAAATAATAATAACAAACTCTAAAATCATAAAAAATAAAAGTGTCTTTTAAAATCCTATCAAAATTAGTCGAACTATATTTTACTATATTTTTCATATTAAATCAAAAACAAAATAAAAATCAAATATTAAAACCAATAAAAAATACAAAAGTCATTAAAACTTGTGAAAATTATAACGAAATAAATATCGTCCAAAAACACATAACCTATCATTTTGAAGATTATTGCACCTACTTTCTAATAAAAATAAAATAAGAATATTTTGCTACCATTTTCCTTATGAAAAATCCAAAATAAAATTATGTTTTGAATAAAATTCCACTCTTCCACCTTAGAAATAATTCAACATCCATAAAAAATCCTTAAAATCTTTAAGGATTTATGAAAATAGTAGAACAAAACTAAAACTAAAAATAATAAAATAAAAATTACAAAACATTTTCTAATAATAAAAAATCATAAAATACCTAAAAATTCACAAAAAATAATACAAAATTCATTAAAAATCTAATAAAAATCCAGAAAAATCTTTAAAAATAAAATAAAAATTAGGAAAACCTAATAAACCTGAGTTTTTATAGTTCAAACCTAGTTTTTCTAAAGTTTGCCTACCTGAGTTTGACACTCCCGTGCTTAACCGCTATACACTTAAGTTTAGGAGCATAAACAAAAATCAAAAGATTAACTAAAAAATAATCCTTTATGTAAAAATTTCACCCTGATCGATTCAACAACATTGTTCTTCTTTTAGAACAAGCACATTGGGTGGATTTTTCAGATGGCACCGTTGTCGGGGAGGGGGAGGCAGCGCTAGGGTAGCCGTAGACCTAGGTTTAGGGTTTCTCTTTTGGCCATTTTATTTCCTAACCTCACAGATTTTTGTTTTTGATTTGTGCAGAACAAGTTGAGCTGCATAACTAAGAACTAGAAAGCCGATAGTATAATTTCTTGTAATAAAAAAATTTTGTTTCTAGGAAGGGGCCCCTTCAGGGTATCCCGGCTTGTACATCTCCCTTTCTTCTTCTCGGGGTCTGTTGCACCAGAGTTGTACTCCTAGAGGAGCAGGGCACCCACCGTGGCTTTTTCGCATCGTGATTTTATCGACGGTTTTCCACGGCTTTTCGAAGATAGGTGCTTGTTAGGATTTCTTGATTTTCCCCCTTCTCTACGCAACCGTTGCTAGGTTCTTGCTTAGATCAAAACACCTAGTTGCTTGTACTTAGGACCATACCCAAAAAGATAAAAATACGTTAGATATTTTTATCAAAATATCCAAAAAAGTGACAACCGAAAATAAAACATGGTCTGCTAATTTTATCTGACTTTAAAACAAAACGTGAGGACTCCACTTGTGTTAGGAGAGTAATCCCCTGCAATTGCATCGTAGGTACTCTCTCCAGATTTGGGAGTGAGAGACGACACATAAGGTAGAATTAGTCTGGATTTCTTTCGGGATACTACTGAGTTCATGCATTTAATTACTTAATCTTCAGTGGGTACTCTCGGGTAGCCAGAAATGGTCCGAGTTTACTTAGAAGAGTGGGAGATTTAGAGGACACTGTGTAAGGAACGGTCCTCAAGTAACACGGGTAGCCGGAAACGGTCCGTACTTACTTCCATACTGGCTGAGAATAGGTGATTTCTCGTAATAACTCGGGATAGTTTTCTGGGGAAATTGTGGGCACATATCTGATCTCGCTAAACTGTGCGAAGACTTGATTGTCAAACAACTTTAAAACTGACAAGATAAATGGCAAACTCTTATGGTCATCACTAGGGTTGCATTGGTGAACTCAGGGTTTGCTTTACGTTTGCTTACGGTGTGAGTTCAATCTTTCGAGATCTTGATCAACTTAATCTATAAAGATGATGGGAAGACGATCGCTGTAATCGACTCTGACCGATCCTCTCTCTCGTGTACCTGCCCATTCATCCAGATCGGTTCGGGATGTCTCTCGTCCCAAACCGAAATCCACTTGAGTTGCTACTTTCAGGCGTGACTCTAACACTGGAAGCTCGTCATTGATTTCTTCTCCTACTCATTCTCATTAATCATCACCTCCAGTTCTAGAAAATTTCCAGCAGTTACATGTTGACTTGGCCAAGCCTGACCTAGATTCTTTCTCTTTTCCAGAAGACATGGCTGGAAAGGGACCGCAGATCACTTCAGAAGTTATAGATCAGGCTGCGATTAACAACAGTCTACTTGCTTCTCTTGATACAATGCAGAACCAGATTCGGGAGAAAGGTAGACTAATGAACGACGTCAGAGCCGAGATGACTCGGTTGAGAGCGCAATGAGACCATCCAGATGCTGAGAATCCATGAGCTGAGGATCAAGAGCAACCTGATGGAGAAGAGAGACCTCCACTGGGACCGAACTGAACAATGCAACAACTCTACAACCCAGGAGCTACTACTACTCATAGGTGGATCCATCTCCCTGTCATTCATGGGAACTTTGAGTTCTGTCCTCAGACGATCCAACTGCTACCCAAGTTTCATGAGCTTTCTACCCAAGAGCCGCATCTACATCTTCAGTAGTTTGAGATAATCTACAGTACGGTGCACAATGCACATGTGAACGAGGATACGATCAAATTGATCGCTATTCCTTTCTCCCTCGTTGATCGAGCAGCCTACTGACTGAAACCTTTAGGGATATATGTTTTGATGTGGGAGGAGTTACGAACTGCATATCTGAACAAGTACTACCCAATTGGTCGAACGAATGCTACTAGAGCCATGATCACTAACTTCACCATGATCGGGAATGAGCAGTTCCACGAGGCATGGGACCATTTTAGAGAGCTCATTGATAGGTGTCTCCATCATGAACTTTCCAAGCCAACTCTTGTACATAGTTTCTTCAGTGGGATGACACCAGAGTTACAAGGACTGGTGAATGCTTCTTATGGTGGTTCTTATTTTTCGATGCTTGAGGATCAGGTTTGGGCCATTTATGAGAAAATGGCAGAAAACTATACAAAAATGTCCCAAACTCAGGTCTTCAACCAGACAAGTCACCTACTTATTACCAGCATTTCTAACTGGCAAAGATTGAAGGGAATCCGTCTTCTACTGTCTCGATTCCTATCGAATCCTCATCAGCTGATATGGGGATCATTTGTCAGAAGCTGGACCGTACAGAAATTATTTAGAAAAAGTACTAAAATTTAGACAAGCTCAATAAGATCGACGAGCTTGAGATATGCCTGAGTGATCTAAAGACACATATTATGTGCCTTCAAGAGATAGAAGCAGATTCCAACAGATCTTCGAGATCACATTATGACTCAGGAAGCTGAGATCGATGCATACTTCCGAGGCCTCCAGTACAACACATCTACCATGTGTACTCCGAGCCGACCCTACAGTCTTCGGCATACCCACAACTCCAACAGACACCATCATCTGACGCTCAGATAGTGGTATATCAAAGTGATCAACCCTTGGCATCGATGCCCCCATATTATTCTGAGATGCCTGAGCCATTGACTGAGGTCAATGGGATTTGGTACAACCAACCGCAATAACCAGGGATATGTTGTGATCACCCGGGTTTCTGTTGGTCAATAGGAGGTGCCTCTTCCCAGCAGCAACCACAAGCACCAATGGGGCAGAGCAGAGAATCCTTGCAGCATTCCAGTACTCATCATTTCCAGCAACCTCAATGGAGGCAGAGCGCTTATCAATCTCACTATCAACAACATTATCCTCCACAACAATAGTCAGCTCAGCCGCAACCTCAGTATCATCGAGGCGATTCATCCGAGTCTCTTGGGCCTTTCCATGATAACCCAACATTAGAATACCTCACCAACCTGATCACTAACCAGCAGGCATCTTTTAGGCGAGAAATGGTTGAGTTCAAAACTCATGTCATCGATCTAGTTAAAGGGAAGTCTGCCTTGCCTGCTCAGATAAAGCCGCATCCGAATAATCTGAAGTGAAAGTTAGAGCCGGTATTTGACTGATCCCAACCTCCAATCATCGATATTTTCCAATGATTATCTTTACTGTGATGACTTCATTTCTCTTGGGAGCGGTAGGATGTCATTAGGTAGAGGCTCAATTAGGTTCTTCGAGGATATACTTGAGGATACAAGCGAGCTTGTTAAGTACAGTGATGGCGGTGATGATGCCGCCTATCCCTTTGACGTTGAAGATGGTGGTACTGAAGTCACCAAGTCTAAAGAGTAGTCAGAGCTGAATGGCGATACAACTACTGTACCTTTCATTGTATATAATGATGACGATGAGAGAAATTATAAAAAAGTACAAAAGGTAAGAACTTGGAAAAGAAATAAAAAGATAGTTGATCAATATCTTTCTTTCTCTATTGACTCCAAAAAAGCAAGTCCCCGTTTTTCAAAAACATTTCCTTCTTCTTCTTTTGATCCTCTGATTGTACAGACTAACCAGGAGGATGTACAAATTTCTTTTCCCAAAGCACTCTGCTTAGGAAAAGGTTATAAAAAAGAAAGCACCAAAAAGAGCCAAATGAATGCTCTGACGAAAGAGATGATCGACAATTTCACAATCCAACTCACTCTTTCGGAAGTTCGAGTTTTGGTCAGACTCTATTAGATAGCGGATCTTCGATTAATCTCCTTTCTTCTTCCTTACTCCATAAGTTCAAGTTTGAACCTCTTCGACCAAACCAAATGGTCTTGTAGTTTGTTGATAGATCGATCAAGAGGCCTAAGGGTTTAATCAAAGAAGTTATTATCATTATTCAGGGTTAGCAATTCCCCGTGGACTTTATCATGTTGGACACGACAGTCCTGAACGCATGACCGATACCTTGATTATACTAGGACGACCTTTTCTGGCGACAACAAAGGCCGTTTCTGACTATGGTACTGAGACGGTGTACTTTCGCTCCAGGGCGAAAGTATACATATAGAGACGATCCAAGACCATATATCTCGATCAGCTGAATCAGAACGAGTAACTGAGGATGCACCCAATAGTCACCAGGATTATGACTTTGTAGAGACAGATGATGAGGCCATCTGGGCCGAACCTAGTACCCTTCAGTCGAAGCTGAGATACAGATATCCGATGATGGGAGGTTGGAGAACACAATCCTGGAGCCAAATAGCGAAAATCTTGATGGAGACGATTGTAAGACTTTTTCAGATCATTCAGATATTCTTTATCCCTCTGAGTCATTAGTGAACCATTAGAACTGTCAGTTACCCTTAGAACATTCAGATTCCGAAGATGATGATTGGCAGTGTTTCGTTGAATTTTGATCACTTCAGACTCCATCAACAGAGATTACAATCAGCCTGGAGACCGAATCAGAGCAGAATATCCAACAGTCTCCAGACCTTTCTGAGTCAAAGCAGGCGGAGCTTACGCAAACAGACCTAGTAGCCTATACCCATGCCTTAGTTAAACCAACTCTTCCTATTCCTTCTCCCCCTGAGCTCACATCATTGCCTCAGAGCATGAAATATTTATTCCTTGCTAGCGAATCTAAAATGTTTCCGATCACCATCTCTTCCAATCTGACCGAAGATCAGGAATCCCGTCTGATGGAGATTCTTGAAAAGAAACACAAGGCGATCGAGTGGTTAGTAACTGATCTCCATGGGACTAGTCTGGCTCTGTTCTCCCACCACATCCTTCTTGAGGATGATGCCAAGCCATCTCGTGAGTTTCAGCACATGCTGAACACGAATCTTCGAGAGGTGCTTATGAAGGAAATATCCAAGTGGTGTAGCACTGATTTTATCTATCCTATCTTTGACTCAAAATGGGTTAGTCCTTTACATGTGGTACACCAGAAGACAGGTATCACTACAGTGATAAATGAGTACGGAGGGAGATCGCTACCCGAGTACCGACTTCTTGGCACGTTTGTGTGGATTATAGACATTTGAATTAGGCGACCAAGAAGGATCACTTCCTGCTATCGTTCATTGATTAGATCATCAAAGGGTTAGCCGGGAAGAGCCATTATTGCTTTCTCGACTGGTACTTGGGATATATCAAGTGGCCATTGATCTAGAAGACCAATAAAAGACTACATTCACCTGTCCGTTCAGAATGTATGCTTTTAAACGGATGACCTTTGGACTATGTAATGCCCCGGCTACATTCCAGAGGCGCGTGCTTTCGATATTTGCGAACATGGTGGGAGATATCTTGGAGGTCTTCATAGATGATTTTTTGGTCTACGACGATGATTTAGATTCCTGCCTTTCTATCCTAGACCGTGTGCTTCAGAGGTGTACGAAGGTTAACCTCGTACTTTCTTAGGAGAAGAGTCATTTCATGATGACTCAGGGGACAGTCCTTGGTCATATCATCTCCAGCAGGGGCATGGATGTGGATCCAACCAAGGTGGATATCATTAAGAAACTCAATACATCGTCCAATCTAAAGCAGCTACGATCTTTCCTTAGGCATGTCAGTTTCTACCGACGTTTCATATGAGACTTCAGTAAAATTGCCCGACCATTATCTGATCTTCTTGCGAAAGACACCGAGTTTATTGTCGATGATAAGTGTCTTTCAACGTTCGAAAATCTCAAGAACATAGTTGTACAGGCTCCTGTCCTTTAGCCATCGATTGGTCTCTTCCATTTGAGATCATGACGGACGCCTCTGATTTGTCTCTTCCATTTGAGATCATGACGGACGCCTCCGATTTGCCATTGGGGCTGTGTTGGGATAGAGGAGGGATGGGCTTCTGATAACCGAGTAATCCGCAAGGGTCACAATAAATGATATATATAGTGTCGCTGAGGCGACCGCTCGCAGAATACCCATGTTGACCAGCAATTAACCCACAATAAAAGAATGAATGAATTAAGTCCAAAAATGTGAATTAATATTTACTACTCTACCAAAAAATGCATAGTGAGCAAGCATGTAGAGGTCGAACCACAGAGAGCAATACAAAAATGCAATAGCCTAAGATGTGCATGTACCACAGAGTCATCCTTGTGTGAAGCCTATTTTTGTGGGTTATTATTATTATTATTATTTTATATTATTTTTTTATTTATATATATATATTTTATTATTTTTATTTTAATAATATAGTTATGTAATATATATATATTTTATAGAATATGAATATATAGATGTATACCCATAAAGGGTATGTATAAAGCATATAATACATACATATGTATATATTTATCTATATAATATATTTTTTTCTTGAATTCTCAGATTGTTAAACATTAATATATATATATATATATATGTATATGTGTATATATATATAATATTTTTTCCTTTTTTTTAAATAAGGGAATATATATACAATGTAGAGAGAGGGGTGATACAATATTTATAAAAATATATAAAAAGGTCAAAAATTCAGAATTAAAGTCTTTTTGGTATTTTCATAATTTTCTACTGTTTTTGTGATTTTTGGATATTTTTCAAAATATTTTAGTATTTTTAAATAGCAAAATAAAGCAAAACAGTGACATGGCTACTGGCGGAGAGCAAAATGGACATTAAAAATATGAATCAGCCACAAAATTTTTCCCAACTATTTTTAAAAGAAAGAGGATAAAATATAGAAACTACAGAACTTGAATTTGCAATTTTTTGGTTTTCTAGAATTTTTTATATTTTCAGGAGTTTTTGAGTATTTTTGAATTTTTAAGGTTTTTCTTTTAAGATTTTTAATGATTTTTGGACTGACACGTAATTATGACAAAATAGACCATATGTATTTTTTTGGAATTTTTCGAGGTGGTTTAATATTTTGTTGGTATTTTATAAGCTAGACAGTAAATAAAAGGCATGTTTTTTATTTTTAATAAATGCAAAAATGCAACAAAATTAAAGATTAAAAATATGGCAAGCAAGAGTAATCTAACAGGAGCTTATATCCATTTTTTGCAAAATTTTTTAAGTGAATATGAGGCATGAAATAAATGGACAAAGCATAAAAAAATACATGGCCTGTCAGGGGCATTTTTGCAATTAAAATATTTCTCAGGGACCTTAGTGCAAAAATCACAGCAAAAATAAACATTTAATTTTATTTTCAGGGTCATTTTACAATTAATAAAACCCACCAGGGTTAAAGTGCAAAGTCACGCACCTCACGTGGGACTGCACGTGAGGCACGGAGGGACCAATATGCAAATATAAAAACTCCAGGGGGCGTACTGCAAATAATACAATTTATTTACAACTTGGCATTTTATTTTTGGCATTAAACTATAAATACAAAAAGGCGGGGGGTTATGCCTGAAATTTACCCCAACAGGCACTTCATCCTACGGCTGATCTTCGTCCACTAATCCACGTGGCACCTCCACGTGAGCCGATGACGCTTCACGATCCACGGCGAGGATTAGATCATCTAAGGTGATCTGACGGTCGTTGCTGGGCTGCATCAGACGACTCTCTTGCAATCTGGGATGCTGCTCTTGATCGGACGGCGAGGAAGGCGTCTGGAGGAACAGGGAAGAAGCTCGCCCCCGGCGAGCTTCGATCGTGGAGCATGGGCTCCTCCGGGCTCCTTCTTCGCATCTGAGGCGCTTGGCTCGTAGCTGGAGACGTTCTGCGTCTACTGATGGTCTCGCCATGGCTCCTGGAGGTCCAAAGAGCTCGGACGAGGTCGGTGATGAACGGGACCTCCAGGAACCTCTTCCTGGTTTGAATCGAGCCCAGATGGGCTCCTTTCTTCGCTAGACCTGCAGAGGAAGAACCAGGGAAGCGAGGTCTACCTCCTCGACCCCGGGTTTTGAAGCTATATCGCAAAATGGAGTGCGGCGGAGGAGCTCCGATGAGAGGCGGAGGTGGAGCTCCGATTCGAGAAGACTAGAGGTCCTCGGTGGAACAAAGGCGATAGATCGATGGAGAACGCGATGGGGAACGAAATGGGGTGAGCGTGGCGGTCAGACACAATCAAGATCACGGTGAAGAAGTCGCCGGAGCGGAGCTCCGGCGAACTTCGATTTTTGGATTTTAAGCTACACTAATTAACTAAAGACTAACCTAATAACGGGAATAAAAAAGTAACACTAAAATCTACCTAGAAAGCGATAAAAGGAGCAGCTCTTATACCTGGGGGCCACCAGGGAGCAGGACGGATGCCGGAGCTCCGCCGCGTCAAAATCTTCCCTCCGCCGGTTGATTCAAGGCGCTGGAACACTCCCCCTGTCACGAGGAACCTTCCAGGATTGAGATCAAGGCTTTTGGGTGGATCAAATTGGCCAACTTTGCGAAGGGGGACAGAGCTTCTTATTTATAAACCTTGGGATGAACCCTTATTGACCGGCGATTATTGCTTAATCCAATGAGCATCACATTGATCTAAGATATCGGCGGGCATCATCGATGATCAGAGATGATTTCTTATGAAGAAAGCGAGCGTGATCGATGGATGAGATAATCGTAAAAAAGGGACGAAATCCGGGGAAAAGATGGTTCAGAGACGCCAGGTCCCAGATGGGACAGTTGACCAGGCGGTCAACAAGGGCTGGCGCCCTATTGGTCCAGATCGGCCGCTAGAAGACAAAATAGGAACCCTTATTCGAAATTGATTTATTTATCCTAGTAAATGATTTTATTATTTTTTTCTTATAAAATAAAAAATGGTATTTCATGTAGTATTTATTTATGATTTTTATGGAATTTTTTTGAAGTGTTTTAATGTATTTTTATTTTAATAATGTATATATGCATATATTTGCATGTATTTTGTGTATTTTATTTTTAATTTGTTTATTTTATTTTATTATTTCATTATTTTATTTTATAAATTTATAATTTATTTTTGTGAGTGTGAGGGTATTTTTATTTAATTTTTACGAGTTTATTTTCATTTTTAAATAAATAGGGATATGTATATGTAGGTATACTTGTAGGTCTTTTACCTATATATTATATATACTTTATTTATTTACTTTAATTTCTTGGTTTTTATTTTAGATTTGTATTTTTGATATATGATGTATAATATGTACACCATTATAAAAATACGAGAAACGAAAATAATTAAAGAATGTTTTCCCTTTGTATTTTTGTACATATTGGATCATAGGTATCTTGCCTATTATCTTGCATTTACTTATTTTATTTTAGAAGTCCTTTTTAGTTTCATTCTAATTTTAATATGTACATGTATTATATACATTATTTACAAAATTCTAAAAATATAATTTGCTAAAAATAATGGCCAATGAATATATGTAATATTTTAATCAGGCAGGCTGCACAATGAAGGCCAAAAACCTAACTTTTGCAGATGGACTCCAAAAATTATGAAACCAATTTTATTAAATATTCTTGGGAAGCTATATACAATTAAAGTGAGTTTGAGTGATTTGGAGCTTTTATTTCCAAGATATGGGTCTGTGAAGTTGAGATTTTGGCTTTTTATTCTGTGTATAAAATGTACACTGAGTATTATTTTTACACAAACTCAATTTTGTATTTTTATTTACATTCTTATCTACAACTTTCATGAACAAAGTTTCTTTATTTGATGGATAAATAATTATGTACAAAATAGGTGTCAAAAATGCATAAATAAATGCATGAATAAATGAGGTATTTATTGTACACTGGTCCTTATCCCCCCCTACTTTATTCCTTGTCAACCAATTCCATGCTGGCCTTGGTCTCGGGGTTGGGGTCATAAAATATTTGCAATATTTTACTCCTTTTTCTTTTCTTCTCTTTATTCTATAATTTTGGCATTAAACACCTTATTTAATGTATAATTAATACAATGAATGATGAATGTTATTATGTACAAATTGATGCTATTTACATGCATTTGCTGGGGTTTTTGAGGCCGAAATGATAGAATAAAGGTGATGAAATGGAGATTCATCACCCCCCTATACTTGCCTTTGCTAGTCCCTAGCAAACACTTATGCAATAAGTACGAAAAGAATAAAGCAAAGAAAAAGGAGAATTAAAGAAGGATAGAGTGAATAGGGGTGCTTTCAGTGCAATGCATGTCTTTATAAAATCTGAATTTGGAGCTCCTGTCAGACCTTGGGTGTAGATGTGTGTGGAACCTAGTCGAGAACCAGCTCTAAAATACAACAACCTTCGATAGTCATAGAACTCGGTTCAACCCACCTCAATAGCCTGGTCAGAACTGGTCTACACCATACGCAAACCCTTATAACTATGAAGCTGACTTGTACAGTGTAAGTGATGGTGGCTCTCCCCAACTGAAATGACAAAGGAACTGACTTCTCCAGAATGACAACCCAATGATTCCCCAATCCAACAGCTCTTTCCTCGAGGAGCAGGGTATTCCCTTCTAAGTTCAAGTGGCAACCATCTCAAGAGGAGGGGGTGAAGAGAAGAATGGACGAGAGCCAGTGTAGCTACCTATCCTAGGATGCAAGACCAGTGTAGTCAAGTCATCCAGCTGCAGGCTTACATATTTGACTTTGGAACTCAAGCTTGCTTATTGGCTTTACAACATATGTACATACTTTGCAGGCATTTTATTTTTGTACAGGCCTGACCATTTGTTTTCAACATACTATTCACAGCAGCATTTACATAAGGAGTTTTTCCTCTTGAGCCAGTAGACTATCCCTCTTTTGAAGCTTTATCGCAACCCACAATCTCCTGTCTTTAGACCTCATGTCTATTGGACCAGGTTAGGGTGCACTTCCCTCCCTAGACGAGGACGAATGTTTCCACCCGTGTGTGTCTCAGACTGGCAAATCCAACCCCCTCACCACTCCAACTGAGTTGAGCCAAGTGAAAGGTGCAAGTGTCCAAGTTAGGTCACGGTCGGCAAGAGTCATGCGTGTGTCTCGAAAAGTTCTAGTGAGTCAGTTGAGGTGACTTGAACCCAGCCCTGATTTCTCAAAGAATTAAGTCTGCATAGACCTGAAGTACCTCAAACCTAGTTCCCGTAAGGTTCCAGTGCAGTTAGGTGCGGTAAGGTCTAACCAAGCTCCAATTTGGGACATTATTGGACTGATTCAATCATCAAGCTCACTCAAAAAGAATATGAATGATATGTGCATGCTATGCACAATGAATGATGCAATTTTTCACAAAGCTTTTACAAGAATCAAAGAATCTTTTTACACAAAGAATTTTTGCAAATAAAAAGCTTGACACATACAAAGGTATACACAATTATTTACACGGGCGTACCGCCTTATTTACAAAAGGTATGGATTTTTAAAGACTTTGCAGGTTTTAATGAAGTACTTTTATTCAGGTTGTTCAGAAAGAATTTTATGTATTTGATTTACAAGTGTTTGTAATGATGCTTTTATTTCTCAGATCTAGTTTGAAAATAATTTTTGCAAACTATAGTACACGATAATTTTTGCAATCATTTACACACATTTGAAAATTATTTTTGCAAAGATTTTTCACACTATATACATTTTTCACAATAGTTTTGGCAAACATTTTGCAAAACCTTTGCACATAGGTTTTTTTCAAATCCTTTCTTTCACACAAAGAAAAAGTTTTTCAAACCAAACAATTTTACACAGGTTGGTAAACATTTCACAGCAAATTTTCAAACAGTTCACACTATTTTTCAAATCATACTGTATAGGTATCTAACCTGATTTATTAATCAGTATATACAAAAGAAGAAAACTGTATTTGATGTATAATATGGTCTTGGCTCTTATAAGCTTTATTTGGGATTAATTCTTATTTTTGTGTGAGAGATTTTCGTGCAGACTCCTCAGACTTATTCAAGAACCATTTTCACAAGAGTTTTGAAAACTATAGTCCAAACTAATTTGACAAACATGTTCACACATTTGAAAATGATTTTTGCAATAGGTTTTACACATCATAGATAGGTTTTTCAAAACAATTTGACAATCCATTTTTACAATCATTTGCACACTGATTTTCACACATTTTGCTTTCACTCAAAGAAAATAAAGTTTACACACAAAACTGATTTTTAAAAAGTTGAATACTTGTACACACTATTTTTCAAGCAATTTTCACTAAAGAGAATAGTTTGCAGAAAACGCTTTTCCTGACTTAATAATCAGTACAAGTAAAGAGTCTGAGGAGCTCACAATCATCTTTTATTATTATAAAACTACATTTTACATTGTATTTTATACTGAGGTGATATTTTATTTTTCAGTATGAGTTATGGCTTATAGTATATACATGATATATACGACCCCCCTATACTTAGCTTGAGCTATTTCCTCATAGATCGAAGAGAAAAGAGAAGACATAACTCATACTGAGTATAGACAAGTCGAAAGAAAAAAAGAATGAAAAATGAATGAATGAGAAGTTGACCGTCCCCTCTATATTTAGGATCAAATAATCCTAAGTATAGCAGACTGTACAAAAAGCAGGGAGGGTCAAGGGTGGGAATACACAGATCGTACTCAAATTGTCTCCCCCTATACTTAGGGTAAGATACTCCTAAGCATAGACAAGAAGAGGAGACAATGGAGAGGATCGGAATGAAATGAAAAACTCGGGGTGCACATCCCCCCTATACTTAGGACAAAGTACGCCCGAAGTATAGAAAACTGTCTACAAGGGCGTCACCTTTTTGATACAAAGAGAAAATAGAAAAGGAAAAGAAGAAAAGAAGAAAAGAGGAAAATCAGATAAACAGTGGTTGGAGTACATCGTCTGAATCTCTTGATGCTACAACAGTTGTGGAAATGTCTTCGTGGTGCGCTAGCTAAATGGAGTCAACAACAACCAAGAATGCATCTGGTTCTAAGTAAGGCTTCAGGAGTTGGCCGTTGACGACGAAGTGCTGTGCGTCAGGGGACAATTCTGATATGGCAATACTTCCATTGTCACGTACTTCACTAACTCGAAATGGCCCTGTCCACTTACTCTTCAATTTTCCTGGGAATATCCGCAACTTTGCATTAAATAACCACACTTTCTGTCCAATATCAAAGGTCTTTCATCTGATGTGCCGGTCATGCCAACGTTTCACCTTCTGTTTGTACATCAAGGTGTTATCATATGCATAATCTCGAAATTCCAAGAGTCTGTTCAAATCATCCTTTCTTTCCTGACCACTTTGGCGTGAGTCCAAATTGCAACTATTAACTGCCCTTAAAGATTTGTGAATTAATTCAACTAGCAGATGGCACGGCTTCCCATATACAAGACGATAGGGCATCATGCCCAAAGGAGACTTGTAGGCGGTTCGGTAAGCCCATAGGACCGAGTCCAAGAGTTGAGACTAGTCCTTTCTGTTTGGCCTAACAAGTTTCTGCAGGATAGTCTTGATTTCTCTATTTGATAACTCTGCCATGCCATTGGTCTGAGGATGGTAAGGAGACGCGACACGATGATCGATGCCATACTCCTTCGTTAACTTCTTGACCTCTTTGTTAATGAAGTGGCTACCCCCGTCTGATATGAGTATTTTCAGTATCCCGAACCACGAAATGATGTTCTTTTTCAGGAATTGGCATACTATTCGGCTGTAGAGATAGCTTCAACCCAACGACTCACGTAATCGACGGCAAGAAGGATGTGCTCAAAACCTTGACTGTTAGGGAAAGGTCCCATGAAGTCAATGCCCCATGCATCAAAAACGTCTACTATCTGAATGATTTTCAGGGGCATTGAATCTTTGGCAGTAAGTGTACCTTTTAATCTCTGACAGTCAATACATCTTTTGACAAACTCTACAGCATCCTTAAATAATGTGGGCCACTAGAAGCCACACTGAAGTACTTTGGCTGACGTACGATCTCCAGAGTGATGTCCACCATATTCGAGCGAGTGACAATGCTCGAGGACACTAGATTACTCCTCCTGAGGGATGCACCTGCGCTAAATGCAATCTGCTCCTTCCATGAATTAAAGAGGATCGTCCCATTGGTAGAACCAGATGGTCGACATGAATTTGTTCTTCTGATTCTTCGTCCAATCCGACGGCGCTACCCCAGAGGCGAGGTAGTTGACTATATCTGCATACCATGGAAGAGAATCCACTGCTAAGATGGCTTCGTCAGGAAAGGTTTCTGTGATAGGTGCATTGTTCAGAGGAGGCTCATGCTGCTCTATTCTGGAGAGATGGTCTGCTACCACATTTTGAACTCCAAGCTTGTCCTTGATTTCCAAATCGAATTCCTGGAGGAGAAGGATCCAACGAATCAGTCTTGTCTTGGCATCCTTCTTCTGCTGTAGGTACCGGATAACAGAGTGGTATGTAAAAATTGTATCTTTTGATCCCAATAGCTAGGATCTGAACTTCTCAAGGGCGAAAACCACAGCCAGCAACTATTTCTCTGTCAATGTATAGTTTCTTTGTGCTTCATCTAATGTTCTGCTGGCATAGTGAATGGCATAGGGCGCCTTGTCTTTCCTTTGCCCAAGAACAGCCCCGACTGCAAAGTCTGACGCATCGGTCATTATCTCAAAGGCAAGAGTCCAGTCTGGCGGCTGTAAGATTGGAGCCTGAGTAATAAGCTCCTTCAACTGATTGAAAGCAAGGAGAACCGGCTGATCAACAATGAATTCAGTTTCCTTGCACAAAAGTTCTGTCAGAGGTCGGGCAATGCGGCTGAAATCATTGATGAATCGCCTGTACTCACATTCTTCACAGAATGAGGTGGCTGAAGATTTGAAATAATATCCACCTTTGCCGGGTCGACTTCCATGCCCCGTTTGGAAACGACGTGACCCAGCACAATGCCTTCTGTGACCATAAAATGGATCTTTTCCCATGAAAGCACTAAATTGACTTCTCGGCACTTCTAAAGCACTCTGTCTAGGTGCTCAAGACAGGAATCGAAACTATCACCATAGACAGAGAAGTCGTCCATGAACGCCTCGAGAAAACTGCCTACCATCTCGGTGAAGACTGCTAACATGCATCTTTGGAAGGTTGCAGGTGCATTGCATAATCCAAAGGGCATTCTCTTGAAGGCGTAGGTGCCGAACGGGCAAGTGAAGGTAGTCTTCTCTTGGTCTTCAGGAGCGATCGCCACTTGGTTGTACCCGGAATACCCATCCAAAAAGCAGAACTCCTTGCCTACGAGTCTTTCCAGAACTTGATCAATGAATGGCAAGGGGAAGTGGTCCTTCTTAGTTGCTGCATTGAGACGGTGGTAGTCAACACACACCCGCCAGGATGTTGGTACCTGAGTGGAAATTTCCTCTCCTTTATCATTTGTGACCACGGTAAGCCCTGATTTCTTGGGAACTACATGCAGTGGGCTTACCCATTTTGAGTCAGAGATGGGATAGATGAAGCCTGCATCACACCATTTCGTTATCTCTTTCATGACGACGTCCCTGAGGTTAGGGTTCAACCTTCTTTGGAATTTGCGGGACGGTTTGGCATCTTCTTCCAAATAGATGTGGTATGAACACAAGGCTGGATTTATCCCTCGGAGATCTGATACGCTCCAACCAAGTGCCTTGCAGTTCTTTTCTAGAACCTCGAGAAGACGAGATTCCTGATCCGAAGTCAGCCTGCTGCTGAAGATGACCGGATACATTTGTTCTGCACCCGCAAGGAAAGCATACTTCAGGCCTGCAGGAAGTGGCTTGAGTTCTGGTTTTGACCTGTCCACTTTATCTGTCACTTCAGATACTGTGCTGGTGGTGGGATGTACTTCTTTGAAGCTGCTACCATCCTCAACATTCTGTTGAGTTCCTGGTGATGTGCCGAACGGTTCTGCGCTAAGCTGATCGTGTTCGATCTGGAGTGACTGCTCAAAAAGATGCGCCTGCATATGAGAATCTGTCTCCCAAGAATCGTCGGAGCATAAGCTGACTGCGCTTTCCAAGTCCTCATCAAGAGTGAGGATTTCTCGGGTCCATGGATCGTCCAATGATAAGGATGAGTCTCTGATCTCTGCAATAAAATCACAGTCTGCTTCGGACACTGCCTGGCTCTCATCAGTCATGACATTCGACTCTCTGTTCATGTTTATCGTGATTTGCTGGGTATTCGAGCTAAAGGTAATCTTGTCAGACCCGTAATCAACCACGACACCTGAAGTATGAAGGAATGGTCGACCAAGGATGATAGGAGTCTGGAGCAAGGGTGCAGGTGAGTCCATATCAAGGACTACGAAATCAGCAGGGAAATGCATCTCCTGCACTTTAACTACAACATCTTCCAGAAGACCTCGGGGCTGCTTGACGGATCGGTCAGCGAACTGAAGGATCATGCGTGTCTGCTTGAGCGGGCCCAACCCGAATTCTCGCATTATGGATGAGGACAGAAGGTTGATGGAAGATCCAATGTCAAGGAGAGTACGCTCGAAGACCTGGTCAAAAATCTCACAACTGATCAGAGGTGCTCCTGTATCTTGCTTTTTCTGTGGGAGGTTGCTGATGGCTGCTACAGTGGCCATGGAGAGTACGTGTTTTTCTACATCTCGGCGTCTGTTTTCTTGCGCTGGGCGACGCCTGTTAGTACATGCCTCCTTTAGTCCTTTCTTTACAGCTGGCATGTACTCCACGGCCTTCAACAAAGGAATCTCAACAGTCAACTTATCTAAGATTTCCACAACTCCTGGATCAGACAATGCCTTTTCTCGTTTTGCAATTTTTTTGGATTTTTCTATTGCATGAGGGAAATAAATATGTACATCACTGGCAGGAAAAATAAAGTTCTTATTTACATCAAAATCATCGCCCATCAAATGTTGCACATCCGGACTACAAAAAGGAGTACAATCTGTATCTTGGCATACTGGTGCTGCAGGGCGATCAAAAAGTGTAGCATCTGCTCCGTCGGCTGGCGAGGGATCGGCTGCTGCTGGCGGCTCCTCCAATGCTGGCGCGGCTTCGCTTCGGCTGCAAACTTCTTTTTGGTATTTTTGGTTTTGCTGATTTTTTTGTATTTTCTGCTGAGGCTGCTGCAAATGCACGACGGCTGGACTGGCTTCTCCTTCTTCTTCCTCCTCACCCGCCCCTGTAGCTGGCACGGCTGATGCAGAAGATGACGATCCACCTGTTTCTTTATTCACCCCAATCTTGGTGGCAGGCGGAGGCAAGGCCCTACCGCTCCTGAGAGTAACAGCATTAGAATAAACAGTAATATCATTATCAGACTCAGACAGGACATCACAATCTACCTGCTCTTTTTTCTTGAAATTATTGGGGTTGGCTTCGACCTGAGCCGGGATGGTGGTTCGGGTGGCAGTCAGGTCGTCAAGATGCTTGGTCATTTCCGCTAGCCCTTTGACAAGCTGGGCCAGACAATCCATGGTGGGGTTCGCAGGGGATACTTCAGTGGGTTCAGCGTGCGGACCACGCTGTTGTTGCATAGATGGGTGTGGAGGTTGTTGGTGGTGGTGCTGGAGTGGTGCAGGAAGTTGAAGTTGTTGGTACGAGGGAGGAGGATATTACTGATATTGCTGAGAGGGAGCAGCCGCATACTGGTGATACGGATGTGGGTGGCAGTATTGCGGCTGCTGGTACGGCTGATTCTGCCTCCATTGATTTGAATACTGGGGAGGTTGATGGTACTGCTGGTTAGGCTGAGAGGACTGTCCAAAGCGACCACCCTGAGGTAGGTGGTATTGCCGGTTGGCCGGTGGCTGACCCTGGGATTGTCCCATAGGACGGGTCAGCTATGCATCATTGGTCCATACCCCGTTCACTTCCTGAATCAGGGGCGGTGGTGGGAAAACTGGATCAGATCCTGAGATAAACTCTGGCTGGTACACAACCATCTGCTGCTGCGGCTGGCCCTGGTCGGGTGCCTGCACGTAGTATACGTGCTGGACTGCCGGTGGCTGCTGGCTCGGCTGAGGCTGATGTTGCGGTTGCTGCTCGTCCTTCTTCTCAGCTGGAGCGTCTGATGGTGTTGCCGACTGAACAGAGTTGATGGTGCCCACCAACAGTTCAAGATACTTGTTAATCTGATCAAGCTTGTCTAAGTTCTGAGTCCTCTTCTTGATCACAGCGAGTTTCTCCAGATCCTGTGATCGCTTTTCGATGATATCAACTTTCGAGAGATGGCCCCCGATGATACTAAGGTTGGAGCTCTCATTTCTCTCTGCCTCCTTGGACGCTGCCATGTGCACTTGTTTTTGGAGGATCTAGGGCTGCTTCTGATACGCCTTGGATGAAGAGAGGGCGGCCTCTCCTTCGGCCATTTCTTCGAATATCGGCCACACTACATCTTCATCCTTATTAAAATGTGAGCCCCCACATGCTGCGTCAACGAGCCTTTGGCTTTCAATGTTCAGTCCCCCAAAGAAGTGCTGGACCAGGCTGGTCTTCAGAATATCATGATGGGGACACTTTTCCTGTAGGTCAGTGAATCTCTCCCATGCTTCATGTATTGACTCATGGGGTCCTTGGGAGAAATTACTGATACGGGCTCGCATCTGGTTGAGCCGACCTAGAGGGTAATATTTGTGCAGAAAGGCGGACTTCAGCTCCTCCTAGGTCGTCACAACCTTTCCCAGATGGTTGACCCAATAAGGGGCCTTGTCTTGTAGGCTGAAGGGGAAGGCCATCATCTTGACAATGTCCAGAGGGACATTGGGATAGTGCGTAGTACGGCAAATGCGGGAGAATTGCTGCAGGTGAATGTACGGCTCCTCACTGGTATTTCCATGGAATGCATGGAGAAGAGCGATGAACTGGGGCTTCAGCTCAAAGTGCGTGTGTACCGGTGGAATGAGAATCCACTCGGTCATCTAGCTGCCTCCTGGATTGTATGTTTCTTTAAGTGTAGGCTTTGGTGGTGGTGGGAATTCTGGATCATCATTGTTATCACCACCATCTCCACCTCCACCTCCTCCTCCTCTGCCTCTGCCTTCTCCTCCCTCGTCTCGGTTCATCATATCGTTCAATATATCCTGGAATGTTGTCTGCGTGAGGGCCTGCTCAGTCAGCTACTGCTGGATGGCCTGGATAGATGCCAGTAGTTGTGCATTGACTTGATTCTGGTCTGGCACCTGTCCCTCTGGTTGGGGTGGCTGCTGACCCTTGCCCTTTCCTCCTGGAGCCATGTCAGGGTCTGAGTCGGACGAAATAAACTCCGGAGTGGTCTCCAGGGCTCGCTCTGTCTTCTATCTGCATAATGAGATAGTCCAAATCAGACCACTTGCAATTGTGTTCAGCTGCCGTGATGAAGCTGGAATTCAGGTTAACCCTAGTATGTTGTGAATGGAAAAGGATGTAGCCTGTAATCGACTTCCATTCACAACGATGAAAGCGGGACAAAGGTGATCCCAGTTTATTGGGTGGCCAAGAGAAAGGTAGAAAATGAGGAGTCTGGAGATCGATCCGCAAAGTCCGGATCGGGTTCTCGGGAATCGCCTCGAACTTATTGGTGGAGTTGAGTCCATGGAATCGATGTGGGTGTCGGCATGGTCTCGACGGAAACCATCCATGGATCAACTTCACGAAGCACAGGAGAAGATCGGATATTGGAAGAAAGATACGATGGTCAATGAGGAATAAAAGAAGTGTAAAATAGTAGAGAGGCTCGGTTGAGCGGGGTGGTCAAAGGGAGGAACAACAAAATGTGCGAAAAGGCGCGGGACTTGATCTTTGAACCTTAATCTAGATCCATACAAACACAATACAAAATCGGGTTCACCAACTCACGCCATGTGAAGCCGTGAAAGTTCGGCTATTTATTATCTTTTCATTTTTAGAGTTGTGATTTCAGGCATATCTTATAACAAGTCCTTAGTACGCTACCCTATAGGAGAGAGAGTACTGCCAGAAGAGTATCCCATACTTGTCCTCCTCCTGTGTAACCTGTAGTCTGTACTTTTTGGAGTCCTTGTAACCCTTCCTGGATCCCTACTCAGCCAAAGAAATAGAGAGAGGAAGCGGATAGGTGAAACCAATACTTCGGTTCTCGCTCGCAACGGAATCACCCGTGAGCGTGCAAGAACCTACTCGGATGCAGGACAATGAGACAGACACCCCCATGAAGGCGTGGCCTATGCTCAACACTTCGGACATGGTCGATGCTCTACACAATAGAGAGTCATCATTAGTGACCAAGCCCTACTCGCCTACGTACGATAGAAGCGCCATTACTTCGGAAATCCAGGCAATACACAAGGCAGTTGCAGACTGGGTTTTTTGCTTTAATCCTTAGGGGGTCGCACTCGATCAAGGGAGTAGGGTTTTGGTCCCCCTCCAAGGTACCTGAAAATAATGAGGGCTTTATGAACCCGGTACAATGATAGTCTATTACAGATTTTAATTAAAGTCAAAGTTTATTTAGCAGTCCCCTTGTTTTAATTTTTTGGGTTTTCACTTTTTTGAGTCTGTTTTCATACCAGCGCCTAACGTTTTTGTAGATTCTCATTTAAGTCCTAGGTGCTCAAAATTAGAGGGAGATAGCGGAAAAGCCGTGCAAGTGGTTCCATGATGGAAATCTCACCATTGAACCGAATGATGCATGCTGAGTTAGAAGACTTATAGTGCATCCCAACTCTCTCCATGCGGTATGCAAAACAGAATTTTTAAACCTATCTACATGTTGGTATGCAAGGCACAAAATCGTCCTAAACATTAGCTGCTAGTAGCGTGAAGAACCATAAGTCGCTTATTCATCTCTAGCCCGAAAGGTCCGGTCTTGGCTCACCCCTCCTCTGCTCAACACACTTGAGTTTAGGAGAAAGCGCTTTGCGGGGCTCGCTGTGGCACAAGGGCTAAGAGACAAACGAACGGCTTGTTTAAGTTTGACTAGATTCAAACGAAGTAGACTATAGGAACATGCATTCTTATTAATGTTTGGACCTAGCTACCGAGTCAAGCAACCTATGTCTAGGGGCTCCAAGCACACAAAACAAAATAAAATAAAGGCGTAAAGCTCAAAACTTCGGAAAACAAAGAAAAGAAAGCGATGGAAAACTCGAAAAGCCGCGATGAGGCCCCCAGGTGAACAATCACCCGGGCACTGGACCTCATTGTGAAGAGTAGAGTCCTGTTAATTATTACATGCCAAAATTGTCTCTCTCTCACCATAAATTACAAAAATGACCCTAAGTGTTCTAGACCTATCTAATCCCCATCTCTTTGCTTCCTTGGTGCTCTCTCTAGATGGCCATGAGGTGACGACCACCCTCCTCCAAGCTCGGCTTTCTTGGCTCCCTAAGAAGCCATCCTCACGTGGCGGGCCCTCGCAACAAAGTCACAAAGAGGTTTGAATTAGTAGAGGTTTAATCAATCAAAATAGAGCAGGAAGAAATTAATCACTATAAATAAATCAATCAATAAAGCATGGTGATTAATTACAAGAGAAATAGCTGCTCACAAAATGAATCAAAATTTTTTTATTTACACGAGAAAGACAAAATAAAGAGGCTATTCTCATTGCTCCCCGGCAACGGTGCCATCTGACAGCCGAGTAATCCGCGAGGGTCACAGTAAATGATATATATAGTTTCGCTGAGGCGACCGCTCGCAGAATACCCATGTTGACCAGCAATTAACCCACAATAAAAGAATGAATGAATTAAGTCCAAAAATGTGAATTTATATTTACTACTCTACCACAAAATGCATAGTGAGAAAGCATGTAGAGTTTGAACCACAGAGAGCAATACAAAAATGCAATAGCCTAAGATGTGCATGTACCACAGAGTCATCCTTGTGTGAAGCCTATTTTTGTGGTTTTTATTATTATTATTTTTTATATTATTTTATATATATATATTATTTTTATTTTAATAATATAGTTATGTAATATATATATATATATATTATAGAATATGAATATATAGATGTATACCCATAAAGGGTATGTATAAAGCATATAATACATACATATGTATATATTTATCTATATAATATAATTTTTTTTCTTGAATTCTCATATTATTAAACATTAATATATATATATGTATATGTGTATATATATAATATTTTTTTCCTTTTTTTTAATAGGGGAATATATATACAATGTAGAGAGAGGGGTGATACAATAATTATAAAAATATATAAAAAGGTCAAAAATTCAGAATTAAAGTCTTTTTGGTATTTTCATAATTTTCTACTATTTTTGTGATTTTTGGGTATTTTTCAAAATATTTTTAGTATTTTTAAATAGCAAAATAAAGCAAAATAGTGACATGGCTACATGCTGAGAGCAAAATAGACATTAAAAATATGAATCAGCCACAAAATTTTTCCCAACTATTTTTAAAAGAAAGAGGATAAAATTTAGAAACTAAAGAACTTGAATTTGCAATTTTTTGGGTTTTCTAGAATTTTTTATATTTTTTAGGAGTTTTTGAGTATTTTTGAATTTTTAAGGTTTTTCTTTTAAGATTTTTAATGATTTTTGGACTGACACTTAATTATGAAAAAATAGACCATAGGTAATGTTTTTGGAATTTTTCGAGGTGGTTTAATATTTTGTTGGTATTTTATAAGCTAGACAATAAATAAAAGGCATGTTTTTTATTTTTAATAAATGCAAAAATGCAACAAAATTAAAGATTAAAATTATGGCGAGCAAGAGTAATCTAACATGAGCTTATATCCATTTTTTGCAAAGTTTTTCAAGTGAATATGAGGCATGAAATAAATGGACAAAGCATACAAAAATACATGGTCTGGCAGGGCATTTTTGCAATTAAAATATTTCTCAGGGACCTCAGTGCAAAAATCACAGCAAAAATAAACATTTAATTTTATTTTCAGGGCCATTTTATAATTAATAAAACCCACCAGGGTTAAAGTGCAAAAGTCACGTGCCTCACGTGGGACTGCACGTGAGGTGCGGAGGGACCAATATGCAAATATAAAAACTCCAGGGGGCGTACTGCAAATAATACAATTTATTTACAACGTGGCATTTTATTTTTGGCACTAAACTATAAATACAAAAAGGCGGGGGGTTATGTCTGAAATTTACCCCAACAGGCGCTTCATCCTACGACTGATCTTCGTCCACTAATCCACGTGGCGCCTCCACGTGAGCCGATGACGCTTCACGATCCACGACGAGGATTATATCATCCAAGGTGATCTGACGGTCGTTGCAGGGCTGCATCGGACGTCTCTCTTGCAATCTGGGACGCTCCTCTTGATCGGACGGCGAGGAAGGCGTCTGGAGGTACAAGGAAGAAGCTCGCCCCCAGCGAGCTTCGATCATAGAGCATGGGCTCCTTCTTCGCATCTGAGGCGCTCTGCTTGTAGCTGGAGACGTTCCGCGTCTACTGATGGTCTCGCCATGGCTCCTGGAGGTCCGAAGAGCTCGGACATGGTCGGTGAAGAACGGGACCTCCAGGAACCTCTTCCTGGTTTGAATCGAGCCCAGATGGGCTCCTTTCTTCGCTAGACCTGCAGAGGAAGAACCGGGGAAGCGAGGGCTACCTCCTCGACCCCGGGTTTTGAAGCTATATCGCAAAATGGAGTGCGGCGGAGGAGCTCCGGCGAGAGGCGGAGGTGGAGCTTCAATTTGCGAAGACCAGAGGTCCTCGGTGGAACAAAGGCGATAGATCGATGGAGAACGCGATGGGGAACAAAATGGGGTGAGCGTGGCGGTCAGACACAGTCAAGATCACGGTGAAGACGTCGCCGGAGCGGAGCTCCGGCGAACTTCGATTTTTGGATTTTAAGCTGCACTAATTAACTATTCCGCTCCGGCGAACTTCGATTTTTGGATTTTAAGCTGCACTAATTAACTAAAGACTAACCTAATAACAGGAATAAAAAACTAAGACTAAAATCTACCTAGAAAGCGATAAAAGGAGCAGCTCTTATACTTGGGGGCCACCAGGGAGCAGGACGGACGCCGGAGCTCCGCCGCGTCAAAATCTTCCCTCCGCCAGCTGATTCAAGGCGCTAGAACACTCCCCCTGTCACGAGGAACCTTCCAGGATTGAGATCAAGGCTTTTGGGTGGATCAAATTGGCCAACTTTGTGAAGGGGGACAGAGCTTCTTATTTATAAACCTTGGGATGAACCCTTATTGACCGACGATTATTGCTTAATCCAATGAGCATCACGTTGATCTAAGATATCAGCGGGCATCATCGATGATTAGAGATGATTTCTTGTGAAGAAAGCGAGCGCGATCGATGGATGAGATGCCCGTAAAAAAGGGATGAAATCCGGGGAAAAGATGGTTCAGAGACGCCAGGTCCCGGATGGGACAGTTGACCAGGCGGTCAACAAGGGCTGGTGCCCCATTGGTCCAGATCGGCCGCTAGAAGACAAAATAGGACCCTTATTCGAAATTGATTTATTTATCCTAGTAAATGATTTTATTATTTTTTTCTCATAAAATAAAAAATGTGTATTATTTCATGTAGTATTTATTTATGATTTTTATGGAATTTTTTTGAAGTGTTTTATTATAGTTTTATTTAATAATTTGTATATGCATATATTTACATGTATTTTGTGTATTTTATTTTTAATTTGTTTATTTTATTTTATTATTTCATTGTTTTATTTTATAAATTTATAATTTATTTTTGTGAGTGTGAGGGTATTTTTATTTAATTTTTACGAGTTTATTTTCATTTTTAAATAAATAGGGATATGTATATGTAGGTATACCTGTAGGTCTTTTACCTATATATTATATATACTTTATTTATTTAATTTATTTTCTTGGTTTTTATTTTAGATTTGTATTTTTGATATATGATGTATAATATGTACACCATTATAAAAATATGAGAAAAGAAAATAATTAAAGAATATTTTCCCTTTGTATTTTTGTACATATTGGATCATAGGTATCTTGCCTATTATCTTGCATTTACTTATTTTATTTTAGAAGTCCTTTTTAGTTTCATTCTAATTTTAATACGTACATGTATTATATACATTATTTACAAAATTCTAAAAATATAATTTGCTAAAAATAATGGCCAATGAATATATTAAATATTTTAATCAGGCAGTCTGCACAATGAAGGCCAAAAACCTAACTTTTGCAGATGGACTCCAAAAATTATGAAACCAATTTTATTAAATAGTTCTTGGGAAGCTATATACAATTAAAGGCGAGTTTGAGTGATTTGGAGCTTTTATTTACAAGATATGTGTTTGTGAAGTTGAGATTTTGGCTTTTTATTCTGTGTATAAAATGTACATTGAGTATTATTTTTACACAAACTCAATTTTGTATTTTTATTTACATTTTTATCTACAACTTTCATGAACAAAGTTTCTTTATTTGATGAATAAATAATTATGTACAAAATAGGTGTCAAAAATGCATAAATAAATGCATGAATAAATGAGGTATTTATTGTACACTGGCCCTTATCTCCCCCTACTTTATTCCTTGTTGACCAATTCCATGCTGGCCTTGGTCTCGGGGTTGGGGTCATAAAATATTTGCAATATTTTACTCCTTTTTCTTTTCTTCTCTTTATTCTATAATTTTGGCATTAAACACCTTATTTAATGTATAATTAATACAATGAATGATGAATGCTATTATGTACAAATTGATGCTATTTACATGCATTTGCTGGGGTTTTTGAGGCCAAAATGATAGAATAAAGGTGATGAAATGGAGATTCATCAGCTTCCATTTGCTATACACGACACTAGCAAGACTTTGGCTTCCACGCAGCAGAATTACACGGTTATAGAGAAAGAGATGCTAGCTGTAGTATTTGCCTTAGATAAATTTTGATCCCACATCTTAGGATCGAAGGTCACAATTTTCACTGATCACACCGCCATCAAGTATCTATTGGACAAGAAGGATTCGAAGCCACGTCTATTCAGATGGATCCTTCTACTCCAGGAGTTTGATATAGTGATAAAGGATAAGCTTGGAGTCAAGAATGTGGTGGCTGATCACCTCTCGCAGTTAGAAACACCCGAGACTTTTGACTATGATGCACGAATTACCGAGACCTTCCTCGACACGACGATTCTTGATGTCGCTTCGCTGCCATGGTATGCTGACATTGTGAACTTTCTTATTGCTAAGAAAGTCCCACAAGGTTGGTCCAAACAGAGACTTGAGGCTTTCCTCATGAAAGCCAAGTCTTACCATTGGGAGGATCCGATCCTTTATCACGAAGGAGCAAATTCCGTCTGGCGTCGGTGTATTCCTCAGGAGGAATACTAGAGTGTCCTCATGTATTGCCATAGATTAGAAGCTGGAGGACACCATTCAGGGAAGAGGACAGCACATCAGGTGCTCCAATCTAGCCTTTGGTGGTCTACACTCGTTGTGGATGCTTACACATTCGTAAAGAGATGTACTGACTGCCAGAAAATGGGCAATTGTGAACATAGAGACATGATGCCAATGTAGCCAATTCACTTCTGTGAAGTGTTTGATGAATGGAGTATTGACTTTATGGGCCCGCTTCCTAAAAGTCAGGGGTTCGAGTATATCCTTCTACCTGTGGATTATGTGAGCCATTGGGTAGAGGATATTCCTGCCCGAACTGCTGATGTGAACACGGTTTGCAAGTTCATGAGAAAACATTTCATTACGCGGTTCAGAGTCCCTTGTGTTCTGATATCAGACGGGGGTAGCCACTTCATCAACGACAAGTTAAGGGCTCTTGCTAACGAGTCCAGCATAGATCATCGTGTTGCTACTCCGTATCATCCTCAGATAAATGGTCCAGCTGAGGTCTCGAATAGGGAGATCAAGATGATGTTGCAGAAGGTTGTTTGCCCAGATCAAAAGGATTGGTAGCAGCTTTTGGATTCAGTTCTTTGGGCTTATAGAACATCCTTCAAAACTCCATTGGGTACATCTCCCTTTCGGCTCGTTTATGGCAAGCCATGTCACTTACCTGTTGAGATCAAGCACAAATCCTTGTGGACAGTGAAAGAGTGATCTTTGGCATCGATGATTTGAGAGATCAAAGGCAGACTGAACTGGCAGTCCTGGAAGAATTACGAGATGAAGCCTTCACGAGTAGCCTTCATTATAAAGAACGGATGAAAGAGTGGCATGATTCTCACATTAGTCACAACCAGTTTGAGCCAAATAAGAAAGTATGGCTATTCGATGTAAGACTAAAGATGTTTCCAGGGAAACTTCAGAGAAAGTGGAAAGGCCCTATCTTGTAAGAAAGGTGTACGACAATGGTATCATCTATATATCTGAGTTATTGTCTGATTCCACCTTTCGAGTCAACGGTCAGCGGTTGGAACCTTTTCTCGATCATGAACTGTCGATCGTTGAAGTTGACCCCATCTATTTTGTATGAGATGATCTCTTCACTCTTACACTTTGCATCTCAGACCTGATTTTCCAAAATCACTTGTATATACTCTTGATTTTATTCTTTCCTTCTTCCGTTTGATTTACATCCTTAGGATGTTTCTAGAATTTTTCTGTACCTAGGATGTGATTTATCCTAAGTATAGGGGAGTGTAGATAGCGTTGTGTTCATCTCGTCCTATTTTATTACCCTTGTTGTTTCCTATACTTAGGGTGAGCTTAACCCTAAGTATGAGGGGAGGGAGGGGGGGTAATATCGCTCATTTTCTCTTTTGATTGTTTTTTATTTTGTATCGTCTGTTCTCTCGCTTGTCCCTCACCTTTTGATCTTCTTCTCTATACTTATGGATATTTTATCCTAAGTATAGGAGTGACAAGCCATGCCATTGAGTGTGTACATTCTCTTGACCTCGATCATCTTTGGTTTTGAGTCTGCTATCCTTAGGATCACTTGATCTTAAGTATAGAGGAGATGATCGACTTCTATTCTTTTATTCGTTATTCTTTGAGTCATTGTAGTTAGGGTGAGCTTTACCCTAATTATGGGGGGGGGGGGTAATATCGCTCATTTTCTCTTTTGATCGTTTTTTTTTGTATCGTCTGTTCTCTCGCTTGTCCCTCACCTTTTGATCTTCTTCTCTATACTTATGGATATTTTACCCTATGTATAGGGGGGACAAGTCGTGCCGTTGAGTGTGTACATTCTCTTGACCTCGATCATCTTCGGTTTTGAGTCTGCTATCCTTAGGATCACTTGATCTTAAGTATAGTGGAGATGATCGACTTCTATTCTTTTATTCGTTATTCTTTGAGTCATTGTAGTATAGGATTCTTTTTACCACTCTATACTTAGCCCGAGTTATGTCTTCCTTTGCCGCCGCTTTGGTCAATATGAGGACATAGTTCATGCTAAGTATAGGGAGATGCCATATATATATATTCTATATATACTTTAGAAGCCATAACTCGTACTTTATTGTATTTTTAATAATATGGATTTCTAAAAGTATGCGTGTCTATTTTTGTTATTTTAAAAGCCGTAAGAAAACCATAAATATGACTTATTAAAAAATGGCTTAAATTTTGTAAATAAAATGTTGTAAAATTCTTTGATAAAATCCTTAAAAAGTTGTAAATAAAATCCTTGTAAAATCTTGTATAAAAATCATATAATATTATATATAAAAATGTATATAAAATCCTTTGTAGAATGTACAAAATTCATGTAAAATTCTTGTAAATTGAATTAATCCACTAACGCTTTCAAAAAGACCCTAAAATTGAAAAGTTTTAAAATTTAATAAAAATTTGCAAAAGACTTTAAAAATCACTTAAAAAGCTTAACCCGAAAAATTTATCTCATAAAAAATATTGCATTCATTAGCATTTTTCAGAACAAGTATGATTCTTGAACCGACTAGATCTAAGTCTGAGAGATGTAGCTTGATTTAGGCCTTAATCCACTTAATTCTAAAGGGACTTTATTAGTATCTAGAATTAATACTCTTCAAGACTTTTTGACTTAATTCTTTGGGTTCCATGAGACCATGTTCGGAATTTAACTTGAAAGTGCCTAAGTAGGACACCTGGTGTCACCCGTTGAACTCTTCTCCATTTGAACCAATTTTGAACTCATGCACTCTACACTTAGCTCAACTTGCATCGGGTTGCGAAGGGCAATCCATTTCGGTGGTGTGTTTCCATCCTTTTCGGGTTATGATGATGTCTAAATATGGGAGAGATTGGTGTTGAAATAATGCTTCGGATGAGGGAAGGATCTGCTGACACAATTTTTCTAAGACCCTAAAAAATGGACGGAATGAAAAGATGCTATGTCCGTCGGGGCATAAAAGACCTATGCAGTGCAACAATCATTTCTAACAAAAAGAAACCGAATACATCAAATACCAAAAATGAAACAATGGTCCAAGCTTCAGAAAAGCCTGCATGTCTTAGTGGAGACTTGGCTAAACTGACAAAGCTTCACAGGAGATGTGATTACACTGATCACACTCCAGTTCTTTTAAAATTCTTCTATGTTTTTTCTATATTCGATTGTGGACACAACAAAACCTGACCTTCGAAGGAAATACCTCCCTACTCGAGGATTGATTTGCTTGGTAAGGGCCCAATGGGAGTGTATAACTGGATGGGCGATTTCTTCTCTTTTCTAGAGCGAGAAGAGCTAACAACTTTCACACACATTACAAATTGCTTTCAAAGCTGAAAAGTTTGCATGATGAATAGGTGGATCTGAGCTGGTTGTTGAGGTGAACCTGGATAAGGATTTGTGGAACTTAAAGGTCGTTGAGGCTTAAATCCTAATTCTAATAGAGTCCTGACACACTATTAATTCAAAGGTCTGAATCCAAGCTCTAGATTTTGGGTGAAATGAGATTCGGTTTAAAGAAACAAGCAAATCTAAAATCTTTTATTTCCCTTTTACTTTTTCTTTTTGCTTGCACTTATTTATAGAATAAGTGTTTGCTAATGGACTAGCAAAGGTAAAGTATAGGGGAATGATGAATCTGTGATTCATTGCCTTTATTCTTTCATTTTGGCTAGAATACTTAGTAAAATACATGTAAATAATCACTAATTCCAACTAATTATCATTTTAACCACAAGTGTTAATATTGTATATTCAACTCTTATTTTACTAAAATAAAAGATTAAAGATAAAAAGGAAAATAAAAGAAAATAAGGCTATAAATATAAAATATATACAGACTTATCCTAACCCCAAGACCAGGTCAATATTGACTTGAGCGACAAAATAAATATGTAGGGGGAGATAAGGATCCTAACCTATCAAAATATTCAGAAAATTAAGACCAAAAATATAAATTAACCATTTTACACAATACAAATATTTCACCTATTTTATTCATCACATACATTCCAAATCCAATCACTTCTTTTATAAAAGTTGTTTAAAAAATATATATTATTTTATAAAAATATAAAAAAATTATTCGACACAAAAATAAAAATCGTAATGAACCGAAAAAGCCGCAAAAGCCGACTTCCAAGGTTCATAACTATTAGTAGAAAACTCCAAATGGACCAAACTTTCTTTTAAATACGTTTTATACTTAATACTATTTATTAAAAATATAAAAAAATATTCAAATTAAAGCGGTGAGTTTTGGCGTTTGGTCCTCGTTGTATATATATAATATATAGAATTTTTCCAAATTTTTAATTAATCAACTGTAAATCCGATTAACTTAATTTCTTTTTTATAAATCTTCTAAATATATATATATATATATCAAAATATAACTAAATCAAATTACCAATAAAACCCGTAGCCTCGAAGCCGTTACCTAAATTTTCCGGACCTCATAACTCGACCGTATGAATCCGGATTAAGGAAACTCAGTCTTAAAATTCATATTATTTAAATATCTACGAAATGACACTAGTTTCACTAAAATTAGAGTTAATGTGAAAAACGCAGTTTTCGGGACCGTATTGGTATATTGTACAATGAACTGTAATTGATATTGTCTTATTACTAAATTTAAGTAAAACATTATTTATTTTATTTATTAATTTAATTTAAATAATTTATATATTTAATTATTAATTATTAATTAACTAAATACTTATTTAATTATATAATTAATTATTTACTTAATTAATCTCTAAATTAGCTATTTAAGTATATATTTATTAATTCAATTAATCGTTAAGTATTTATTTATCTATTTATTATATTGTTAATTATTTAATCTAATTAGTTATTTTTAATTTTATTTTTTATTATTTTCTTTCTCCTAATTTTTTCTTCTCATTCATGTGTCTTCTTCCCCGACCCCTTCATCCTCGCACCATACACCGCTCCTCCCTCTTCTTCCGCCTCCGTCCAACTACCAATTTCTCAACTGTCGGCCATTGGCCGACCGTTGCTCCGACCTCCCTCACAGCCCTGCCAATGACGATATCCCCGTCGCCTATAAATAATCTTCGACCCCTTCGAGATTGGAGGATCCGCCATTTCCCCATCATTTGAGTTTTGGTGGGATAGTGATTTATTTTATATTATTAAAATCATTAAAACTAAAAAAATAATAACAAACTCTAAAATCATAAAAAAAACGTCTCTAAAAATACTATAAAAATTAGTCATTGTATATTTTACTATATTTTTCATATTAAACCAAAAACAAAATAAAAATCAAATATTAAACCAATAAAAAATACAAAAGTTATTAAAATTTGTAAAAATTATAACTAAATAAATATCGTGCAACAACACATAACCTATCATTTTGAAGATAATTTCACCTACTTCATAATAAAAAATAAGAATATTTTGCTACAATTTTCCATATTAAAAATCCAAAATAAAATTCTGTATTCAATAAAATTCCACTGTTCCACCTTATAAATAATTCAACATCCATAAAACATCCTCAAAATCTTTAAGGATTTATAAAATAGTAAAAGAAATTTAAAACTAAAAATAATAAAATAAAATCAAAATAAAAATTACAAAACATTTACTAATAATAATAAATCATAAAATACTTTAAAATTCACAAAAACAATATAAAATTCATTAACAATCAAATAAAAATCCAGAAAAATATTTAAAAATAAAATAAAAAGTAGGAAAACCTAATAAACCTAAGTTTCTATAATTCAAACCTCATTTTTCTACAGTTTGCCTCCCTGAGTTCGACATCCACATGCTTAACCGCCATACACTTAAGTTTAGGAGTATAAATAAAATATTAATATTAACCAAAAAATAATCTTTTCTGCAAATATTTCACCCCGATCGATTCAACTACATTGTTCTTCTTTTAGAACAAGCAGATTGGGTGGCTTTTTCAGATGACGCCGTTGCCAGGGAGGCAGCACTAGGGTAGCCGTAGACCTGGATTTAGGGTTTCTCTTTTCGCCATTTTATTTCCTAACTTCATGACTTTTTTTATTCTAATTTGTGCAGCACAGGTTGAGACACATAATTGAGAACCGTAAAGCTGATTAGTATAATTTCTTGCAATAAAAAAATTTTGTTCGTAGGAAGGGGCCCCTTCAAGGTATCCCGACTCGTACCGTTCCCTCTCTTATTCTCGGGGTCTGTTGTACCAGGGTTGTACTCCTGGGGTAGGAGGGCACCCACCGTGGTTTTTTCGCATCTTGATTTTATCGACGATTTTCTGTGGCTTTTCGAGGATAGGTTCTTGTTAGGATTTCTCAATTTTTCCCCTTCTATACGCAACCGTAGCTAGGTGTTTGCTTAGGTTGAAACACCTAGTTGCTTGTACTTAGGACCATACCCAAAAAGATAAAATATGTTAGATGCTTTTTCTGAAAATATCCAAAAAAAGTGGTAACCGAAAATAAAATAGGGACTGCTAATTTTATCTGATTTCAAAACAAAATGTAAGGACTCCACTTGTTTTGGGAGAACAATCCCCCTCAATTGCATTGCAGGTACTCTCTCCTGATTTGTGAGAGAAAGACGACACATAAGGTAGAACCATAGTCTGGATTTCTTTCGGGATACTACTGAGTTCATGCATTTAATTCCTTAATTTTCAGTGGGTACTCTCGGGTAGCCGAAAACAGTCCGAGTTTATTTAGCAGAGTAGGAGGTTTCGAGGACACTGTGTAAGGAACGGTCCTCAAGTGACACAGGTAGCCGGAAACGATTCGTACTTACTCCCACACTGCATGGGAATAGGTGATTTCTCGTAATAACTCGAGATAGTTTTCAGGAGAAATTGCGGGCACCTATCTTATCTCGCTAATCTGTGAGAAGACTTGATTGCCAAAAAACCTTAAAACTGACAAGATAAACGGTCGAACTCTTACGGTCATCGCCAGGGTTGCATTGGTGAACTCGGGGGTTGATTTGCATTTTCTTGTGGTGTGAGCTCAATCTTTCAAGATCTTGGTCAACTTAATCTATAAAGATGATGGGAAGGCGATCACTGCAGTCGACTCTGATCGATCCTCTCTCACGCATCTTCCCATTCATCTAGATCGGTTTGAGATGTCTCTAGTCCCAAATCGAAATCCACTCGAGTTGCTACTTCCAGCTGTGACTCTAACCCTGGAAGCTCGTCGTCGATTTCTTCTCCTACTCATTCCTATTCTTCATCATCTCCAGTTCTAGAAGATTACTAGCAATTACATGTTGACTTGGCAGAGCCTGACCTAGATTCTTTCTCTTTTCCAGAAGACATGGCTGGAAAGGGACCATAGACCACTTCAGTAGTTATAGATCAGGCAACGATTAACAACAGTCTACTTGCTTCCCTTGAGACGGTGCAGAATCAGATTAGAGAGAAATGTAGACTAATGAACGACGTCAGAACCGATCTGACTCAGCTGAGAGCGCAACGAGACCATCCAGATGCTGAGAATCTAGGAGTTAAGGATCAAGAGCAACCTGATGGAGCAGAGAGACCTCCACTGGGACCGAACCGAACGATGCAGCAACTCTACAACCCAGGAGTTACTATGACTCATAGGCGGATCCGTCTCCCTATCATTCATGGGAACTTTGAGTTCCGTCCTCAGATGATCCAACTACTACCCAAGTTTTACGAGCTTTCTACTTAGGAGCCGCATCTACGCCTTCAGCAGTTTGAGCTAATCTACAGTACGTTGCACGATGCACATGTGAATGAGGATACGATCAAATTGATAGCTTTTCCTTTCTCCCTTGTTGATCGAGCAGCCTACTGGCTGAAACGTTTAGGGAGATATGTTTCGACATGAGAGGAGTTACGAACCGCACATCTGAACAAGTACTACCCACTTGGTCGAACGAATGCTGCTAGAGCCATGATCAGTAACTTCACCATGATCGGGAATGAACAGTTCCACGAGGCATGGGACCGTTTTAGAGAGCTCATTGATAGGTGTCCCAATCATGAACTTTCCAAGCCAACTCTTGTATAGAGTTTCTTTAGTGGGCTGACACCAGAGTTACAGGGACTGGTGAATGCTTCTCGTGGTGGATCCTCTTTTTCGATGCATGAGGATCATGTCTGGGTCATTTACAAGAAAATGACAGAAAACTATACAACAATATCCCAAACTTGAGTCTTCAACCAGATAAAGCCACCTACTTATCATTAGCATTCCAGAGTGGTACAAATTGAAGGGAATCCGTCTTCTGCTACCTTGATTCCTATCAAATCCTCATGAGCTGATATGAAGATCATTTGTCAGAAGCTGGACCGTATGGAATTTTTTGCGAAAAAGTGCCAAAATTTAGACAAGCTCGATATGATTGATGAGCTTGAGATATGCCTGAGTGATATGAAGACAAAGATTATGTGCCTTCAAGAGATACAAGCAGACTCCAACAGGTCTTCGAGATCACAGGTTGACTCAGGAAGCCGAGACCGATGCACACATCCGAGGCCTCCAGAACAACACATTTACCATGTGCACTCTGAGCCGACTCATCAGTCTTTGGGATACCCGAACTCCAGCAGACATCATCATCTAGCACTCAGATGGTGGTGTATCAGAGCGATCAGCCCTTGGCTTCGATGCCCCCATCTTATTCTGAGATGCCTGAGACATTGACTGAGGTCAATGGGATTTGGTAGAACCAGCCGCAACAACCAGGGATCCGTCGCGATCACCCTAGTTTCCGTTGGTCAACAGGAGGTGCCTCTTCCCACCAGCAACCACAAGCACCAATGGGGTAGAGCAGAGAATTCCAGCAGCATTCCAGTCCTCATCATTTCCAGCAACCTCAGTGGAGGCAGAGCACTTATCAATCTCAGTATCAACAACATTATCCTCTACAGCAGCAGCCAGCTCAGCCGCAGCCTCAGTATCATTGAGACGACTCATCCGCGTCTCATGGACCTTTCCATGATAATCCAGCATTAGAATACCTCGCCAACCTGATCACTGACTAGCAGACATCTTTTATATCAGAAATGGATGAGTTCAAAACTCATGTCACCGATCTGGTTAAAGGGAAGTTCGCCTTGCCTGCTTAGATAGAGCTGAATCCGAATAATCTGAAGCAAAAGTCAGAGCCAGTAGATTTGACTGAGCCCACCCTCCATCACAGGTATTTTTTTATGACTATCTTTACTGTGATGACACTAACTTCATCTCTCTTAGGAGCGGTAGGAAGCCAGTGGGCGGAGACTCAATTAGGTTCTACAAGGATATACCTGAGGATACAAGCGAGCTTGTTGAGGACAGTGATGGCGGTGCTGAAACCGCCTATCCTTTTGACGTTGAAGATGGTGGTATTGAAGCCACCACATCTGAAGAGCATCCAGATCTGAATGCCGATACAACTGTTGTACCTTTCATTGTATATAGTGATGATGATGAGAGAAAATTACAAAAAATATACAAAAGAGAAGAACTTGGAAAAGAAATAAAAAGATAGTTGATCAATATCTTTCTTTCTCTGATGACTCGAAAAAAACAAGTCCTTATTTTTCAAAAACATTTCCTTCTTCTTCTCCTCCGATTGTACATACTAACCAAGAGGATGTACAAATTCTTTTTCCCAAAGCACTCTGCATAGGAAAATCTGATAAAAAAGAAAGAACCAAAAAGAGCCAAATGAATAATCTGATGAAAGAGATGATCGCCAAGTTCACAATCCAACTCACTCTTTTAGAACCCTTGGCACACATCCCTCTTCTTTAGAAAGACTTAAAAGAACGAACCACAGTCCGCAGAAAAAAGAGGCAGCGAAACAATTGTTCTGAGATCCATGTGCTGACGAAGGAAACATGTCATGCTAATCAGAACCGTCTCCCAACAAAGAGATCAGATTCGGGAGCATCATATGTCAAATGCGAGACCCTCGATGAGACTTTTGATCAGACTCTATTAGATAGCGGATCTTCGATTAATCTCTTTCCTTCTTCCTTATTCGATAAGTTCAAGTTTGGACATCTTTGATCAAGACAAACGGTCTTGCAGTTTGCTGATAGATCGATCAAGAGGCCTAAGGGTTTAATCGAATACATTATCATCCTATTCAGGGTTTGCAATTCCCTGTGGACTTCGTCATGTTGGACACGGTGGTCCCTGAACACGTGACCGATACCCCGATCATACTAGGATGACTTTTTCTGGAGACAACAAAGGCCGTTTCTGACTATGGTATCGAGAAGGTGTACTTTCGCTCCAGGGTGAAAGTATACATATTGAGACGATCCAAGACCAGCAATCTCAATTAGCTGAATCAGAGCGAGCATCTGAGGATGAACCTGATAGTCATCAGGATTGTGACTTTTTAGAGGCAGATGATGAGGCCGTTTGGGCCGAACCTAGCACCCAATCTTTTATCACACCTTCAGTTGACGTTGAGATATAGATATCTGATGATTGGAAGTTAGAGAACACAATCCTGGAGCCGGATAGCGAGAATCTCAATGGAGAAGATTCTGAGACTTTTTTCAGATCATTCAGATATTCTTTATCCCTCCAAGTCAGAATTAAACCATCAAAACTGCCAGTTACCCTTAGAACATTCATATTCCGAAGATGCTGATTGGCATTGTTTCACTGGATTTCTATCAATTAAGACTCCATCAACAGAGCCTACAACCAGTCTGGAGACCGAATCAGAGCAAAATATCCAGCAGTTTCCAGACCTTTTTGAGTCAAAGCAGGCCGAGCTTATGTAGACAGACCTAGTTGCCTATACCCATGCCTTAGTTAAACTAGCTCTTCGTGTTCCTTCTCCCTCTCAGCTCAAATCGTTGCCTTAGAGCATGAAATATCGATTCATTGCTGGCGAATCTAAAATGTTTCCGATCATCATCTCTTCCAATCTAACCGAAGATGAAGAATTCCGTTTGATGGAGATTCTTGAAAAGAACCACAAGATGATCGGGTGGTTAGTAGCTAATCTTCATGGGATTAGTCTGGCTCTGTGCTCCCACCACATCTTTCTCGAGGATGATGCAAAGCCATCTCATGAGTTTCAGCACAGGCTGAACCCGATTCTTTGAGAGGTGGTTATGAAGGAAATATCCAAGCTGTGGAGCGTCGATTTTATCTATCCCATCTCTGACTCGAAATGGGTTCGTCCTTTACATGTGGTACCCAAGAAGACAGGTATCACTACTATGATAAATGAGGACGGAGAGGAGATCGCTACCCGGAGTAATCTTAAATGTAGAATCTTCCCGGCTTTTTAATTAATTAATTGTAAATCTGATTAACTTAATTTCTTTTCTAAAAATTGTGTATATATATATATAAATATACAAATATAACTAAGTCAAAATAGAAAAAAAAAGCGAAGTCTCGAAGCTGCTACCTAAATTTTCCGGATCTCATAACTCGGCCGTATGAACTCCGAATTAAGCAAACCCAATCTTAAAATTCATATTATTTAATTTCTATAAAATGACACTAGTTTCACTAAAATTAGAGTTAATATAAAAAACGCAGTTTTCGGGACCGTATTGGTATATTGTACAATGAATCGTAATTGATATTATTATTTTATTATTAAATTAAAGTAAATATTTATTTATTTAATTTTCTTTATTAAATTAATTAATTTAATTTACTTATTTAATTATTAATTATTATTTAAATAAATACTTATTTAATTATATACTTAATTATTTATTTACTTAATTAATCTTTAAATTATCTATGTAAGTATATATTTATTAATTCAATTAATCATTAAGTATTTAATTATCTATTTATTATTGTTATTATTAATTATTTAATTTAATTAATTATTTTTAATTTTATTTTTTATTATTTTCTCTCTCCTAATTTTTTCCCTTCTCCCTCACATCTCATCTTCCCCGACCCCTCCGTCCTCACGCCGCACGCCGCTCCTCCATCTTCTTCCGCCTCCGTCCAACTGCCAATTGCTCAATGGCTGACCGTTGGCTAGTTGTTGCTCCAACCTCCCTCACTGCCCGCCAGTGACGATATCCTCGTCGCCTATAAATAACCTTTGACCCCCTCGAGATTGGAGGATCTGCCATTTCCCCCTTCATTTGAGTTCCGGTGAGAGAGTGCTTCTCGTGACAGGAGAGTATCCGCGCCGTCGAGCAAGAGTGAGACAAGGTCGAGGAAGGCGAGATCTACCACTGACGTTGAGGAGCTCCTCTGTCGTGCGTTGAGCCTCCGTGTTGCCGAGCATTGAGGCAAAGACCTCCGGAGCTTTGAGCTCCAGAATCACAAGCACTGCATCATCTGCTACCTCTGTCATCCGTGTTCATCCAAGTCAGTTCCTCTTCTTCCTTATCTATTATATCTCTATTGTCTCTCAATATGTCTCGTCTTCTGTCTTGATTCACTTTCAGCACAAATTCACTACCGAATCCATCTCATCCCAACATTAAACCCGGTTCTACATCTACTCTACACAACTTGTTCATATCATATCCTCACGGATTTGAGCATTTCAATCCTAATCCATCACCTTCGTTAGAGGATCAAATCCACTCATCCCCTTTCTCTGTTTATATGAGACCGAGGGTTCGTCCTCGAGTCGATTGAATGATTGGTGGGAATAGGTGCACCATCTGGATCGGAACCTTCATTTTCATCTCCTCCTGCGTTCACTTGATTCTCGTTTGATTTTGGGCCAAGCCCCGCATTTGAGATGGATTTTTATCCTGCAGGCATATATCACCTTCAAGCAACAACGATAGATCAAAGATCCTATTCTGGATCGGGTCACATGCATCTAAATGTCGTTAAACATCCGTCATAGCAGGCTCAGTATCTACATCTGAGTAGCAAACCGTCGATCAACGATTCGTACGAGGAGATCAAATCACACAATAAGATTCACAGCATGACCGGAATAGAATCGTTGTGGACGATTAACTTCGAGTACCAGCGGATCTATTCATCGGAGTGCCATTCCTTCGCTACTTGCTCTTCATCTCCAGATAGCCGACGAAATCGCTGCATGCAGAAGTCAATTAGGTAAGAACATCCCCATCAACCTCCAGATTGATATACAACCATCCGATCAAGTGCTGATTGATGATCCCTGGCCAGACACGTGTCGCCATCATATTAAGTCCACCACCTACCGCATAACTCCCTCACGTGAGCAACGCGCGAGGAGGCCTAAATATTTGGGAAAATTTCAATTTATCCTTCTACGTTCTGCATTTTTGCATATGAACTCATAGTTTTTAGTAATTACATCTATACCCCTCTACAGTGATAAACCCTATACATATTCTGTATTACATAATAAATAAAATCCACATAAAAATATAATAAAAATACATAAAAATACTTTATAATATACTATATATAGTATTAAATAATTTTTTTAAAAAATAAAAAATGTTTTTAGCATTTATTAAATTCTTTAAAAAATATAACAAACTCTAAAATTCATAAAAAATAAGAAAATCATTTTTAAATCTAATAAAAATTATATATTTTACTATATTTTACGTAATAAACCCAAAACCAAATTAGAAATTATATATTAAAACCAATAAAAAATTCAAAATACATAAAAACTTTGAAAAATCATAACTAAATAAAAAAATCACCTAAAGACGTACAATATATAATTTTAAAGATAATTTCACTTATATTTTATAAAAATAAAATAAATACATTTTTGTCTAGTTTTCGATTTTAAAAATAAAAAATACTCCACAGTTTTCCATAAAAAATAAGCTTTCACCTTAAAAATAAATTAAAATCAATAAAAATATTAAAAGCCTTCTAAAAACCCATAAAAATAGAAAAAAAATAAAAATATAGAATAAAAAAATAATATTCAAATAAAAATTACAAATCATTTCATAAAATAATAAAAAATCACAAAATTCTTAAAATTCATAAAAAATATAAAATTCATTTAAAATAAATAAGTATCCAGAAAAAACTCTCAAGATAAACAAAAACTAGGAAACCGTTTACCTTAGGTATTCTATAGTTTAACACTAGTTTGTGACAGTTTGCCTACCTGAGTTCAACACTCCCGTACTTGACACTATACACATCAATGTTTAGGAGTATAAATAAAATAAAAATAAGAGTATTAATTCAAAATTAATCTTTTCTGTAAATATTTACCTGATCAATTCAGCGATACAGTTCTTCTTTTGGAACATCAAATCAGGTGGTTTTTCAACATCCTCAAAGAATTTTAGAATCACGAAGATACAACCATGCCTGGAGTAAATTGAGTAATGTGCCCCTGCTTGAAAATAATTACATAGCATGCCCTATCAACATTCAAGAATTACAAAATAGCCCCTATAAGGTCTATTTTGATAACATTTTTGTTTATTTTTATTTCATTTATGCAACTGGATTATTTCATTCATGAACATATGTGGACTAATTTTTGTGTTCTTTATGTCATTCTGAAGCCTATTTAATTCTCTTTTATATAAAACATTGAATTATTCATATTGAAACATTTTGGACATCTTTAAATTAGGGAAGTTACTCATTCATCTTTGAGCCATATTTTACCTAATATTAATTACATTTCTCATACATTGTCAGAAATTTGGGGACACTGTTTGGGAATTAATTTGAGATATATTAATAAATAGTTTTTTTGAAATTAATTAATTCATTAGTTAAGGGGGTTTAATTGAGAAGAGATTAATTGTACTGCTTATTCTTTTGCATTTCTCAATTGCATTCATCGTCATTTTTAAATTTCTAAATAAATGTATTGATTATTTTCTTTCCCACATTTCATTAGACTTATTTTTTCTTTAAACAATTATAAAAAAGTCATTCATCCTATTTGCTTTAACTTCACTGCATCTTTTATTTAAGAATCCATAAAAATTACAAAATCTGAAAACCCATAAAAAATTCACCTATTGAAAACCTAGCCCTAAGTTGTTTGAAAATTAGTTCTACACACTCATATTGCCTCTCTGAGTTCAACATTGAGACTTTTCCAAGTAAAATAAACAATTGACCACAATGGATCATTAATTTAAAACTATCTTTCGTGTGGTTATTTTTGATTGCTCGCTCTTTGTCACCTACTGCAACCACCACTAATTCTTCACAATTAAGAGTGGTGAAGAACGAGTTATCACCCATCCTCAAATGAAGTTACCAAGCTATGAGAAGCAACCCCAAGGTTAGATTGTTCATCGGAACACACAAAGAAAACATGAAGGACCTATATCCCTCTTCTTACCTTTATTTTGCAACCTATTTGAGCCGTAATAAATCTTGATTTTTTATCATCTACTTGATCATGCAATCATTCTATGATCATAAATTTATGTAATATTAATCTCTTGTGCATAAAAATATAAAAATAACTTTTCATGTTTTTATCGTTGCTTTGATGGCTAAATCATATAAAATGGGGTCGGATTTTGATGGGGAAATTTTTGTATCCAAATCAAAGTCAAGAAGTTGTCAGTGTTAGATATATGAGTTTATAAGCACACTATAAATTTAGGGCAAATCAGATTTGATTTGATTAGATCGGGATAATCACGAATGAAACATGTTAGATTAGACGTCTTTGATGTTCACAATTTTATTCTAGAAAATCTGCTCGTTGGATTTAAAATACGAGGTCATGATTGCGTAGATCATAACATATTTACCTTCAATCCAAGTTTTCTAAAGATTGGATATCATTTGACCGGTCAAACCTATTATCCTGGACAACCGGGCAAAATGGAATCAATACAGATTTGAGGACATCGTTTTGTCCAACCAGCCCCTTGTGCGGGCCAACCCATGTATGTCACTTGGCATGCATACACATGAACATGGGGGCGAAGGGACGTGGGTGGGGATACTTTTTGGGTAAAAATTAGCCATACCTCTCATCCTTTATCTTATTACATTTAAGTTAGTATTCCTTTACACATTAAATGAGAAAGAATATTAAAGGAAAAACTATAGATATTTCCAAAGAATAAAACAATGACAAAGATTATCATAAGTGCTCATCCGGCTTCTGAAAAGTGCTTTTGTGCTATTTTAGTTGACTTGCAATGTTTGTAAAATTGAACAAACGTCTTTAGATTTCTACTTGTCACAAGTATTAATGTTTCGAGGTCAAATAAACTCAATGAAAATTTTCATAAAATCATGAAAATTATACTTTTTAATTTTATAGCTTTTAAGAATTTTTAAGAGTTGTGGAAAATTACAAAAAAAATTTTATGCTATAATTATGCTTATTTAAACTTGTAACAAATGACTTCTTTCTAATTAACAAATGACTGAGTTATAAATTGTGTTTATTTTGTACTTCCATCACAAATTATAAAGGAATTATTATATTACTATGTGATATTTAGATCTCAAAACTATCTCCCTATAAAATATTGGTTCATTAAAGTTAGCATCCTTGAGATGACTAGTGTGAACCTACATCTGTTTAGTTTGGTAATGGCTTATAGTACTTTGTGTTCCTCTTTATGCTTTATGTTTTCTAATTTGCATGCTAAGTTTGGAGATGCTTTGTGTTTCTCAAATTATAAAGTCACATTACTACATGAATATTGTGCACGTAATTAAAAATTTCAACTAAAATGCCTCATTCATATACAGTTTAGAAGTAGAGATATGAACTTAGTTGTGTAGTGATACTAATACACGGAGGATCCGTGTCTCTGAGTTACGTAGGCAACTTGGAGCTGTATTACTTAGAACATTTGTTCTTTCCGATATGAGCTAATCTTCCATTGTATCTAAAAAGTAACTCATGATAAATATTAATTGATCTTGCAATTAAGTCAGAATATTCACTTAAATAGCTGAACTAATATGAAGGTAGTAACTGGAGGAACTCATGAACCCAAGGGGCTTTGGGTAAATTGTGTGATGTCTCAACTCAAACTTACGAGGAAGGAAAAGAGATTAGGTCGCGCTACGGGGGTCTAATATTACATATATGCATGCCACAATCGTGTTATCTTTCATGCGATAAGGATTGGTTCTTTAGTCACCCTCTAAAGCCTCATAGTGACAAGCAATACCTTTTAACCATACTGGTGTATTTTTAGTATGGAAATAAGTTCATGAGTAGCCACTCAATTACACATAGTAAGGGGGTTTGAGAGTTCTTTTAGATTCTTACCGCAAAAAATTTTGGTTGTACTTTCTTGTCTTGTACTTATGGATCAAAATATGATTAACAACTTTTTAAATGAGATAATTGCAATAGAAACAGAAGTTGATTTTTTCCTATAATTAAATGTTAGATGGTGTTTATTAGTACAATACAATCGCCTAGCTTTCTGATGTGTATATATGCGACCATGTTGCTGCTTACCTGTTCATATGCAATTGCATCTATTTACTTGCAATTTTAGATTAAAATGCAAGTCAACTCTTAATGTAATTGTGATGTAGTTTTTGTCAATTACTCGTTAAAAAGATACTCCTTAAAGTTTCTAATGACCTAATAATTTTCACCTTGACATAGTCTTATATATGTATATATTGCTCCACTGGGCTAGTTGGCTCACCTTTCAATTTGTGTTCCACGTAAAGGGATTTTTCAAGAGGAGACACTTGGTGACTATTTAGAGAACTAGATACTTTTGATAAAGAGGGTAAAGAGGCGGTCCTCTGCTCTTATATTTCCTAACATAATTTACTTTTGTTATAATTATGATGTATATTTGATGCCATGTAATAAAATCTTTATGAGTACTCCATATCTTTTGAGATATTATATATTATGCTATTCCTTCATGTTGAATATATGAAAATATTTTCTTTGTAATGAAATTGATTATGCTTAAATATGTGGTTGTTTTATATTTGATGTTGGATGCATCGATTTTGGGTTAATTTATGAGACTAACTCCCCGTACGGGAACATTCAGACATGATTCAGATAGACCAAGGTGGGACTATTGCACCTAGTTTCAGTCTATCCAAATTGGAAAGGCACATATCTCATTCATAGAGAAATTGATGAATCTATACTCACTTTTGAACTATTGTATATTCCATTTTTTTAAAAGAAGATGAATTTTAAATGAAATGAAACTTTATATGTGAAACTTGAGTTTCATGATTCTATTGTATATAATATCGTCGTGCATTCAGAACTATGTCATTTCATATACAAATCTCCCTCTTATTTATTTATTTCCTTTTGTGTTTGTTCCCTTTTTAAATATAAATAAATACCAACAAATAAATTCAAAAATCTAAAAATCAACAAAAAGAAACTGGTGTATGCAGACATATATACACCACATTTTATCAATTTATCTTGTATTTTCTTAATTACAAAAAATCCAAAAATATATTAGTACATAAATATTAACATAGAGGAAAATGGGGCTGCCCCCTAGGGGGAGCTAACTTAGCTACCCCGCCCTATTTTCTTCAATTTTTTTATTTTTTTTGAAATTTTTTCTTGAATATTCATCACTATATCCCTATATTATGTCATAAAAATTTCGTGTGAAACAGAGACTCCTACGACCTCCATCCAGACGAGGTCGATCTAAAAAATCCTGAGACCATTAGAAAAATGACTGTCTGATTTAAAAAATCCTGAGACCGTTAAAAAATGACTGTCTGAATGGAGGCCGTAGGAGTCTCTGTTTTCCATGAAATTTGAATGACATAATATAGAGATATAATAATGAATTTACATACTTTTTATTTCCAAAAAAATAAAAAATACGCAAAAAGTAGGACGGGGGGAGTTAAGTTATCTCCCCCTAAGGGGCATACACATTTTACCCATTAACATATTATACTATACCATGTAACAGATCTAATAAAAAAGAAAAATACATGTGATCTCGAATCCTTCATGTGATTTACTCCACAACACCCGGATGGTGTTGACTTCGGTCAACATCATCCTCCTTGTGCATGTGAAACCGTGCAGCCACCTTTCCACGTCCTCAACGCCCTCGTCCAACCTCCTACCATCTCCTACTACTGCCTCAGAGTTGTCCCCCTTCGAAGCAAAAACTTAACTGGAATCCTTTTTATAAACTTTTTGATTTGGGTTCTTTTTCTTTTCATTTGCAATTTACTTCTCATGGGCCCTGACTCCCCGTGGTGTGAGGTGGCAGCTTTTCTGGGGTGCTGGGCGACGATGAGCACAAAGAGAGTTGGTAAGATCCGTTAGGGCAAGATTCATCCGCTAATGCACGGCACCCACGCATCTCATCTACGCGGACGACATTCTCTATTTCTGCAGAGGCTCTACTACTTCCCTGAAAGAAGTTAGAAACATTCTTGATAACTTCCACGCCATTTCTGTCCTGCAGATGAATGCGCGCATGAGCAAGCTTTTCCGTCCAAAAGACTTTGCGGGGGGCTTTGGAGATACCCTAAGGCTTGGCATACTCACGCAGCATCTCCCCACCACGTACCTGGGGATCCCTGTTCACCCATCCTATGCGGTTAGAGGTAATGGTCGTGTTCTGTTGGAGAAGATTGCTGCCCAACTTTCTGGCTGGAAAGGCAATTCACTCTCCATGGCTGGTCGTCTGCAGCTGCTTAAGTCAGTCACTTCGGGCACTTTACTCTACTGGGCCAACTGCACTACATTGCACCTTAGCACCGTCAAAAAGATTGAGATGCTCTGTGCCCACTACCTTTGGGGGCGTCGTAGGCACGATATCGCTTGGGAGACCATTTGTCGGCCTAAGATCCATGGGGGGTTGGGGCTACGCTCCCTATCTTCCCTCTGTGATGCCATGCTCGCTTCTAGGACGTGGAGGCTCCTAACCGCTGAATCTTCGATTTGGGCCCACTTCATGCGGTGCAAGCACCTAGATGGAGTCTCCTTCTGGGACGTGCGCCTTGCTCCCTCCCACAGCCCCACATGGAAGGCCATCCTTCATTTCAGAGGGGTTATCAGGCCAGCTATTGAGGGAGACTTGCCTACCTGCAGTTGGATCCACTCCTCGCGAGGATTCTCCTTCAGTAGCGCCATAGACTTGCTTCGCCCTCCTCCTGCTTCCGCAGTGTGGACTGCCTGCATTTGGGCAAAGGGCTCGCCCCCGAAGTGCTCCCTCACTCTCTACAGAGCGCTTCTGAACCGGCTTCTCACAACAGCCAGACTTTCCCGCTTTCGGATTTGTGAGCAAGCCACTTGCTACCTTTGCCGTGGTGATCTTGACTCGCATCCTCATATCTTCTTTGCCTGCCCTTTCTCTGTGGCCGTTTGGACTACCTCTTGCGCCTCTCTCAGCCTTCCTTTGGCTCCCCCGCTCCCTCTGGAGGACCTCATTGCTTGGATCAATGGCACAACGGACCTTGGAACAAGGAACCACCTCTCTTGCACACTTGCGGTAGTGGTTTGGGCTATATGGAGGGAAAGGAACAGGCTTTGGTCAGACCCATCTCAGGGATTGCCCAACGCTCAGCAAACTGCAGACTGTGTTGTGAAAATGATCAATCTTTCGCGCTGATTTCAGGGCCTACCTGGTCCACAATGGCTTTTTGGGTCTTATAGTGCTTTCACTACATTTTGTTTGGGTCTTATAGTGCTTTCACTACATTTTTTGTAGAGTTTTTGTTTTCCCATATGGGATTTTCGGGTTCACAGTGATCCATTTGTAATACACTTTCTGTGGAAATACAAATACTTACTTACTTATCAAAAAAAAAAGATTCATCCACCAACAACTAAAGCGACAACTGGTGGTCCTCTGACCACTAATTTTCGGCGACCGTGGTTTACTTCCGGTACTCTGCTCCTTATCTTCTTCCTAGTCTTCTTCCTCTTTTCTTCTCACTCGTCTTTTGTTGTTTCTTGTTCCTATGTAATTCTTCTTATGGTCTATTTCTTCTTCTGGCATCTTTCCTCTATTGTGTTCCCATCACCATATTCCTTCCCTTTTCATTGTGAATACCATCACCACACCATCACCCCTTCTTCGTCTCTCACCTCTCACTCTATCGCTCACTTCTCTCTCTCCACTTCCGGCCATTTCTCTCCATTCCTCCACCATATCGGAGTGCACAGTCATTCCTCTCTCCTTTGAACTTGAGTTGAACCTAAAGAAAATAACCATAACCTCTAGCACAGATCTTGAATTTTTAATAGTCAGAGGTACCAACACACTAGGAATGGGACCTTCATCGATGTTCCCCGCTAGACATCAGAGTAGGAGGCAAGTGAAGCTGCATCACCCTCGTCGAGCAGTGGATGAAGAAGACAGAGGTGTGGGTTTTCAACCATTATTGTATCTTCACCGTGTAAGCAAACGGACTTATACATATTTACATATAGGTGTTTCCATATTCTTATTTGTTTTTTTAAAACGGCTGCAAATACGAATACTGCGGATATTAACATTACGCTACCATATCCCTGAAATGGATATATATGGATACTGGTCGCATATGGATAATATTATAAATACCTTAAAGATTAGTTTAAATATACATGTATTAGATGAAATACACATAACATAAATATACTAAGTGTGCTAACAACATTAAAATTATATTAAATATGACAAAAGAAGGTACTATGTTATATATGATTAAAAATAAATTTAAAATAATATTTATATATAAAACATATATATGGATATAGATATAGATGTTCTTAGATATCAAAGTGATATCCATATCCGTATCCATTTTAAAATGGATACATATATCAAAATCTATATAAAATGGATATGACGGATCAGATATAGATATATTAGTATATGTTTGCATTCTATTCCTCACCCGCTCCTCTTATCTCAACCAAATATAGCCTCAAATTCTAATCGTTGGATCAAAGTTTCATCGATGATCATGAGAGTACTGCGTGGTAGCTGACGAGCCCCTCGATCGAGAATGGCAATAACATATGGGCCTAGGGGTGATAATTTAATTGAATCATTCGAATTCCATTTTGATTCGTTCGATAAAAATTCAAAAAAAAATTGATTCGAAGTAAAATAAATCGAATATGAAATTGACTTGTGGATTCGATTACCAAATGAGCTGAACCTGAATTAACATGAATTCATTTGATAATAATTCGATTTGATTCGTATATACATATATACACACACACATATTACATTTACACACAAATTTGTAATTAGATAGGATGAGTAACTTGGATAAAACTTTTAAATATACGCCCTTTCCTACTAGACTTTATGGCCACATTCAAGAATTATATGTTCCCTACCTTTTTAAATATATGTTCTTGCATTCCTAGTACACCTTTTGTCTTCTCCTTTTCATTCTTTATCAAATATCCATCAATCATAAGGTAGATGTGAAATTCCTTCTTTTTGCATGTGAATATGATAATCATATTATATTGAGTTCCTCCTTCATGCCTGTCGTGGTTTGTGCTATACCAAAAGATTCCTCCTCCATCTTCTTGTTTTGTTAATTATCCTTGCAAGACAATCCGGTGATGACTATCATTGTCAAGATGACGTTGATCATTACATGAATATAACAAGTCTTTCTCACCATCATTTTGGTTGTTCCTATGTATATTGAAAATCCTGAATGATTCATGACTTTTGTTTTAAGGAAACGATGATCATCACTATGCTTGAAGTGATTTTATTATTTTAGTTATTTGTTGCTATTCTCGTTGTTTCACATAATATGACCAGATTACATTAAATTTGTATAGTATCATGGTATGATCTTACTTCAACATAAATGATGAATAGCCATAAAGTCCTCCTGGAAAGAACATATGCTTAAATGTTTTATCTCAGTTCCTCACCTTATATTTATTTCAGTGCTTTTACATCCCTATCATACATTTTCCCTTCTCATTTTCATTCTTCATCAAAGACCCATCAATCATAAGATAGATGGCAGTGCTCCCTCTTCTTACACCTAAATACGATAGTCATGTTTCATTGAGTTCCTCCTTTACATTTGTTGTGGTTTGTGGTATATCAACCTCCGGTGCATTCTTATTTTGATGGTTATCCTTGCAAGACAAGCCATGATGATGACTATCAATGTTAAGATGACAATGACCATCACCTGATTAATTTACAAGTTTTTATTACTATCATGTTAGTGGTTCTTATATATTTGAAAATAATGTACGATTTAGGACTTTTGTTTTAAGATAATGACGATCATCACGATACATGAAGTGATTTTATTGTTCTAAGTTATTTATTGCTATCTCATTGTTTCGAATAAAAAGTTCAGTTTGTATTCATTTTTTATAAGAGCTTGGCCTTATCTTGCTTCAACATACAATGATAAATATACATGAGCAAGTTTTTTGTCAATAATATTCTATTTGTTTAATAAGTATTATATAATTATAATTTATGTATAGATTCTTTCATCATAAAAAAAGAGTAAATTTAGATTGCAAAAGATATAAAATAACCCATAAAAGTTAGGTATTTTCATATTGTATATTATCTGTTGGGTATCTTCCTTGATTATATAATCTTTCAACTTATCTTAGTAATCTACAATAACAACCAAGCCTTTTCCCATATTAGGTGGGGTCAGCCAAATGAAAATTTTGCTTCTATTCAGATCTATCTTGGGTCATTCTCGAGATTAGATCCAAATAACCAAGATCCCTTCAGATAGTCGCATTCCAACACTTCTTGTGCCTTTCTCACCCTCTCTTAACCGGCTCAACATCCCGAATCTCACATCTTCAAAATAGTGCATCAGTTGAACCTGCTTTGCAAATGGCTTAAAAATCAGAATAACCTGATAGTTCTAAAAGTAGAAACTATCATCGTTATGTCGATCAGATAAAACTCACAGAAAATTTTTTATACTCCTAAACTCAAAGTATTAAGTGATAAGTATGGGGGCGTCAAACTCATGGATGCAAATTGTGGAAACTAAGGTAAATCGTAGAGTGAATCTAAGGTAAAGGGATTTCCTGATTTTTATTTATTTTTATGGGATTTTTTGATTTTTTTGATTTTATGATTTTTTTATTGTTTTTATGATTTTTTATACCTATAATGAGAGAAATATAGGTATTAAGTTTTATATTTTTTTTATTTGTTTTTTATTTTGCAATTTTTATATTTTAAATTTTATTTCCCATTTTTTGAATTTTTAGATAGTTTTTAATATTTTTACTGATTTTAAATTATTTTTAAAGTGGAAAATTAAGTTTTTATTTAAAATAGGGAAATAATTTTTATTTTTAAAATAGAAAATAGGAGAAAATATTTTGATTTTATTTTTATTGAAAAGTAGATAAAAATAGTTTCCAACAAGGTATTATATGTTTTTATAGTATTTTTATTGAATTAGTTATGATTTTTTAAAGTTTTGTGTATTTATAATTTTTTAGGGAATTTTTATTTTGTTTTTGATTTTCTACGTAGAATATAGTAAAATATACTATAAGTAAATTTTGTAGATTTTTAGAGGTATTTTATATTTTTTATGTATTTTAAAGTTTGGATAAATGGATTAAGTTACTTTAACTCTATTATCTCGAAATCGTTCGGATCAAGTTTTTTTGAATAAATTTAACACCAATTAGGAATTTATCTCAAAATCATTTGGATAAACTCATAAAAGTGTTCTTTTAGAAACACTATTTATGGATTTGTCTTAAAACCGTTCGGATCTTTTAAACATGAATTTTAAGGTTTGTGTATTTTTTGTTATTTTAATAATGTATTAAAAATAAAAAATAGTTTTTTTGGAAACTCATATAACATTGTATTTAGCATATTATAGGGTATTTACAAGTATTTTTATAATATGTTTATATTACATATTTTATTTAACACGTATATAGTATGTATATTATTCAATATTGAGGTAAGGGTATTATTATAATATACTGAAAATTAGTGCAGCACGTGTAAATATGTAGAAAATTTGGGGGGCATCTGCGTAAAAATCCCAATAAGCATGTGTGTATCACGTGTCCACTCTAGCAGCGGGACTTGTTCGAGAATATTATAGAATTGAGGGCTACTTCACAAATTATCCAAAGTTATGACGTGCGTCTCCACGTGAAGCGAACTCAACCCATAACAGGGACCTCTACGCAAATCAACAAAGTTCAAGGGGTTTGTTCGTAGTTTTCCCCAAAAGTATCTTGCCTCGTGTGCGAATCACGTATAGAAGGTTTTGCAGCAGAGGTGCTGTAAACCCAAATACAATTTTTTTGTCATTTAGATTCTAAAATCAAACCTTATAGATTGAATCTTAGGTTAATACTCTATATACCCTCCAAATTTTGTTTAAATCCGATAATTTTTGCTATTTTATCTTAATGGTCAAACAATCGATCAAGATCTAAGCAACTTTAACTCCATTTAAAAAAGATCCGAATCTTGAACTATTAAGATAAAATAGCAAATAATATCGGATTTAAGCGAAATTTGGAGGATATATAGCGTATTAACCTAAGATTCAATCTATAAGGTTGGATTTTAGAATCTAAATCACAAAAAAATTTTATTTAAGTTTACAGCACCTCTGCTGCAAAACCTTCTACAGAGGATCCTCTCGCTTTGACTTAAGCCGTTGGGCGGTGAGTGATTGAACGATTCTGGACCGTCCCCCTATGGACGATCGGGCAGTTCACGTTGAATCTGAAATAGAGTGTGTTCTTCCACCAAAAATCAAGCGACGATGGTTCGCTTTTACTCAGGCGGCGGACTAAGTCTTCTAGATGAAGCTTTGATGGATGCGATTCATTGAAAGCCTCGTGTTCCTCTGGGATGCGTCGAAGCTGCTTTAGGTCCAGGCGGTGTGTATTCTCGGCCTCTATCTTTGGTGGTGCATATCAATGATCGTGCGTGATCTCCGATGATCAGTTGCAACTGCTTCCAATGTCGAAGGTCTGAACGCTCGATGGCTCATGTTCGCAGGCTGATCTATGTCAATATCCAGGTCGTTCATGATCAGAGGCTCGATGAAGCTTGCCTCGTTTGCTTCCAAATCTACCAGTATCTTGATGTTGATGGAGGTCCTATAAAAGACAAAGTGGCTCGAGAACAAAGTCCTTGACCAAAAATCAAAGTGTATCAGTGAATGGGAATGGTTTCGGTGACTGCAATGAACGAAACCTCAAACTCCGACCACTGTACGTGGTCAGAGGTGACCAGGTGTGAAGGTAGAATGGGAATCTGAAAGGGTTTTGAATATGGAAGTGATCGGAGGAGTTTGGCGATGGTGAGGTGGTCGAATTTTGAAATGAGGGGTCGAGAGGAGAAACGAGGAAGAGATGAGATCAGAGGAAATAGAAGAGATTAGAAGTGGAATCTAAGCTGGAAATAAGACGAAGTCGCCGGAGGAACGTCTATGGATGAGCTCGATGCAGCTCCTGGTCGTCACCTGTAACGCGCTGCGACGTCGAGGCTAGTCACACGACGGAGCGATAGCTACAACGCCCGTGACATGATCTCGCCACTCGTCCTTGCTCCTTACTTCAACGGAGAAGCAACTCTCTATCACCGAGCCTCTCTGGAGCTCCCTGGATCTGAGGTTCCACATGGTAGATTCTGGACCTCGAAGAGGGGTGAGGATCCTTATATAAACGAGGAGAGAAGATCGAGGGAGGAACAACGAGGTGGTTGGGCGAACGACCAAACGACCAAGGAGGTTAGGGTGGTTGGACGACTATAAGAGGAGGAAGGGGAAGGAAGAAGAGGACAAACAAAGTAAGAAAGGAATGATGAAGGAGGAGGAGGAAGAAAGGGGAAGAGAGAAAAAAATAAAAATAATAATTAGTTTAATTTAATTAAATAAATAAGTAAAATAATAATAACAATAAATGAGTTATTTAATTTGATTAAAATACAAATTATAAGTTATTTAATTATGAATTTTAATTAAATAAGTAATATTATTTAATTAAATAAATACATAAATATATAGTACATGTATGTTATACCTATATAATTAATTAATTATAAATACCTAAATAATTTTAGTTTTTGATAATTATTACTTTTATTTTATATTAATAATATAACATTAATAAAATATCAATAAAGTAAAAATATGATAAATAATAAAAAATAAATAGAATAAAAATAAAATACATTTAACAATTATACAAACAGGGTCCCAAAGCCTACTTTTTGCATATTAACTCCAACTTTAGTGAAACCAATTTTATTTGATAGATAATTTTATAAAACAAACTTGAAAAGTGAGTACGCTCAATTCAGAGTTCATACAACTATTATATGAGGTTCAGAAGTTCAAATATACAACTTTTTGGTCTTGAAATTTATTGGCATTTATTAATAATTAATTTTAAGTTATATTTTAATAACTTTCTACTAATTTTTATAAATAATTTATAAAAAGAATTAGGATAAACATAGTTAGGAATAATTAAATAAAAAATGAAGAAAATTTATTTACATATAATAAAAAAATACAAAATGGTTGAAACATTAAAACTCACACATTTTATTCTGCATTTTTTGATATTTTTAATAAATAGTATTAGTTATAAAATGAAGTTTAAATGTGAGTTTGGTCAATTTAGAGTTTTATATAAATAGATATGAATATTTAAAGTCAGCTTTTGTGGCTTTTTAGGTTGATTATAATAATTTATTTTTTTTCACTTAATATTTTTTTTATATTTTTATAAACTATTATATATTATTAAAACAACTTTTGGAGAAGGAAATATTTTGTTTGAGATTATCTGAATGATAAATAAAATAGATAAACATCTGTACAAGGTGAAAATTGTGTAAATATTCATTAATGATATTGATTTTTTGACATTTTTATATGTTATGATCCTTGTCTCTTCGTACTTATTTATTTTTTCGACCAAGTCAATATTAACCTCGGTTCAGGGGTAGGACTAATCTGTACATATTTACATATCTACATCCTTATTCTTTTATTTTTATTTTTCTCTTTATTATTTTATTTTGGATAAAATAAGTGTTAAATATATAATATTAATAAATGCCTCTAGAATGCTAATTAATGAGAATTAGTGAGTAGTTGCATGTATTTTACTAAGGATTTTAGACAAAATGAAAGATTAAATGACATGAATAATGGATTCATCATTCTCCTATACTTTACTTTTGCTAGTCTCTTAGCAAATAATTACTTTAAGAATAAGTGAAAGACAAAAAGAAAAAGGAAATAAAAAATATAAAACATGATTGTTTCTTTAAATCGAATTTCACTTCATCCAAAATCAAGAAATTAGAATAGGCTTTTGGATTAATAGTTTGTCGGGACCTCACTAGAGTTAGGATTTAAGTCTCAATAATCCTCAAGTTCCACGAATCCTTATCCAGGTTCACCGCAATAGCCATCTCAGATCCACCTATCCATCACGCGAACTATTCAATTTTGAAGTCAATTTGTACCATGGGTAAAAGGTGTTAGCCTTCTTGCTTATAGAAGTGAAGAAACCACCCACCCTAGTAATACACTCCCATTGGTTCTTCATCTAGCTACTTGATCCTCGAGGAGGGAGGTATTTCCTTTTGAGTTATACTGTGTCCACAATAGAAATGGGAAAGAAGTAAAATAATAAGAAAATAATAAGAGTGTGAACGGTCTAGTCACATCTCCTTGTGAAGCTTGTCCAGTTTAGCCAAATCTCCATCAAGATATGTAGTCTATCTAAAGATTGGACCACTGTAGTAATGCATGTATTTGGTATTTGTCTTATTTTTGGTAGAAAATATTTATTGCACAACATTAATCTTTTGTGCCCCCATAGATATATCAGTTTTTTGTCCATTTTTTGGGTGTCTTGGAAAATGTTGTGCCAGTTGATCCACCATACCTTATCTGAAGCTTTATTTCAAATCCAGATTCCCATCTTTAGACATCAGCGCCACTAGACAAGGATGGAAATGCACCGCTAAAATTGATTGTCCTTCACATCCCCATGCAAGTCAAGCCAAGTGCGGTGTCCATGAGTTCAAAATTGGTTCAAATGATGAAGAGTTAAACGGATGACACAAGGTATCCCACTTAGGCAAGTTTAAGTTTAATTTCAAACACGATCTTATGAAACCCAAAGATTTAAGTCAAAGACCTGAAGAGTCTTAATTCCAGTTCCTAATAAATTCCCTTTAAAATTAAATGGATTAAGGTCTAGACCAAGCTCCCTCCTTCAGACTTATCACCATTCGGTTCAAGAATTGAACTTATTTTGCAAAATGCGAATGAATGCACATAATTTTTATGAAGTAAAATTTTCGATTAAACTTTTATGTAATTTTTAAAAATTTCACAATTTTTAATGAATTTTAAAACTTTTAACTTTTTTATTTTGGAATTTTGAAAGAATTAGTAATTTAAATCAATTACACAAATTTACAAGAATTATGTGCAAATTTACAAAGAATTTTATACAAAGGTAATGAGTCTCCATTTCATCATCTTTATTCTATCATTTTGGCATTAAAAACCCTAGCTAATGCATGTAAATAGCATTAATTTGTGCATAATGGTATTCACTATTTATTGTATTTATTGTGTATATAATACGGTTTTTAATGCCAAAATTATATAATAATGAGAAGAAAATAAAAAGGAATAAAATACTAAAAATATTTTATGACCCTAAACCCCGAGACCAAGTCAAGAATTGAGTTGGTCGACAAGGAATAAAGTAGGGGGAAATAAGGACCAGAAATAGAATAAAAACCCTATTCCTTCTTTCATTATTTATGCATTTTTGACACATATTTTATTCTTTATTATTTATTCATCAAATGAAAAAAGGTTGTACATAAAAGTTGTAGATAATAATGTAAATAAAAATACAAAATTGAGCTTGTATAAAAATAATACACAATGTTCATTTTATACACAAAATAAAAAGCCAGAAACCCAACTTCACAGACCAATGTCTTTCAAATAAAAACTCAAAACATATCAAAATTACTCTAATTGAATTTAACTTTTCACAAGCTATTTAATGGTGGTGGTTTCATATTTTTTTGGAGTTATTGTGTGGAAGTTAGGTTTTTGACCCTCATTATATTATACCGATTAAAATATTCAATTTATTAATTATTTATTATTTTTACAAATTCATATTTTTACAATTTTGTAAATATTATTCATAACACATGTGTATATTGAAATTTAAAATAAAACCCAAAAGAAAATGAAAAATAAAATAAGTCTATAGGAATACATAGACAAAATACCAATGTTATTATATGTATATAAATAAAAGGGAATTTTATTCTTTTATTTCCTTATTATTTTATATTTTTTTATAATATTTTAAATATTATTCATATTCTAGTAAAATATAAAACCAAAATAAAACTCAATAAAATACATTAAAAATAAAAAGATGCACATTAAACATAGGTAAAATACCTGTAAATATACCTATACAATATACATATATATTTATTTAAACATACAAATAACATCATAAAAATAAAATAAAAATATATTTATACTCATAAAAATAAGTTGTAAATATATAAAATAAAAGAATAAAATAATAAAATAAATATACAAAATTAAAATAAAAATGTACAAAGCATAAACGAATATACCTATAAATACACTAATAAAAATAACTACTAATGAATAAAGCCAAAAAAATAAAAAAAAATCATATTTAAATATTACATAAAATAATAACCATTTGTTTTATACTTGAAAAATAATAAAATCATTTACTATTTTTTATTATTTATTCTTTAATAAATATGCTATTTTGTCTGTATCCAGGCTGACGTGGACGAATGAAGGCGCTTCCTGAGTGGACCTCCAGTCAACTGTCCCATACAAGTCTCTGACTCGTTAGACCCGTCTCCTCCCTTCTTTTCCTCCCTTTTTCCCAGTTGCACCATCGCTCATCTGCTTTTGCTTTCTTCAGACGAATTGATCCTCCATCATTGTACATCCACACCAAAGCATCTAACCCATTGTACATAGCTTCGTTTCTTCACAACCGGCTGGTCAAATAAGGGTGCCCTAATGTTCATAAATAAAGACCTCCTCCTTCTTCCTCAAATTTGGTCACTTTCTAAGTCCTAAATCCCCTCGACTCCGACCTAGCGTGCATCCTTGTGACAGGGGGAGTTCCCCTGGAGCTTGGAGGCGGCTGAAGGATGAAGGAGGTGCACCCAGGCAGCGCACCAGCGACCACCTCTGATCCTTGGTCCGTCCAGGTTAGAGCTGCACACTCTTCTTATTTTAGATAGTTTTTTGTTCGTAAATTTCAATTATGCATTTAGAATAGCCATTAGTGTAGTGTTTTAGTGTAATCAGGATGATTCGTAGTTCGCCGGAGCTCTACTCCAGCGAACGTGTTCACCGTGTTTCTCTCTGTTTCCGACATGCTTTCACCACCAAAACCCTCCCCCTTCGCGTCTTTGCGCCTCAAGCACATTCCGTTCATCTCGAATCCTTCTAGATCGAGCACCCCGTTTTCCCTCCACCGCCCTTTGTCGAAGAGCACCACCACGCTCCACTCTACCCATCCCCACCAGTTAAAGACCTCCGGAACCCTCTATTATTGTGTGCTAACATCATTTGCAGGTTCAGGAGGCTACAGACCCCTGTTGAGGTTGATTTTGAATTTTTGCAGCTACCTAGACGCCCCGATTTTTCTCGATTTCGCTGGAGCGCTCCGACGAGCCTCCCCCCTTGAGCACTCCAGTCGATAGACGACAGCCCCAAGAACCATTTTGAGCCGATTGCAGTGAAGGAGGTGGTCAGATCGCTCCCACGCCCCTGATTCAATAGGAGACATCGGATCCTCCAGAGCTTCAGCTGTTGGATCACGTCAAGTGATCTAATCTCAGACGTCAGATCGCGAAGCGTCACCGGCTGCTGGATGAGCGGCACATGTATTAGTGAAAGGATCCCAGCCTTCCGATCCGCGCACCTTTGGGGTAACTTACATATATATTCCCGTCTTTTTATATTTTATTATTTAGTCATGTAAATAAAACTTAACGTTTATAAATAATTGGACAATTTGCATTTGACCCCTTATATTTATTTAAATTGCATTTAGGTCCAGTCCACGTCACCTCACGTGCCGTCCCACGTGAGGTGGCGAAGTTGTAGGGATACCGCTGTGAGTTTTTGTATTTCTGAAAAGACCAATAAAATGAAATGCATGTTATATATTTTTGTGAAAATTGCTTGGAGGTCTCTGAACCTTTTGTTGTTGCATTTTGGTCCCTCAAAGGCTGCGTCACGTGTAGTCCCACGTGATGGGTAAATTGCTTGCATATCCTGGTAAATTTTGTAATTGTGAACTAGTATAATAAAATTAAATAAATGCTGTAATGCATTGGAACATTTGCAGATGAACCCCTGAAGTTTATTTTTATTGCGAAAATGCCCCTGCTAGGACATGTATTTTTGTAGCTTTTATCTATTTATTAAAAATAGCTAATGTGCTCCTAAAAATCCACAAAAATAGGATTAGATGCTTCATGCATTGTACTTTTACATCACATGTCCACTTTGCATTTCTTGCATTTAATACATTTATTAAAATTAAAAAGGAGCCTATTTGTTCTCTGTTTAACTTAGAAAATACCAAAAAATACAAAAATGTCTCTAAAAATACCAACAAAAATTATATATGGTATATTTTGACCTATTTTATTTACAGATAAAAAATCATTAAGAGTAGAAAAGCAAAAACCTAAAAATAGAAACCCTAAAATCCTTTATAAAAATCTTAAAAATTCTTAAAAAAATCAAAAATATATTTTTTTCTATTTTCTAATTTTATTTATATAAATATTTTTATATTCAAATTAATTTGGATAATTTTGAGATTATTATTATTCTTAATATACAAATCAATTTCGGGTATTTTATTTATCCCTTATTTGGGCTATTTTTGACTTTAAAAATAAATAAAAAAGTTAGCAAAAATTCTTGGAAACTCACAAAAGATTAGAAAAATATTAAAAACCCCAAAACAATTAATTTTCTGAATTTTGTCTATTGTTATTAGTAGTTATAAATATACTATTATATATTGTATATATTAAGCCTTATAAATGCTATATAGTCTAGATAAAAGAAAATTAAAAAATATATATAAAAAGAAAATATAAAAATTGGAAAATATAAAAATGAAATACAAAAATAAAAAATAAAAAATTATAAAAATAAAAAACCCACAAAACAATAGTATGGACAAGAGATGAAAGACAGAATTTTTGAGCATTGCATTTTCCCTCCTTCTACCGTTTGCTCCCAGAGTTCGACCTCTACACATACTTACACGCTATACACGTTGTTGTAGAGTTAAAATAAATTTTACTCTATATTTATTGCTTTATTCTTGTTGTGGGTTAATTGTTGATTAAACAGAGATTCTGTCCAAGGTCACATGAGCGACTGTCCTTTCTCCTTGTGGAATGACACGACTTTGGCTCGACTTCTTCTTGTTTATCAAATGGCGCCGTTGCCAGGGAGCAACACTGCTTAGTTGGAGCCTATTTTATTTGTCCTATATCTCTTGTTCATTCACTTATTTATTTTGCATTTATTTATTTATTTTTCTCTATTATTTGATATTATTGTGAACCGTCAGACATTCCTTCATGTTTTAATATGTTGCGAGGGACCGCGTCACAATGGAGGACCTCTTAAGAGACCTATGAACCCGAGCAAGGCGGAGCCAACCTTCTGACTGAGCCAGCATAAAAGAGCACTGATCCATACTTGGAGGAATTTTTGAGACAGTTTTTGAGCTTCATTTTATTATGCATTTTTCTTGATTTTTTTTAAATTTATGTGAGAGAGCGACACTTGGCATGTAATAATACAGGAATCTCAGACACTCCAACTTCCCGAGGTCCAGTGCCCGAGGGATTGTTCTGTCAGGGGCCTCGACGGTTTTGGCGCTTTTTCGCTTTTTATTTTATATTTATTATTTTGTGTGAATAAGCCCTAGTTTAAGAAATTGCTTGCTCGATAGATTAAGGTCCAAAGACCTAATATATTTGCATGTACCTATAGACATGTGCTTGGACTTATTCAAATAATAATTGCTATTTATTTGGATTTGAGATCGAGCACCGAGAGAAGTGCTATACAACACTTGCAGGATCCGCTGTGGCGGACACCAATGCACTTCAGAGACCAGACTTTTTGGATCTCATCTCTAGATATTTAGCATGTGGTTCTTCACGATAATAACAATTTCTGTATCTAGGACTATTTCATTGGATTGCATTTCATGGAGCATAGGTTTTCAATTCTATCTTGCATCCCGCATGCGGAGAGCTGGGAAGCACTGTAAGTCTTCTGACTTTGCATGCATCATCGATTTCCGACTTGCATGGCTTTTTCAAACTTCTCCCTCTGATTTTGCTCACCAAGGATGCTAAATGGAATTGAAAATCCCATTAGGCATGTGCATTGAAAAATAAACAAAAAAAGTGACAACATAAATAAAACCGAGACTGCTAACTCATTTGGACTTAAAAATAAAACGTAATGGATTCCTTATCATTGGGGAGAGAAACCCTTCCTTGTATGCACATTTTATTCCTACGTACACGCTAAGGATTAGCGCCCGAATCCCAAGCCTATATTCGATGTGTACAACTTTGTGATGATCACCTAACTCTAAATCGAAAAGATAAAAGACCGCATCTTGGTCTTCAGTGTTGAGCATGTGAATCTGGGGTTTGATTTGTGTATTGATTGTGACCTGGAGTCCATTTGCATTTTCATCTCTCTTATAGTTATCTATCCCATCCGTGTGAGTCATTTTTTTCATCTTTGAGTCTCTCTACCTCTCTTATACATACATCTCCTCATTTGCATCGAGTCGTGATATTGGGTCTTAGGCTTCACCTTTCTAGCTGGATTTTGCAGCTTCTCTCTTTGCCCATATAATCCACATCTGGTCCGGTTTGAGGAGACCCTCTCCTTGAACCACAATTTTGACTGTGTCCACCTTCATCTCGCCCACCCTCCTCGTATCCCCTGTATCATCACTTCTCTTACCCGGGATTGCTATGCTTATGGATATAGCCCACATCGGGGATTATGACTTCCATTGATGATTTGAGTAAGTCAGGCACACTTTTGAGGAAGCTGAGATTGATGAGCTAACTTTGGTGGATCTGAACTTGAGATGTGCATAATAGCTTATTGAGGACTTTGATGATGCATGACTACTAGGTGTGATTCATGATTGAGGAATTTTGATCATGCGCACCAGATTGAGGATGTGATATATTTTGATGATTTGATGAGGATTTCATGAGCTTTGATCGATCTATATGTTTTGTGGTTCCATCCATTTTGATTTAGAGATTTGATTGACTATCTTCATTTGACTTCAATACAATAGTGAATGAAATCCACATGATCTCTCTCATCTTCTTGATTAACCCAGCCTCAGTCCCCTGATTCTTTCATCCAACTGTGGCACTTTGACGATTTCTTCTTATATTTCGTACCATCTCAGCTGATTGGATTGACTTGAGGGATGTACTGTGATTGACCTGATTATCTATCGCTCACACAATCTTATGCCCTCCTGTTAATTGATTGTTTACTTTTGAGGACTTGAGATGTGCTGCCAACAATCCCATGTTTTGATTGACCTAGTTTGCATATCTCCCCGAAGCCTATATGCGGGAGGATGCAACACATTTTCTACGATCGGTTTCATTCACTGACTATGACTATATCTTCTCGGAGCCGGAAATCGCATCTTCTGATTTGACTGTTTCACCTCCCTTCTGATTGTGCGTCCGATCTGTAGGTGCACGAGGCCAATCTCCCCGACTCCTTTGACTCAACTCTCCTTGACGGTCCTTGCAAGGATAAGCCCCACATTTATGATTATTCCTTGCCTAGCTCATAGTGCTCTTCGAGGGTTATCTGCAAGAGACTATGACACCTTGCTAGATCTACGGTCTCTTCTGCTGGGTAGCCAATCCGTCGTCTACCGAGACCGTTCTGACTGACTCCTGAGAGTCTTCCCTCCTTGACGACCCTTGCAAGGACATGATCTGATGTGATTATTCTCTGCTTAGCTTGCAGTGTTCACCAAGGACTATTTGTGGGAAAATGCAATATTTTCTTTACGCTCTGTTCCCCTTGTTGACCGTGTCTCCTATCTGTTGGAGCACAGAACCAAGTAGTCTGATCTATTCATAGTCCCCACTAATTTGTTGTTTATTTGATATGTTGGATCCTGGGGACCTATCTGACTGGACTCTTTTGAGTCCTCTCTCCTTGACGATCCTCGCAAGGACGAGCTATCTTTCTCTGATTATACGACAGCTGGCAGAACGCTACCGGAGGGTTGTCTGCGGGACACTGCCACATTTGCTTGATTTATCGGTCTCTTCTGCTGGTAGTCGTCTGATGGATCCAGCTCCTTTGACCCCGCTAACTTTGACGACCCTCACAAGGGTGAGATCTATACATTCACTAACTAGCATGTATTACTCCCCGAGGATTATCTGCGGGATGGTACATCATTCTCTAGGAACTTGGCTTCACTACTGGTGTCTCCTTTCTGGTGAAGCATGAAGTCGGGTCTTCTGAACTGAGTACTCAGTCTCCTCCCTGGTTGTATTCACTATCTGTAGGAACATGGAGCTGAGTCTTCTGATATATTTGCCTCAGTCTTCTCACCTTCGGGGCCCTCACGGGTTTGAGCCATGCATCGTGGTGTTCAGGTGTGTCCTTGCTATCTTTCTGGATTTATGACCACCGTATATCACACTGCTACATTGAGAATCTTATGTCCTCCACCTTCCATATCTTATTGAGATGTTGATTGACTTGGAGGAGTCTGTACTATTTTTTCTTCCTCCAGGTCCTACAGTATCGGCTCCGCTCACTCATTCCTTCCTTATTAGCCAATGTCCTGACTCATGCTACTGATCCATGGTTTAGCTTTCAATCTATATTCCCCGGTAGCCATCACCCACTTGATTGTATACCAGGGTGACTTTTCACTGTCTGTTTGATTGCATCTTCGTCTCACAGGGAGACAACAACGAGAGTACGGTATTCACTTATCAGATACTGTCCTGAACATCCCCAATATACCTTGTTGTATATATGTGTTTTGTCTTTCATTCTTTCTCCCGCATGTTATGTGCACCCCAGATCATGCGCCATATCTTTATGTCTATACTTAGGATGTACTTTGTCCTAAGTATACGGGGGGGGGGGGGGTACACATCACGTTGTTCTTTTTCCGCTATGTTTCATCACTCCTGTTGATTATACTTAGGGATCTTTCACCCTAGGTATAGGGGGAGGGATGCGTACATTCTCCACAATATTTTCCTCTATCTGTGTATATCTGTCTTTTCTTCTTTTATTCTTTTCTTATTTTCCTCTTCATTTTTCTTTTTCCATAGAAAAGGTGTCGCCCCTTGTGTCTTTTCTGTACTTAGGACGTACTCTGTCCTAAGTATAGGGGGGCTGCACCTCGGATTCTTTCATTCTTTGATCCCTTCTACTGTCTCCTCTCTTGTTGATTTGCTCTGTATACTTAGGGATATCTCACTCTAAGTATAGGGGGAGACGACCCGAGCTGTGATCCATATATTCCCACCCTTGACCCTCCCTGCCTTGTGTACAGTCTGCTATACTTAGGTTTATTTAATTCTAAGTATAGGGGGAACGATCACCTTCTTATTCATTTATCTCTTCATTCTTTCATTTCGTATATGGTCATTGTAATATAGGCTTTTCTATACTCAATACACGTTATGTCTACTCTTTTTCTCTTCGATCTATGAGGACATATCTTATGCTAAGTATAGGGGGGTCATGTATACTCTGTATATACTTTAGCCTTAACTCGCACTTCCGTATTATTAAAAATAAATATGGCTAAAACTTCATTCATTAATAACCAATTAATAACATAATTTATTCCCCAAATTCTTTTTATATACTGATTAATAAATCATGATAAAAATATTTTTGCAAAATGATTTGAAAAATGGTGTGAACTATTTGGAAAACTTTTTGTGAAATATTTTCAACCTTTGTAAAGATATGTTGATTGAAAAATTCTTTTCTTTGTGTGAAATAAAAGGAGTTGAAAACCTATTTGCAAATGAATTTGAGAAATATTTGTAATTTTTTTTAAAAAATGTATATATCATTTGAAAAATCTTTGCAAAATGACTTTCAAATGTTTGTAAATATTTGCAAAAATTATTGGAATTTTTACAACCATAACCCTGAGTAATACTGCAATTACAATCATAACCCTGAATAATTGCGAATTACATCCATAACCCTCAATAGTATTAACTCTTACACCCACAACCCTCGAGTTAACTTCCATCTAATATTCCGTTAAGTTTGACGGTATTTGTCAAACATTTTACATTTTCAACCTTTTAAGTTCTATTATTTACAAATGAGGACACTCCCCCTACCTCCTCCTCCACCTCGTCGACAACCACCCCCTCCCTTCTTCCTCATGTCGACCACTTCCTCCTTCCCGTCGACCACTCCTTCCTCCTCTAGCCAATGTAGCCCCCATCGAGCACCCCCACCCCACAACCAGCCCCCTCCCCCCAGCAGTCGCCTCATGCAGAGCCCCCCCAAACCTCCAACGATCGGGACCTCTAGCCCACCCCCCACCGCCTCATGCGCAGAGGTACCTGACGCAAGTGCCCCCTACGAGCGCAGGATTGTGCCCACCTCCCCTCGGTCGGGACCTCCATCCCACCCCCTACCGCCTTACGTGTAGAGCCCCCTCGGTCGGGACCTCCAGCCCACACCTCATCGCGCCTCATGCACAGAGATCCCCTCCCCCACCCGTCGGCGAACTCCAGCAGTCGCCTCATGCGGAGCCCCCCCAAACCCCCAGCTCTGCCTAATGTAAAGCCCCCCTGGTTGGGACCTCCAACACACCCCCCACCACTGAGCCCACCTCCCCCGCCCGTCGGCGAACTCCAGCACAGTCCCTGCCCCTCCCCCCCAAACCCCCTGGGACATCCTGCCCACCTGCCGCCTCACGCAAAGCCCTGCCCCTCCTTGGAGGCGCCCGTCCTCCCTACGGCCAGCCACTACCGCATGCTTGGAAGCCCCACCTCTCCCTCTTAACCACTTGTGCTTACAAAATGCCGTTAATTTTTTTATTTTTAAATTTTCTGAAAGCAGTTGGAAGATCATGGGTTAATTTAACCAAATGATATGGTTGGGCTAACAGATAAATAAATGGAAGGTTATGGGTGTGAGAAGGAGTGTATATTTGTGGTTTGTTGTGTAATTCACAATTATACAAGGTTATGGTTGTAATTGCATGATTACTCAGGGTTATGGGTGTAAAAATCCCAAAATTATTTTGTACTATAGTTTTCAAAATTGTTTTCAAATAAATTTGAGGAATAAATACATCCTTAAATAAGATTAATATATATATAAATATAACTTTTAAACATATAAATTCTTTAAAATTCTTAACCCTTGTAAATAAATAAAAAAGCTGCATGCCCATGTAAATAGTTGTATATATTTTATACTTCTTGTGCCAAAATTCTTTTTTAAATATTATTTTCATTTTCAAATTCTTTGTAATAATTGCATCATTCTTTGCATAATTGTACATAGCATCTGCATAGCATTCATATTCTTTTCAATTGTGCTTGATGATTGAACTAGTCCAATAAAGTCGAAGATTGGAGCTTGGTTGGACCTTACTGCACCTAACCACACTGGAACCTTATAGGAACTAGGTTTAAGGTACTTTAGGTCCAGGAGGACTTAATTCTTTGAGACTCAGGGCTGGGTTCAAGTCACCTCAACTGACTAACTAGAACTTTTCGAGATGCATGCATGACTCTTGTCGACCGTGACCTAACTTGGACACTTGCACCTTTCACTTTGCTCAACTCAGTTGGATTGGTGAGGGAAGGGCTTTTTTTGTCTGAGATGCACACTGGTGGAAACATTCGTCCTCATCTAGGGAGGGAAGTGCACCCCAACCTAGTATAGTTACCATGAAGTCTAAAGGCAGGAGAGTGTGAATTGAAATAAAGCTTCAAAAGAGGGATAGTCTTCTGGATCAAGAGGAAAAACTCCCTATGTAGATGCTGATGTGAATAGTATGTTAAAAAAACTCCAAAAAAGTGGACATGCTTGAAATAAAAATAAAATGCCTGCCGAAGTATGTATATATGTTGTATGAAAAATAAGCAAGCTTGAGCATCAAAGTTATACCATGTGAGTCTACAGCTGGATGACTTGACTACACTGGTCAGACATCCTAGGATAGGTAGCTACACTGGCTACCATCCATTCTTTTCTTCACCTGCTCCTCTTGATTTGGATGCCACTTGAACTTAGAAAGGAATACCTGTTGAACGGGAATTTCACGGAGGTCTAGAAGTCTCACAAGGCAAGAAATCTAGTCATCGTATTGACCTCACATGAAACCCCGATTCAAACAACAATTAACACACAACAATGATCAAACAATGAAAAGCGACATGGAGTTAAAATTTATTATAACTCGACAATAAAGATGTGTATAGGTGTAAGTATGTGTAGAGTGTTGAACATAGGGAACAAGCAGGTAGATCGAGGCAATAAATTGCACAAAAATGAATGCGATGTATTCATCTATAGAAGCGCTATTTTATGTGGATTTTTAATTTTTATATTTTTTATTTGATTTTTTATTTGATTTTTTATTTTTTATTTTTAATTTTCTGATTTTGTATTTTCTTGTTATATTATATATATTTTTTCTTTTAATTTATAAAATAAGATATATATACAATTTAGGTAAGAGAGAGATAATATATATATATATATAAATAAGAATAGTCAAAATAAAGGAAATAAAATCTTTTTATGCTTTTTATAATTTTCTAATGTTTTTGTGATTTTTTCTATATTTTTTTTTATTTTTTGATATTTTTGAAGTTAAAAATACTCAAAATAGGGAATAAAATAAATGTCTGATACTAAAATGGGGATGAAAAATATCAAACAGGGTTAAAAATTCCCCAAACTAGTTTTAAAATTAAGGAAATAATATAAAGAAAATTTAGAGAAAGAAAATAGATTTTTGAGATTTTTTTCAGAATTTTTAATATTTTTATAAAGATTTTAGGAGTTTTGCAATTTTATGAATTTTCTTTTATATTTTTTTAGTGATTTTTGATTTTGAGGTTAAATATATAAAAATATAACAAATATAGTTTTTTTGAGAATTTATCAAAAAGTGTTTATCATTTTATGGATTTTCTAATGCAAACAAGATGAAAATGCAAGTTTTTGATTTTTATAAATGTTAAAATACTTCAAAAATGCAAAATAAAAATATAACGTGAATGAGAGATGAAATAAAAGCTTAAGTCTATTTTTGGGGATTTTTTTCGAAATTTATAGATGCATGAAATAAATAGAAAAAACAAAGAGAAAATGTAACCCTAACAGGGGTATTTGTGTAAATATATAAAAGTCTAGGGTCCACGTTGCAAATTTCACACAAAATATATAACTAAATAATCAACTTTCTGGACCAATAAGAAATACACAAAACCACGAGGGATCCCCTACAAAATCACCAAAACTCACGTGCTGGACACGTGCGCCTAGCGGGGGCCAAATCGTAATTAACAAAAATACATGGGCTGACTTGCAAAAAGTCCAAAAAGTTTATAACTGTAGTAGAAAGTTTATGGATTGATTCAAAATAATAAAAGTAGCGAGGGTCCCCTCACAAAGTACCCACGGCTCACATGCGCTAGACACGTGAGGTGATGTGGCCGGGGACCTCGATGCAAATAGTAGAAAGTTCTAGGTCGTTATGCAAATATTACAAAATATATGAATGGAAAATGAAAGATTATATCTTAATAATTAAACACAAAAATTTCTGGGGTAATAAGTGCAGAATACCCAAGCCCCTGCGGATCGGAAGCCTGATATGCGCTTGACTTGACACGTGGCACGCCCACGTGAACCGATATTGCTTCGCACGAACGGACACGATTAGAAGGCTGATGAAGATCCAACGGTGGGTAGCTGGCACATCCAACGACCGAGATACGAACTGGTGCGGGCCGTCAATCCAACGGTGGAAAGAGGAGAAGCAAGAACAGGGAGGAACTCTGGCATTCCGTAGTTCCCCTACCTTGATCCTCCTCCTCCGTGATCGTCTGAAGCTCCTAAATAGCTTCGCCGACTCCTGCATGCCTACTCTAGGTGTTGGAGGCATCAAAAGGCGATGACGACCACTGGAGCTCCTCCACGACGTCGGAGAAGAGAGGAGGTCCTAGGTGCTTCCGGTGAAGGGGAAAATCGCCTCCAGGTGCGTCTGTTGCTTCGGGTACCTGCAAAGGGAGCTATACCGAAACTACCGAGCTTGGAGGAGCTCCTGGAGGTTGAATAGGCATAAAGGGTCCGAGGTGGAGTGCGGTAGAGGTTTGCCGGAGCTCAGCTCCAGCGAACTTCGAATGGGCAGATATACGGTGAATGCGGGCGATTATATGTTAAACTTATGCTAGAAATCAAAGGCAGGAATTAAAACTAACTTAAAAGCAATAAAGGTGAACCTTAGTGGTCGGAGCCACGAGGAACATACCTCACGATGGAGCTCGCCGGAGATGAGTGGAGACCGCCGTTCACCAAGCCAAACTCCTCCGCGAAGGGGCCGGAGAGGAGCTATCACTATCCTCGACCCATGTCACCAAAAGGGAGCAGCTAGGCTAGGGCAAAAAGGGTTCAAAAAATCAATGGAAAATCAGAGGGGAGGTTTTGTACAAGGGGTGACAGGGTGAGAAGATCGAGGTGTATCGGGTGAATTGATGATCCACGCCCCAAGATAATCCTTAGGCGTGTATCCACGATGAAAGGTGAAGAAAGGCCAAGAAGGCATCAACACGAGATAATGAAAGGAATGCCCTCGAAAAATGGTCGAAAATGGGTCAAAACATCAGTTCTGACAAGGGCCAGACCTCGGTCAGAGTGTTAACCGAGGTTAGCCAAGGGAAGAATCTGGTTGGTCCACGTGGGCCAACCAGAAAAAACCTTGGCAAAAAGATTTGTAAATTAGATAAAAAATAATAAACGATTTTATTAATTTTAGGTTATTAAATAAAAGATATTTATTATTTTCTAAATTGTTTTATTATGATTTTTATTTATTTTTTAGAGGTTTAAAAATACAAGTTCCCTTTTAAGGGTTGTATATAGGTATATTTGTCTATATATTTTAATGTTTTATTTTTATTTTGTATACTAAAATTTGATTATTAAATTTATTATTTTATAAATTTATAGCTTATTTTTACAAACTTAAATATATTTTTATTATATTTTTCTGATGTATTTTATATAATTAAATAAATAGAAGTATAAATTCTATAGGTCTGGATATATGTATTATACTTATGTATTTTATACAAGTATTTTATTTTTATGTTTTCTTTATGTTTTTATTCTTGTTTTAATATACACATATATTATAAATAATATTTAAGAAATAATAAAAATATAAAATTATAAAAATAATGAATAATAAATAAAATGAATATTTTAATCAGTATAAGCATATAATAGGGGCCCAAAACTCAACTTTCAAACCGTAACTCCAAAAAATATGAAACCAGCTTCATTAAATAGGTTATTCAAAGTTATATAAATTAAAGTGATTTTGATACATTTTGAGTTTTTATTTAAGAGATACAGTTCGAGAAGTTAGGGTTTTGGATTTTTATTCAGATCATAACTTTTTATCTGTATATTATTTTTATGTGAAATCAATTTTGTATTTTTCTATATTTAATTATCTACAACTTTCATGTACAAGGTTTCTTTATTTTAAGTATAAAAAGTGGAACTAAAAATAGGTCTCAAAATGAATAAAAATAAATATAATAAAAAGTATTTTTATTGGTTTTATGCCCTTATCTCCCCCTACTTTATTCCTGGTCGACCTAGTCATCGAGATGCCTAGGTCTCGGGGTTTCGGGTCATAAAATATTTGTAATATTTTATTCTTTTTCTTTTCTTTTCTATATTCTATAATTTTAGCATTAAAAACAATATTTTATACTCTTTTTGTACAAAGATGCATGAATGCTAAAATGCATGAATTAAGCCTATTTACACGCATTTACTAGGGGGTTTAAGGCCAAAATCATAGAATAAAGATGATGAAATGGAGATTCATTATCTCCCTATACTTGCCTTTCCTAGTCCCTAGTAAACACTTATGCAATAATTGTAGAAAAAGAAAAACAAAGAAAAGAAAAAGAAGAAAATGGATTAAGTTTAATTATCAAACTTGTCTTCACAAAATCAAAGTTTGGAGCTTTAAGTAGGACCTTTGGAATTTTAGTGCGGGCGGAACCTTAATGGGAATCATATTTGAAATCCAACAGACTTCAAGAATCCCAAAACTGTGCTCAAGTCTCCTCAATAGCCAGGTCAGAATACTTCAACTCATACGCAAACCCTTATGAATATGAATTTGACTCGTACAGTGTAAGTGATGGTGGCTCTCCCCAACTGAAATGACAAAGAGGCTGACTTTTCCAACATGACAACCCAATGATTCCCCAATCCAATAACTCCTTCCTCGAGGAGCGGGGTATTCCCTTCTAAGTTCAAGTGGCAACCAACTCAAGAGGACGGGGTGGAGAGAAGAATGGATGGTAGCTAGTGTAGCTACCTATCCTAGGATGCAAGACCAGTGTAGTCAAGTCATCCAGCTGCAGGATAACATAATTTGACTTTGAAGCTCAAGCTTGCTTATTTTCTATACAACATATTCATATACTCCGACATGCATTTTATTTTTATACAAGCCTGTCCACTTTTTTGGAGTTTTTTTTGAAAATACTATTCACAACAGCATTTACATAAGGAGTTTTCCCTCTTGAGCCAGTTGACTATCCCTCTTTTGAAGCTTTATTGCAACCTACACTCTCCTGTCTTCAAAATTCATCATCACTGGACGGGTTGGGGTGCACTTCCCTCCCTAGAGGAGGACAAATGTTTCCACTTGTGTGTGTCTCATACCGGCAAATCCAACCCACTCACCACTCCAACTGAGTTGAGCCAAGTGAAAGGTGCAGGTGTCCAAGTTAGGTCATTATCGACAAGAGCCATGCGTGTGCTCCTAAATACTCTTCGTAGGTAGTCAAGAATCCATTGAACCAAGTCTCAAAATTCTCAAAGAATTAAGTCAACGAGACCTGCAGTACCTCAATTTCAACTCCTATAAGGTTCCTATTATTGGGTAGATTTTAAGGTCCAACCAAGATCCAATATTCGAGTTTTACTTAGACTTGTTCAACTATTAAACTCAATTCAAAAAATGCAAATGCCATGTAAATGCTATGCAGAATGCAGAAAATATTTTTGTTATGCAATTTTTAAGATTTTGAACTTTTTATGGATTTTTGAAAAGGATGATGCATATGCATTTTTTGGTATTTTATAAAAAGATTTTTCAAATGTTTTTGGTATTTTAATTTTGCAAAAGTTTTTGGGAATTTTTTTGGATAAAAACTAGGTACAAATGTTTACACATGGATGCATCTTATATTTACAAGAATTTGGTTTTAAGAATTTACAAGGGTAAGTGGTCAATTTATAAGTATATATAAAATGAATTTTGGTGTGATGTATATATTCCTCAAACTTATTTAAAAATGTTTTACAAATTTTTTTTTGAAAACTATAGTCCAAAATAATTTTTACAAACATTTTTATAAACATGTACATACATTTGAAAATCATTTTGCAAAGGTTTTTCAAATAGTATATATAGATTTTTCAAATATTTTTACAACTATTTTCCAAACATTTTATTTCACACAAATAAAATAAATTTTACAAAACAATATTTTTACAAAGGTTGAAAATATTTAAAACATTTTCCAAATAGTTTTAAAAATATTTTACAAAAAGATATTCAAAATATTTTTCAAACATTTTGCAAAAAACATTTTCACCTAATTTATTAATCAGTAAATATAAAAAAATTGAGGAATATTATCATCTTTTTATTAAGGGTTTTTAATGAATTTAATAGGTATTCATAGCCATAGTTATTAAGAAAAATACAAAAGTACAAGTTATTGCTAAAGTATATATGGAGTATATACGACCCCCTATACTTAGCTTGAGTTATGTCCTCATAGATCAGAGAGAAAACAAGAAGACATAACTCGTACTGAGTATAGAGAAGTCTAAAGAATAAAGGAATAGAGAGATGAACGAATGAATGAGAAGTTGACCGTCCCCCCTATACTTAGGGTAAGATATCCCTAAGTATAGACAAGAAGAGGAGACAATGGAAAGGATCAAAGAATAGAAAGAAATCTAGGTCCATGCCCCCCTATACTTAGGATAAAGTACGTCCAAAGCATAGAAAACTGACAACAAGGGGCGACACCTTTTCGGTAGAAAAAGAAAATAGAAAAGGAAAAGAAGAAAAGAAGAAAAGTGATCTGAAGATGGAAGAAGAGATCAGAGAGAATATACACACCACTCTCCCTGTACTTAGGGTAAAAGAATCCCTAAGTATAGGCAACAACAAGAGTGAGGAAACGGAACGAAGACTGAACACTCAGCTCATCCACCCCTTATACTTAGGACAAAGTACGTCCTAAGCAAGGCACACTTGAGAATGGGGTGAATGAGCAATACAGAAGATGGACAAGAGCGAATATACAACAGAGATGGATGTACAGAGATCAAGAAGGCTGAAAGCGAACCTTCTTACAGAACTGCTGAGGGATAGATCTGGTATGGTGCAGGTCGACATCCGGGTCCTTAGATGACACTAACCGATCAGGGTCGACAGGGTGGAGGTCCTCAGTGGTCCTATGGTGTAAAGGCACAGACATGTGAGTGGAAGTAGTGCTGCTAGGTCTGGCCTTGGGAGTCTCGCTGATATCAAAGTGAAATGGGACGAACTCATCATCATCGGAAGAAGTAAGGTCAGAGTCATCCTACGAGGTCTCATCTAGGTCAAAACCGAAAGGAACGAACTCATCAATGGAAGTAGTCGAATTATGTTCGTCCTCCACAATCTCAACCAGGTCATCTTTCTCATCAAAAGGCCCGAATTCCTGAATAAAAGCAACCAAATCAAATTCGGCCTTTGTGCCATCAATATCTGCCCTCTGCTCAATGGTACAATCAAGTAAATCCCATGGTTGTCATCAACGCATCGCCAATCACAGGAAACAGAAACTCCAAGGTCTATGCTTTCTGAGTCTTCCTCCTTGGAGAGGAATTCTCAGATCTCATCATTGGTCATAAAGAAGGTCTCTCTGATATCTGCATAAAGATCATAGGCCTCGGTGTCAGTTAACACAGGTACACTCTCGTAGGGTGTAGGTCTCTGGTCCGTGGTAGGTGTGGTGATCAACACATTGCTCCCGTCATCAGAACAGAAGCGAATTTATCCTGATCCATAATCTATAACGACTCTCGCAGAGGCGAGAAAGGATCGTCCCAGGATGATTGGAGGACACTCCATAGTGGAGGTTTCCATGGGCGAAACAACAAAATCTATCGTGAAGCTCATGCCCTGAATCAAAATGACGACGTTCTCAAGAATACCCTTCGGCCTCTTTATTGATCCATCAGTAAATTGCACTATCATCCTTGTTTTCTTGAGAGGCCCAAGATGAATAGACTGTACCAACGAGAAGGGTATGATGTTAATTGATGCACTGTCGTCGAGGAGAGTGTTATCATATAAATTATCAGAGATGGTGCAACTCACAAGAGGTGTAACATTGTTCTTCTCCCTAGAAAATGGACGATGAGCAATGGCTTGGGCAGTGGCCATGGTTAGAATGTGACGCTCAGATCTGCTCCTTCACTTTCTCTTCTTGGGAAGAGGAGGAGATAAATCGGTCATGGCATGCTAAAGTAGGGCACGGATGATCTCATGAATGGGGGCCACCACTTCATGTTCAGTCAATAATTTTTTTATCTTTTGGACCTCCTTTATACAAGGGAGGAAATCAGAGTCAGCATATACATGAGGAATGCCAAGAGCAGTCTGTACAGTGGCATCCTCAGGGTCAAAGGTGGGACAAAGTGTGAATGATTGTGTGGTCAAAGGATCTGGCAGGTGGGCCCTCTCCTCACAGTCTGACTCAACCAAAGGTCTCCCGAACTCTTTTTGTGTTTCTAAATTTTTCTCATTTTTTATATTTTTGGCGATTGATAGCTCTTATGAAAATCCTCGAATGAACCCATATCATCAAATGGTGGAATATCATGGTCTCTCGTATTTCTACTAGTGAGGTTGTCAATCCTCTGTCTCATATGATCCATCATTTGGGTCAAGTTCTCAAGGGTGGACTCCATGAAAGGTGACTTCAATAGACCAGTCTCGGGTAGATGTGAAGGTGGAAAATACAGAGGTGGAGGTGGGTGTGGGTAGAAGTCCGAGGTCTGATACTGTGGCTGAGGCGAGTATGTACACAAATCAGAAAAAATAGGAGGAGGATCCTCCTGATAAAAGGGAGGTAAACTGGTTGGAGTGAACGAGGGATCCATAAAGTCCAGATAGAAAACGCTCCAGTCGGCCATCTCGAAACAAAAGGAAAATGATCGGGAGAGCACGAAGGTCAAATCAAGAGAAGCAAAGAACAAGGTGCAAATGCGCAGAAGTGATCTAGATGCACACAAGCAAACACAAACAATAAAAACCCTCAATTCACCTACTCAACTCGGTGAAGATCGCAAATGCAGTCTTTTTATATTGTCTTTTTTAGAGTTAGGTGCAAAGTCAAAATGTTGCGCAAACACTTAGGGGCTTGATAGGATTTGGGCACTAATCCTTAGTGTGTGCGCATGCAATTAGAAACGAAGACAATGAGGGGATTATTCACCCCAAGATAAGATTTTCTTTTTGGTTGATTTTAGGATCAAGTAATATTAGTAGTCCCAATTTTATTTGTTATCACTTTTTTTGGATTTTTAATAAAAAATGCACGAGCCTATCGAGGGGTCGATTCCTTTAAGCACCTATGTGATCAAAATTAGAGGGAGAGGCGGAAAAGCAATGCAAGCGGCAAATCAATGATGGATGCTAAAGCATAAATGCTCACCTTGCCTCCAACACTCTACATGCAAGGATGCTCAGCAGAATTGAAACCTACTCTACATGTAAATGCAGCCGATGAAATCTCCCTAAGTTCAGAAATTGCTATTATCGTGAAGAACCGTATTTCAAAATTTGACTAAGTCCAAACGTCACTATAGGCACATGCAAATATATTAAGTGTTTGGACCAAATGCTATCGACAAGCAAATCCTAAATCTAACAAACAAAAGAAATATAAACATACCGGGAAACAAAATAAAAAAAAGCGACGAAAACACGATAAAACCACGATGAGCCCCCAAGTGAACAATCACTTGGAAATTGGGCCCGAAAGTCCAGACTCCAGAGTACCTGTATTATTACAAATAATAATGATCTCTTTCTCTCACTTAAATGACACAAATAAATACAGAAAATAAAAGCTCAAGAATTGTCTTCAAAATTCCCTCCATGTCCGCCTTGCTGAAAAGCCAAAGCCGCCTCACGTGGGTGCACGAGCGCTCCTAGAAAAGAGTGCCTCCCTCGATACACGTACCTTGTAAAAAGTCAAATGAGAGGGTGGTTAGACAATTCAAATGATACATCAAATAAAAGAGCAAATAAATCACAAAGAATAGATAAATAATCACAATCAATCAATGAAAGCTGATCTAAGCACTGTTGCTCCCCGGCAACAGCGCCATTTGTTGAACGGGAATTTCACAGAGGTCTAGAAGTTTCACAAGGTGAGAAATACAGTCGTAGTGTTGACCTCACATGAAACCCCGATTCAAACAACAATAAACCCACAATTATGATCAAACAACGAAAAGCGGTGCGAAGTCAAAATTTATTATAACTCTACAACAAAGATGTGCATAGGTGTAAGTATGTGTAGAGTGTCGAACACAGGGAACAAGAAGGAAGATCGGGGCAATAAATTGCATAAAAATGAATACAATGTATTCGTCTATAAAAGTACTATTTTTATGGGTTTTAAATTTTATATTTTTTATTTGATTTTTGATTTTTATATTTTTATATTTTTGATTTTAAATTTTCCGATTTCGTACTTTCTTTTTATATTTTATATATTTTTTCTTAATTTATAAAATAAGATATATATATATATAATATAGGTAAGAGAGAGATAATATATATAAGTAAAAATAGTCAAAATACATGAAATAAAATCTTTTTATGCTTTTTATAATTTTCTAATGTTTGTATGATTTTTCTATATTTTTTCTATTTTTTTTGGTATTTTTAAAGTAAAAAATACTCAAAATAGGGAATAAAATAAATCATCGAGATTAAAATGGGGATGAAAAATATCAAACATGGTCAAAAATTCCCCAAATTAATTTTAAAATAAGGCAATAATATAGAGAAAATTTATAGACAAAAAATAGACTTTTAGGATTTGTTTAAGAATTTTTAATATTTTTAGGAGATTTTAGGGGTTCTGTAATTTTTATGAAATTTTTTATATTTTTTAGTGATTTTTGGTCTGAAGGTCAAATATATAAAAATAAATAAAATGTATTTTTTTTGAGAATTTTTCAAAAAACTTTTATAATTTTTATGGATTTGCTAATGCAAATAGAGATGAAAATGCATGTTTTTGATTTTTTTATAAATATTAAAATACTTTAAAAATGCAAAATAAAAACATGATGTTAATAAGTGATGCAACAAAAGCTTAAGTCTTTTTTTGGGGAATTTTTTTCGAAATTTATACATGCATGAAATAAATAGAGATAACAAAGAGAAAATGCAACCCTAACTGGGGTATTTGTGTAAATATATAAAAGTCTAGGGGCCAATTTGCAAATTTCATAGAAAATATATAACTAAATAATCAACTTTCTGGACCAATAAGAAATACACAAAGCCACGAGGGCTCCCCTACAAAATTACCAAAACTCACGTGTCAGGCACGCGCGCCTAGCGGGGGCCAAATGACAAATAACAAAAATGCAGGGGGTGACTTGCATAAAGTCCAAAAAGTTTTTAACTGTAGTATAAAGTTTATGGATTAAATCGAAATAATAAAATTAGCGAGGGTCCCCACACAAAATACCCACACCTCACATGGGCCAAGTGTTGGACATGCGAGCCCACGGCGAGCCATTATGCAATAAATGTTATTGTGTATATAATTCCCTGATCTGAAATGAAGAATAAATAATTTGCATAATAGGTCCCTCTGTACAATTAGGGTTATGTACCATGGCTATCTTAATGATCATACAACTGTTGATTCAATTATTGAATCATAGAGGCTGGTGCTTGGATGAATATCTAAAGAGTTAGATTGAGGACTCATCAAGCACCGTCAAATATTTGTTAAGATATGATCTCCAGCCTGAGTAGGAGATGGCAATCCTTTCTCACATAGGCTGATATCTGACCGACCTCTTGATGCATTTCCTCTGCATAGGAATAAAGATTCGGAGGAGTCAGATTAGTTAGGTCAAAGAGTTGACTTAATGAGATCGAGATAACCTAAGTCCTATGTTGAATGCTGTCACAGCATAGGCACACATCCTCTGACCGGAGACAGATGTGTTACTATATGTCTGAGTATGTACATTTGGCAGACCGATAGGTTGATGGCCTAACCAAGGTCTATACACCGGCGCGCTGTGAGCATATAAGGGCATATGAGTAATACGATCTCTCAAAGGGATCATACATGTTCACTACTGAACTAGAAGACATGAGCTCACTCATGAGATATTGGGAAGAATCAAATTCCGTGCACGGTCGTCTCGCTTTGGAAGCTTGACTGAATTTGTAGGTTTGATATATACTTTTGGAAAGTATATGATCAAGACCTAGGTATTATATATGCTTTTGGAAAGTATATGATCGATACCAAATCCCAATGATCAAATGAGAAACTTAGTGATCAAACCCTGAAGAAGACAGTATAAAATTGATCTTGATCTTCGGGTTGACCATGGGTCTTCCAGTATGCAGGATGCACAGGTATTGGGAATACCTGAGGGTGATGTGATCATAAACGATTGTATATCCATGACACTTCCATTCCGAGGGAGTGATGAAACAGGTCTGGATTTTAGTGACTCCTCTCAGTAGAGAAGCAATCTGATCTTAGTTCATGTGTTGGACATTAGTCTGAATGAGATTCAGATGCAATGAGAAGATTAGATTTGCGGTCTTGATTTAATCAAGCATCTGGGGAGGTTCGTAAGATCTGGATTTGAGATAAGATCTCAATATCCAAGTCACCATACGTGGAACAATACAATTGCCCTATCCTTATCTCCAAGTATTTGCGGAGAAAGCACATTATTCTTGAAGGAGTTCAAGAATAATTCATTTGATGAATTCTGTATCCAAGCATCGAGAAAATGGATAATTAAATATGATTTAATTATCATGAATAATATGAATTTAATTCATACTATAAGAAGAGATATCTAAGATAATTAAATGTGATTTAATTATCAAAGATATGAATAACATGAATGTCATTCATGTTATTTGGACACATGAGAAAATAGATCCAAGATGATTAAATGTGATTTAATTATCATGGATATGAATAATGTGGATAACACTATCCATATTAATCATATATAATATAAATGTGATTTATAATATATTAGAGAGAGAGAGAAACTATGTAAAAAGTATTTGTTAATTATTAATGTGAATTGGATTCACATTAAGTAATTAATTGGAAATGCAATTTACAAATTAGTTTGGGTTGTGATTATGATTCACATATTTATCAATGTTATGATTGAAATATTCACAAATTAATTTGGAATTAATTTGGTGGATATTTTTAATAATACATTGAGAAATAATAATACAAAATAAAAAGGAGATAAATAACCTCCAAATGAGGTGGTGTCACCAATGACATGGTCAAGGGTGACGCCTCCTCAATTTTAGGAGGAAATTGGTTATCTCCCCTTTATTATATTATTATATCTTGATAATTAATTTATGTTAAATTAAATTGTGTTGATAATGTTGCAACATATATTTAATTTGAATATAAATTAATGTTGTTGGTTTTTAGCCAACAACAATCTTGGCCATTGATTAATACATAGATCACCATGGCCGTTAGATCTATGTGTCCCATGGATTGAGATCCATTGGATCCTAAACTAATATAAAAGGAGGGCTAGCCTAGCCTTTCTTGGGACACATTATCAAGAGTTGTAGAAGTTTACAACTCTCTCTCTCTCTCATATTCTCACCCTCTCTCTTTCTCTCCTCCAAAAGGTGGTCATCCATCTTGTGTTGAGAAAGGAGAGAGACTCTTGCATTCGCATTCGACGACTTGGGGATCTCCTTCTTCTTTGGGGCTGCTTGCTCTAAAGGAAGACGATAGATTTCATATGACAAAATCAGGGGATCCATAGCTTGGATCTTCATCGAGGATTGCAGGAGAAACGTGACTCATCATCGCGCCCGCAAGTACGTTCTTCGTAGATCGGACTAAAGACAGGAGGATCTCTTGTTTGGGATCTCACGATCGCAACCACGCTTCAAGAGGTATTTCCTATACTTTGTGGTTTGATGAAACAATCCGAGAAGTGTTCTCGTGATCATGTGGTTTCATCTTTAGTTTTAAAATTTTTTTAATTTCCGCCGCATCTAGCGACTAGTGCGACTAGTTGCTCCGATTGCATACGATGAGATCAACATGCTTCCGTGATGCACTTGAGGATTCTCAATATCCTTCAAGTGGTATCAGAGCCAGGTTGAATAAGGTTTTGGATATGATCCATAGACCTAGGACGGCTTGGGTTTGAAAGGGTCGCGAAATATTTGTTGCATTTCAATTTTCGCACCTCTGATTAATTGAATTTTCGGCACTGTTTAAACTATTTAAACATGAAATATTCAATTGGATTTTGTTTCCCATCGGATAAGGAAACCATAGATCTGAGTTTACTAAATTTGGATTTAATTTGCTCAAGATATGGCCTTTTGAATATTCATGTATTCACAGTTGCGGGAACTGCAGAACAAAATGTAATTAATTTGTTAATTACGGTTTTGTTGCGCCTCGAAATGCGTGAAAATCACTTAGATTATGTTGTAAATCAAGTTGGCAATTTTAGGGCACTAACTTTGCGAAATTTGGATTTAAATTGATCAAGATAAGTTAATTTTAGTGATTGAGGGTCACTACTGGAAATTGACAAATTTGATCATGAATCTTTTGATAGTCATTCAAATTAATTTGATGAAAATTAATTGTTAATTTTCTGAAATAATTAGTGAATATTTGTGAAATATTTAAAGAGATAATTATTCCATTGAATGACATTTGCCTAAACCATAATGATAAGATAATTGATCATGATCATTGGTTGATATGAAATCATCAACAAACTCTTTTTTCATGAGGAACCTTAGTTTATCCTACAATAGTTGTAGGACAATTTTTTCATGAAAAACCCTCTTGCTTGAATAGGATTGGGGATTTGTTTAGCAAATCTCCTTATAATATAATCAAAATTGTTTTGATGTATATTATATGGTATAATTTCGGTTAAAAGACCGATGAGCATCTCAAAGTACATGATGATCTATCTGGCATTATCCTTTCCTGAGGTGGATATGGTGTCTAGTCGGAGATCGCTGGGGCAGCAGGTTGCAACGTATGTGGTCCGTCCCACTCTCGCTGGTACTGGCCATGACAGCGGGTAGGGACTGAATAATGCTGGAGAAATTAAAGTATATTTTTCTAATTATTAAAATTCGAAATAATACGTACTTTGAGATTATACCTACTATTCAAGTAAAATTCAAAGTTTGTTGATTGATAATAGGATTGATAATTAATTTAATGTGATTAAATTAAATATATCCTATTAGAACACTCTATTGTGAATAGATATGTTATTTCCCTTGTAAGAATTAATTAAGTGAATATGATTCACGATAATTGATTATTTCAATTTGAATAAGAGGTAGAGGATCACATAAGTGACATCCATGGTCTCCCGTCAAGGCAAAGAATTTCGTCACCAAAAGTTGTATATAGGAGACGCCCGTACGAAGTGACAGATCCTATATACAATTATTTGGATCGGGTTCTTTGCTTCTCGAAAGAGTACGGCCGTATACATAGTGACCCCAATATCAGGTCCTCATATTATTGGGGCGATATTGGATTGTGTATAGAGAGTATTAAGCCTGTTGACGGTTGGTTCAATTAACAACGGGTCAACATCATCTTAGGGGTGGTGGGCCCGGGTGTTAAAGACCGAATTGGGAAATGCAAGTTGGACTTGCAAGGCGGAATGTGTTCCCGCTTCTTTTTATCGGAGTCGCGTCGCAGGTTCTCATATTATTGGGATGTGACGAAGATAGGAAAGGAGATCCCAGATCTTGCTAGAGATATAATGGTAAGGATATCTCTTACATTGAAAGTGATTAAGGGAATGAACTTTCATTGTTGACAAGGCAAGATAACTTTAATATAAAAATTCCTAAATCAAAGTAAAATATGTATATATAATATATATACACTTATGCAAATTTATTATTTTAGATAATATTTCATTAAACCCACTCAATATTATACTCAATAATAACCAGTAAAATATCATGGATTGGACTCATGATCTAGATATTGTACTTGCAATTGGACACATAATGTATGTGGTTGCAATGTGCAAGTTTCCTCATATTAATGAGGAATGACAATTAAATAAGACAATAAGACATCACCTTAGGGTTCGTATGTCTCTATAGTCTTGATCTTTCATCGAGTGTACTTTGGAAGTGACTTGTCGATGGTGATCGTAATTGTCGAATAATCCTTATAAAATAAAAGAAGAAGTTCTGGCATACATATGTGCTCTAGACATTTAATCATGAATGACATGGTTCTCTGCATTATGCAAAGTGGTGGCTCGAAAGAGATGATGTATTCAAAATGTTTGAATACCTACATGAACCAATGTTTTAGGAGTCTAGATGGATATAGACATGATGAGTGTCATCATTCTATTGTCTATACTCTAGTCATTCATGAAGCTTCATAATATTCATATTGTATGAATTTAATGAAGCATGTATAAATGTTGAAATGCTCTTACATTGAATTCTTTTGAATTTAACATAAGAGATCCTTAGTCTTGAGCAATGGTTGTTTATAGATGAAGAGAGCACAGTGGAAACGTGGGTCAGACCCATATGAGAAGAATAGTCAAAGAGTTCATCATACTTCTATGACATCCATATGACATCCAAAGAGTTGGATTAATGCCTATACTGCAATAAGTTGATGTGTTGATAATATGACTATCAAGTTTGTCTAAAATCCTTAGAGAAGGACTCAGATAGTGCATCATAATAATCTATATCTACATTTGGTCATTGAAATTGACTTTCTTATTTGATAAGATAAAGTCTAATAATTGTATCTCAATCTTCTAAGAACACTTGTAATGTGTTGCACGTGTTTATTAGACTGAAAAATTTTGATCTTAAGGTTTATAGTTATCCACATGAATATTGATGCAATTGTTGCAACAATCTCTGTTGGATTGATAGAGTTCTTAATTTCAGTAGGAGAGCCTTAGTCTTAGAGAATGTCTCTATAACCTAGATATTAGAATACACTCATTGTTTGTTTCTAAATGTTAGAAAGAAACATGAATTCTGGAATAAACCTATCATAAAGAGTTATGATGGATATATTTCAGATAATTATCTAGTATATGGTGTACTCTACTAAATTAAAAATTTAATGAACGGTTCATTAAGATTTTTAATACTGAAAGTTAAACCTTATAAGATCAATAGGAGGATAAAGATCATTTGACAATGATTTAGCATCAAGTTTTGGACATATGCATGTTGATTTGATCAATAGACAAGTAAGAGATTCAACTTTAGAATGTCTAAAATTTCAAATCTTACATACTTATGAATATTTTATTCAAAGTAAAATGTCCAATACACCCTTCTTTTAGGAAAGGTGTAAGATGTCAAGGTATTCGGGATCTCATACATATTGATATATGTGAATCATCTATATCGTAGTAAACACTATGGATATGTGATATCTATTGATGATTATGTATGATATGAGATTTCTTCTCTTGACCTGAGAAACCTTTGAAATGTTCAAAGATTTCACAATTTTGGTTTAGAACCAAAGTTTGAAGAAAGATAAAATGAATTTGATCTAATCTAGGTAGCTTGTACCTGTTAGATAAAATTCAAAGAATACCTTATGAAGATATGAATATCATTTCTATCTCACTCCTCCTATTAAACCTGAACTCAATAGAGTTGTAGGGAGATACAATTGGATCATGTGTGACATGATTTGATCAATGATGAATTTTAGCATAATTACCTCTTAGTTTCCAGGTATATATGTAGTAGAGACTACACTATATATCCTTAATAAGGTTCCATGCATGTAAGCTGGAATTAAGCACTAGAGAGTGCTACTTCATTAGGAAAATAAAGGATGGTATTGGATACCTACTTTATGACCTTGATATTCTTAAAAGATCTCATCTCTGAGAATGTGATTCTTGGAGGATTGAGACTCTTGAGAATCAAGATGAAAATGAAGTGAAGGAACTCATTTAATCTTGAGAAGATAATGAGGCTCCTGAAATCGGAAACTAAAAGGATATTAAAGATGAAACATTAACACCTCTTCAAATGAATTTGAGGATGTATTCCATGTGTCAGTCAAGTCTGACAATGATCGGACTTCATGTGATGAAGCTCCTGAGGATCGTGACATGGAAAGATGGATATTAGCAATAAAGTCTAAAGTAGACTTCATATATAAATGTTGTATATGAACCCTCGAGGATCATTTATAAGGGTAAGACCCGTTAAGGTGTAAATGGATCTTCAAGAGAAGAGGGAACCTGATGAGAAGGTAGAGACCTTCAAAGCTCGGTTCATAGCCATAAGCTACACATCGGAAGAGAAGACATTGCTTGCAATGAGACTTGCTCTTAGGTAACCATGCTTAAAATCATCAGAATATTGCTAACCTTAGCTACACAACTTTACTATTGCATCTTCAAGATGTAAGTCAAGATTGCATTCCTCTAAGAATACCTCTTTGAGGATATTCACATGAAGTAGCTACAGAGCTTCATGATTGGGGAACGTAAGGTGTCAAAGTTAAAGAAATCCATCTATAAACTCAAATAAGATTCTTGTTGTTGGAACATTATATTTGATGAAATTATAAATGTTATGATTTCAAATAGAATCTTGATGAACCATGTGAAGCTTAGTGGGAGTTCTATTGTGTTCATCGTGCTAAATGTAGATGATATCCTGATCATTTGGAATGATATAAGGATGATAATAAGTGTTTTATTTTCTGGCTATTCCATACCTTAAGATATTATCTCAAAAGATGCCTCTTGGATCTTAGTTCTGAAGGTGTTCAGAAGCAAAGAAAAGAGGGTATTGGGACTGTCACATTTGTAGTACACCTTGGACATATTCCATTCTTGGAAATTCCAAGAAAGGCTTCTTTCCTTGAGATTTGGTAATGACCTATCTAAAGGGATAGCACCTCAAAGAGTTGAGGAAGTGAATGCTAGATCTGCTTGCACCTGTGCATCGGTTACGAGAAGCTAAGTGTATGCTAAATGTGTATAAAAGCAAGATATCTACCATGCAGTGGGAGTAGTAAAGTGTTGCAAATCCTACTATGGAGAGAAAGAACACTTGATTGCAGTAATAACAAAATCTTCAAAGATGACAAGGCTTTAGAGATAGTGATCTCTAAGTCTTATCTTCAAAAGCTTAAGACTTTATAGATAGAGATCTAAAAGGACTTAACTATAGATACCTTATGAGATAGTGATCTCTAGGAATAAGGGTATTCTGATAAGGATTATGGAAATACTGGTTATAATAATTATTAAGCAATAGTGTCAAGGACACTATAATTGCTTTATCGAGATTGAGTATTGGTTGCATAAGATGCAACATTCGCATTGGATGTGAGCACTGTTACTAAGAGATATGCAAGTGCCATAAAAGGACTTGGCATAGTCTTTTGGGAACATAGTGACTGATCAGCTTACCTAGCTATTTTCTAAATAACCTATGATTGTCACATGAGTGTGGGTTTAAATGATTAGCCCATTAATGGCTCTTTGGGCTAGTGGGAGATTGTTGGACATGCGAGCCCACGGTGAGCCATTATGCAATAAATGTTATTGCGTATATCATTCCCTGATCTGAAATGAAGAATACATAATTTGCATAATAGGTCCCTCTGTACAATTAGGGTTATGTACCATGGCTATCTTAATGATCATACAGTTGTTGATTCAAGTATTGAATCATAGAGGCTGGTGCTTGGATGAATATCTAAAGAGTTAGATTGAGGACTCATCAAGCACCGTCAAATGATTGTTAAGATATGATCTCCAGCCTGAGTAGGAGATGGCAATCCTTTCTCACATAGGCTGATATCTGACCGACCTCTTGATGCAGGTCCTCTGCATAGGAATAGAGATTCGGAGGTGTCAGATTAGTTAGGTCAAAGAGTTGACTTAACGAGATCGAGATAACCTAAGTCCTATGTTGAATGCTATCAGAGCATAGGCACACATCCTCTGACCGAAGACAGATTTGTTACTATATGTATGAGTATGTACATTTGGCAGACCGATAGGTTGATGGCCTAACCAAGGTCTATACACCGGCGCGCTGGTGTGCATATAAGGGCATATGAGTAATACGATCTCTCAAAGGGATCATACAGGTTGACTACTGAACCGGAAGACATGAGCTCACTCATGAGATATTGGGAAGAATCAAATTCCGTGCAAGGTCATCTCGCTTTGGAAGCTTGACTGAATTTGTAGGTTTGATATATACTATTGGAAAGTATATGATCAAGACCTAGGTATGATATATGCTTTTGGAAAGTATATGATCGATACCAAATCCCAATGATCAAATGAGACACTTAGTGATCAAACCCTGAAGAAGACATTATAAAAATGATCTTGATCTTCGAGTTGACCATGGGTCTTCCAGTATGTAGTATGTACAGGTATTGGGAATACCTGAAGGTGATGTAATCATAAACGATTGTATATCTATGACGCTTCCATTCCGAGGGAGTGATGAAACAAGTCTCGATTTTAGTGACTCCTCTCAGTAGAGAAGTAGTTTGATCTTAGTCCAAGTGTTGGACATTGGTCTGAATGAGATTCATATGTAATGAGAAGATTAGATTTGCGGTCTTGATTTAATCAAACATCTGGAGAGGTTCGTAAGATCTAGATTTGAGATAAGATCTCAATATCCAAGTCACTATACATGGAACAATACAATCGCCCTGTCCTTATCTCCAAGTATTTGCGGAGAAAGCACAATATTCTTGAAGGAGTTCAAGAATAATTCATTTGACGAATTTTGTATCCAAGCATCGAGAAAATAGATAATTAAATATGATTTAATTATCATGAATAATATGAATTTGATTCATATTATAAGAAGAGATATCTAAGATAATTAAATGTGATTTAATTATCAAAGATATGAATAACATGAATGTGATTCATGTTATTTGGGCACATGAGAAAAGAGATCCAAGATGATTAAATGTGATTTAATTATCATGGATATGAATAATGTGGATAGCACTATCCATATTAATCATATATATTATAAATATAATTTATAATATATTAGAGAGAGAGGAACTATGTAAAAAGCATTTGTTATTACTTAATGTGAATTGGATTCACATTAAGTAATTAATTGGAAATGCAATTTACAAATTAGTTTGGGTTGTGAATATGATTCACATATTTATCAATGGCATGATTGAAATATTCACAAATTAATTTGGAATTAATTTGGTGGATATTTTTAATAATACATTGAGAAATAATAATACAAAATAAAAATGGAGATAAATGACCTCTAAATGAGGTGGCGTCACCAATGACATGGTCAAGGGTGACGCCCCCTCAATTTTAGGAGGAAATTGGTTAACTCCCCTTTATTATATTATTATATCTTGATAACTAATTTATGTTAAATTAAATTGTGTTGATAATGTTGCAACATATGATTAATTTAAATATAAATTAATATTGTTGGTTTTTAGCCAACAACAATCTTGGCCATTGATTAATACATAGATCGCCATGGCCGTTGGATCTATGTGTCCCATGGATTGAGATCCATTGGATCCTAAACTAATATAAAAGGAGGGCTAGCCTAGCCTTTCTTGGGACACATTATCAAGAGTTGTAGAAGTTTACAACTCTCTCTCTCTCATATTCTCGCCCTCTCTCTTTCTCTCCTCCAAAAGGTGGCCGTCCATCTTGTGTTGAGAAAGGAGAGACTCTTGCATTCGCCTTCGACGACTCGGGGATCTCCTTCTTCTTTGGGGCTGCTTGCTCTAAAGGAAGACAACGGATTTCTTAAGACAAAATCAGGGGATCCATCGCTTGGATCTTCATCAAGGATTGCGGGAGGAACGTAACTCATCATCGCGCCCGCAAGTGCGTTCTTCGTAGATCGGACTTAAGACAGGAGGATCTCTTGTTTGGGATCTCACGATCGCAACCACACTTCAAGAGGTATTCCTTATACTTTGTGTTTTGATGAAACAATCCGAGAAGTGTTCTCGTGATCATGTGGTTTCATCTTTAGTTTTAAAATTTTTTTAATTTCCACCGCATCTAGCGACTAGTGCGACTAGTTGCTCCGATTGCATACGATGCAATTGACACGCTTCCGTGATGCGCTTGAGGATTCTCAATATCCTTCACCAAGCACATGAGGTGACGTAGCCGGGGACCTCGATGCAAATAGTAGAAATTTCTGGGCTATTATGAAAATATTACAAAATATATGAATGGCAAATGAAAGATTATGTCTTACTAATTAAATACAAAAATTGCTGGGGTAATAAGTTTAAAATACCCAAGCCTCTACGGATCGGACGGCTGATCTGCGCTTGACTTGACACGTGGCACACCCACGTGAGCCGATACCGCTTCGCACGACGAGCATGATGAATCTCCATTTCATCACCTTTATTCTATCATTTTGGCCTCAAAAACCCCAGCAAATGCATGTAAATAGCATTAAATTGTATATAATAGCATTCATGATTCATTGTATTAATTCCACATTAAATAAGGTTTTAATGCCAAAATTATAGAATAAAGAAAAGAAAAGAAAAAGGAATAAAATATTGTAAATATTTTATGACCCAAACCCCGAGACCAAGGCCAGCATGGTATTGGTCGACAAGGAATAAAGTAGGGGGAGATAAGGGCCAGTGTACAATAAATACCTCATTTATTAATTCATTCATTTATGCATTTTTGGCACCTATTTTGTACATAATTATTTATTCATCAAACGAAGAAACTTTGTACATGAAAGTTGTAGATAATAATGTAAATAAAAATACAAAATTGAGTTTGAGCAAAAATAATACCCAATGTACATTTTATTTACAGAATAAAAAGCCAAAATATCAACTTCACAGACCCATATATTGCAAATAAAAACTCCAAATCACCCAAACTCACCTTTAATTGTATATAACATTCCATAAACTATTTTATAAAATTGGTTTCATAATATTTGGAGTCCATATGCAGAAGTTAGGTTTTTGGCCCTTCTTGTATATAGGACTGATTAAAATATTCTTTTTTATTCAACATTCATTATTTATAAATTCATATTTTTAGAATTTTATAATTAATGTATAGAATACATACACATATTAGAAGTTAAAGAAAACCAAAAATAATTTGTAAAATAAAATAAGTTTACAAAATTTATAGACAAAATACCTATGCTATATACCTATATATAAATAAAAAGGATTGTAATCCTTGATTCTTTTATTCTTTTATATTTTTATAATAATGTATACATTACACATAACTCATTCAAAATGTAAATCCAAAATAAAAATCAAGAAATTACAATAAATAAATTAAGTGTATAAAATACATAGGTAAAACACCTATAAGTATACCTACATACATCTATACCTATTTATTTAAAAATATAAATAAACTCATAAAAATCAAACAAAAATATCTTTATACTCACAAAAAAAATTATAAATTTATAAAATAAGCCAATAAAATAATAAAAGAAAATAAACAAATCAAAAATAAAATACATAAAAATACATGTAAATACATACATATACATATTATTCAAATAAAACTATAATAAAACACCTCGAAAAATTCAATAAAAATCGTAAATAAATACTAGACAAAATAATAAACATTTTTTATTTTATAAGAAAAAATTAATAAAATCATTTAAGGCGTCAAATAATTCAATTTCTCATCAGATTCCCTGTTTTGTCTCCTAGCGGCTGACTTGGACGAATCACAGGCCGTCAACAGTTGACCGCTCGGTCAACTGCTCCCCCAGCCGCCCGATGTGACTTAGCGTGTCTCTTCGCCCATCTTCTCCCATTTTTCCCGGGCATACCATCCACCAATCGAAGATGCGTCCTGCACAAGAATTGTTCTCTAATCATCACTGAAGCCCGTCGATTCTTTGGATCAACCTAATATTCTTTAGATCATGCAATAATCGCCGGTCAATAAGGCCTCTTGCCAATGTTTATAAATAACAAGCTCCGCCTCCTTCCTCATTTTGGCCACTTTTATTCCAACCTAAAGCCCAGATCTTGCTCCTGGATTGTTCCTCGTGACAGGGGGAGTAGCCCAGCACCTTGACTTGGCCCGAGGAAGGAGAGTTTTGTCGTGGCGGAGCTCCGGCATCCGCCCTGCTCCCTGGAGGCCCCCAGGTATAAGAGCTGACCTTCTATGCATTTTTAGTTAGTCTTAGATGTTAGTTTTTCATTCCAGTCATTAGATTAGGTTTTAATTAATGCCTGTAGCTTAAAAATCGAAATTCGAAGTTCGCCGGAGCTCAGCTCCGGCGACTTCTCCACTGTTGATCCGACTGTCTCCGACCGCCTCGTTCACCCCATCTTGAACCTCAACGTATTCTCCATCTATTGCACTCATTTGTTCAACCCAGGACTCTAGGTCCTGGCGAATCGGGGCTCCTCCTCCGCCGTTCGCCGGAGTCCCTCCGCCCACCTCCATCTTGCATCGCAGCTTCACAACCCCGGGTCGAGGAGAAAGCTCTCTCGCCCGCGGTTCTTCCTGTGCAGGTACATCGTGGAAGAAAGCCCTTCTGGGCTTGCATTGACCCAGGAATAGGTTCCAGGGGGCCCCATTCTTCTCCGACCTCGCTCCATCGACTTGGACCCCCAGGAGCCATGAAAGCACCATCAGTCGACGCGGGACACTTCCAGCTACCTTCAGAACACCTCAGACGCGCCGGAGAGCCCCGGAGGAGCCCGAGCTACTCGATCGAAGCTCGTCATGCGCGAGCTCCTTCCCTGTTCTTCCAGGGAGCTTCAGCACCGTCGGATCAAGAGGTTCGTCCCAGATCCAACAGGAGTCGTTCGATGAAGAGATGCCTCGACCGTCAGATCAGCCAGCAGCTTCTAATCTACACCCTTCATCGGCGAATCGGCGTCGACCGTTCGATGGCTGCCACGTGGATAAGGGGCGCCTCCAGCGCCGCAGGATGAAACGCCTTTGTTGGGGGTAAATTTCACATCTCACCCCCCTGCTTTTTGTATTTAGCGTTTAATCCCAAAAATAAAAATTTTAGTTGTAAATAAGTTGTAAAGATCGCAGTTGGACCCCCTGATGTTTTCATATTTACACTTTAGTCCCTCCGCACCTCACGTGCAGCACCCACGTGAGGCGCGTGAATTTTGCATTTAAGCCCCGCCGGTTCCTGTAATTATTAAATGGTCCTGAAAATAAAAGTTAAAGTGTATTTTTATTGTAATTTTTGCATGTATGCCCCTGTGAACTATTTTATTTGCAAAAATACCCCTGCCATGCCATTTAACTTTTGAATGCTTTGTCTATTTATTTTGTGCTCCATATTAAATCGAATAATTTTGTAAAAATAGACTTAAGCTCATGTTAGTGTACCCTTGCACGCCATATTTTTGGTTTTCCATTTTGTTGCATCTTGGCATTTATTAAAAATCAAAAACATGCCTTTTATTTACTGTCTAGATTATAAAATCCCAAAAAAATATGAAAATGCTTCGAAAAATTCCAAAAAAATTACCTATGGTGTATTTTGAGCTATTTTAGTGTCAAACCAAAAATCCCTAAAACTCACAAAAGGAAAACCTTAAAAATTCAAAAATACCCAAAAAATTCAAAAAAATATAAAAAATCAAAGAAAAATCATAAAAATATAAACTCAGGCCATATTTATGCTATATTTTATTTTCTTTAGTAGAAAAATAGTGTGGAAAATTTTTGAGGCTGTTAGCTATTTTTAATGTCGATTTTTGTGACAGCCAGTACCTAGTCCACTGTTTGCTATTATTTAGCTATTTAAAAATACTAAAAATGTTTGCAAAAATACCCAAAAATCATAAAAATAGTAAAAAACCATGAAAATCCCAAAAAGACCTTAGCCCTGAATTTTTGACTATTTTTTGAGTATTTTTGTAAAATATTATAGTACCCCTTTTATGTATACATACGTATTTCCAAAAAAATAATAATATATATATAATTAATTGTATTTATATATCTATGTATTAACCCTAATAAATATAAAAAAAAGAAGGAAAAAACTATATATATATAATAACCTATATGTATATCTTTTATTATACTTATAGATATATATATATATTATATGTATTATAAGCTACATACTAACCCTTTAGGGGTATATATATATAATTCATATATTTATATTATATGTATATTTATAAATACTACTTAATTATTATATAAAAAATATAATAATAATAATAATAATAAATAATAAAATTAAAAACCCACACAAGGATGACTCTGAGATACTTGTAGGCTATTGCATTTTGGATTGCTCTCTGTGGTTCGACCTCTACACGCTTGTCGCTGTACATTTTATGGTAGAGTAAATAAAGATTAATTCACATTTATTTTTGAGCTTGATTGTTATATTCTTTGGATTGTGGGTTAATTGCTGATCAACCCGGGTGTTCTATGAGTGGTCGCCTCAACGACAACACTTCTCTTATTAATTATTGTGACCCTTTCCGAACATCCTCGTTATCAGATGGTGCCGTTGCCGGGGAGCAATGAGCATAGCCTAATTCATGTTGTCATTCTTGTATAAAAAGATTCTTGATTTATTATTCATTTTTGTGAGCAGATATTTTTATTGCTATTAATCACCATGCTTCATTTCTTTATTCATTGTGATTATTTTCTCTGCTCTATTTGATTGACTGAGTATGCTAATGCAATCATTTTGTGACTTTGATGCGAGGGTCCGCCACGCGAGGATGGCTTCTTAGGAGGCCAAGGCAGCCGAGCTTGGAGGAGGATGGTCTTCTCTTCTCATGACCATATGGAGAGTGCACCAAAGAAGCAAGGAGATGTGCATTAGATAGGCTAGACACTTAGGAGTATTTATTTTGTAATTTATGGTGAGAGAGAGACATTTTTGGCATGTAATTAAACATGACTCTACTCTTCACAATGAGGTCCAGTGCCCGGGTGATTGTTCACCTGGGGGCCTCATCGCGGCTTTTTCGAGTTTTCATCGCCTTCTTTTATTTTGTTTCCCGAAGTTTTGAGATTTCCGCCTTTCTTTTATTTTGTTTTATGTGCTTGGAGCCCCTAGATATAGGTTGCTTGACTAGATAGCTAGGTCCAAACATTAATAAGAATGCATGTTCCTATAGTCTACTTCGCTTGGATCTAGTCAAACTTAAACAAGTTGTTAATTTGTCTCTTAGCCCTCTGTGCCGTAGCGAACCCTGTAAAGCGCTTTCTCCTACCCTCAATTTGTTGAGCAGAGGAGGGGTGAGCCAAGACCGGACTCTCTTGGGCTAGAGATGAATTAGCGGCTTATGGTTCTTCACGCTAATAGCAGCTTATGTTTAGGGAGATTTTGTGCCTTGCATATCGACATGTAGATAGGTTTAAAAATTCTGTTTTGCATACCACATAGAGAGAGCTGGGATGCACTGTAAGTCTTCTAACTCAGCATGCATCATTCGGTTCAATGGTGAGATTTCCATCATGGAACCACTTGCACGGCTTTTCCGCTATCTCCCTCTGATTTTGAGCACCTAGGACTTAAATGAAAATCTACAAAAACGTTAGGCGCTGGTATGAAACAGACTCAAAAAAAAGTGAAAACCAAAAAAATTAAAACAAGGGGACTGCTAAATAAACTTTGACCTTAATTAAAATTCGTAATGGACTATCATTGTACCAGGTTCATAAAGCCCTCATTGTTTTCAGGTACCTTGGAGGGGGACCAAAACCCTACTCCCTTGAGCGAGTGCAACCCCTAAGGATTAAAGCCCAAAACCCAGTCTGCAACTGCCTTGTGTATCGCCTGGATTTCCGAAGTAATGGCGCTTCTATCGTACGTAGGCAAGTAGGACTTGGTCACCAATGGTGACTCTCTGTTGTGAGAGCATCGACCCTGTCCGAAGTATTGAGCGTAGGCCACGCCTTCACGGGGGTGTCTGTCTCATTGTCCTACGTCCGAGTAGGTTCTTGCACGCTCACGGGTGATTCCGTTGCGAGCGAGAGCTGAAGTATTGGTTTCGCCTATCGGCTTCCTCTCTCTTTTCTTTGGCTGAGTAGGGATCCAGGAAGGGTTACAAGGACTCCAAAAAGTACAGACTACAGGTTACACAGGAGGAGGACAAGTACGGGATACTCTTCCGGTAGTACTCTCTCTCCTATAGGGTAGCGTACTAAGGACTTGTTATAAGATATGCCTGAAAAATAACAACTCTAAAAATGAAAAGATAATAAATAGCCGAGCTTTCACGGCTTCACATGGCGTGAGTTGGTGAACCCGATTTTGTATTGTGTTTGTATGGATCTAGATTAAGGTGCAAAGATCAAAGTCCCGCGCCTTTGCGCACATTTTGTTGTGTCTTCCTTTGACCACCCCGCTCAACCGAGCCTTTCTACTGTTTTACACTCCTTTTATTCCTCGTTGACCATCGTATCATTCTTCCAACAATCTGACATTCTCTTGTGCTTCGCGAAGTTGATCCATGGATGGTTTCGTCGGGACCATGCCGACACCTACATCGATTCCATCGACTCAACTCCGCCAATAATTTCGAGGCGATTCCCGAGAACCCGATCCAGACTTTGCGGATCGATCTCCAGACTCCTAATTTTCTACCTTTCTCTTGGCCACCCAATAAACTGGGATCACTTTTGTCCCACTTCCGCCGTTGCGAATGGGAGTCGATTACAGTCTACATCCTTTTCCATTCACAACACGCTGGGGTTGACCTAAATTCCAGCTTAATCACGGCAGCTGAAAGTTAATTGCAAGTGATCTGATTCGGACTATCTCATTCTGCAGATAGAAGCCAGTGCGAGCCCTGGAGACTACTCCGGAGTTCATCTCGTCTGATTCAGACCCTGACATGGCTCCAGGAGGAAAGGGCAAGGGTCAGCAGCCACCCATCCCAGAGGGGCAGATGCCAGATCAGAACCAAGTTAATGCACAACTACTGGCGTCTATCCAGGCTATACAGCAGCTGACCGAGCAGGCCCTTACACAGACCGCATTCCAGGATATGTTGAATGACATGATGAACCGTGACGATGGAGGAGGAGGCAGACGCAGAGGAGGCCGGGGAGGAGGAGGTGGAGGTGGAGGAGGTGATGACCCTCCTGATGATGACCTTGAATTACCACCACCGAAGCCGACACTCAAAGAAACGTATAATCCGGGAGACAGCCAGATGACCGAGTGGATTCTCATTCCACCGGTACACGCTCACTTTGAGCTGAAGCCCCAGTTCATAGCCCTTCTCCCTGCCTTTCATGGAAACACAAATGAAGAGCAGTACATTCACCTCCAGCAGTTCTCCCGCATTTGCCGCACCACCCACTATCCTAATGTCCCCCTGGACATTGTCAAGATGATGGCTTTCCCCTTCAATCTACAGGACAAAGCCCTATATTGGGTCAATCATTTGGGAAAGGTCGTGACAACCTGGGAGGAGTTGAAGTCCACCTTCCTGCACAAATACTACCCTCTCGGTCGGCTCAACCAGATGCAGGCCCGTATCAGTAATTTCACCCAAGGACCCCACGAGTCTATACATGAAGCTTGGGAGAGATTCACTGATTTGTAGGAGAAGTGCCCCCATCATGATATCCCGAAGACCAGCTTGGTCCAACATTTCTTTGGGGGACTAAACATTGAAAGCCAAAGGCTCGTGGACGCAGCATGTGGGGGCTCCCATTTCAACAAGGATGAAGACGTTGTCTGGCAGATTTTTGAAGAAATGGCCGAAGGAGAGGCCACCCTCTCTTCATCCAAGGCATACCAGAAGCAGCCCCAGATCCTTCAAAAACAAGTTCACATGGCTGCATCCAAGGAAGCAGAGAGAGATGAGAGCTCCAACCTCAGCATCATCGGGGGCCATCTCTCTAAGGTTGATATCATTGAGAAGCGATCACAGGACCTTGAGAAACTCGCTGTGATCGAGAAGAGGACCCAGAACCTGGACAAGCTAGATCAGATCAACAAGTACCTCGAACTGTTGGTCGGTACGATCAACTCTGTCCAGTCGGCTACACCATCAGACGCTCCCGCTGAGAAGAAGGATGAGCAGCAACCTCAGCATCAGTCTCAGCCGAGCCAGCAGCCACCGGCAGTCCAGCACGTATACTACGTGCAGGCGCCTGATCAGGGCCCGCCGCAGCAGCAGATGATCGTATACTAGCCAGAGTTCCAATCTATTCCTGATCCAATCTTCCCACCACCACCCCTGATCCAAGAAGTCAATGGGGTATGGAGTAATGATGCACTGCCGACCCGTCCTCAGGGACAACCCCAGGGTCAGCAATTTACCAACCGGCAGTACCACCAACCTCAGGGTGGTCGTTTTGGTCAGACCTCTCAGCCTCACCAGCAACACCAGCAACCTCCCCAGTTTACACATCAATGGAGGCAGAACTTTCCGTATCAACAGCAGCCGCAGTACCGCCATCCGCAGCCATATCACCAGTACGCGGTTGCCCCCTCTCCGTAATACCAGCAGTATCCTCCGCCGTCATACCAACAACTTCAACTTCCTGCACCACCACAGCAACACCACCAGCAACAGCCTCCCCACCCATCTACCCAACAGCAGCGTGGTCTGCACGATGAATCTTCTGATATGTCCCCTGCTAGTCCCACCATGGAGTGTCTATCCCAGCTTGTTAAAGGGTTGGCGGAGATGACAAAACGGCTTGATGACCTGACCGCCACCCGAACCACTATTCCAGCGCAGGTCGAAGCCAACCCCAACAATTTCAAGAAGAAAGAGCAGGTAGAATGTGATGTCCACTCCTTGTCTGAAAATGATATTACTGTTTATTCTAATGCTGTTACTCTTAGGAGCGGTAGGGCCTTGCCTCCGCCTGCTACTACCAGTGAGGTGAATAAAGTAACAGGTGGATCGTCATCTTCCGCATCAGCCGTGCCAGCTCCAGGGGCAGGTGAGGAGGAAGAAGAAGAAGAAGCCAGTCCAGCCGTCGTGCCTTGTCAGCATCAACCTCATCCAAAAATACAAAAAAATCAGCAAAAACAAAAACAACAAAAAGAAGCTTGTAGCAGAAGCGAAGCCGCGCCAGCCTTGGAGGGGCCGCTAGCAGCAGCCGATCCCTCGAGAGTCGATGGAGCCGATGCTACCCTTTTTTATTGCCCCGCAGCACCAGCATTTTCAGATCCAGCTTGTACTCCTTTTTGTAGTCCTGATGTACAACATTCTGTGGGAATAATTTTGATGTAAATAAGAACTCTCATTTTCCTTCCAGTGGTGTAAATATTCCTTTTCCGCATGCAATACAAAAATCCAAAAAAATTGCAAAACGAAAAAAGGCATTGCCTGATCCAGGTGTTGTGGATATTTTGTATAAATTGACTGTTGAGATTCCCTTGTTGAAGGCCATAGAATACATGCCAGCTGTAAAGAAAGGACTGAAAGAGGCATGTACTAACAGGCGTCGCCCCGCGCAAGACAATAGACGTGGAGAAGTAGAAAAACATGTTCTCTCCATGGCCACAGTTGCAGCTATCAGCAATCTCCCCCAGAAAAAGCATGATACAGGAGCACCTCTGATCAGTTGTGTGATTTTTGACCAGGTCTTCGAGCGTACTCTTCTTGACAGTGGTTCTTCCATCAACCTTTTGCCCTCGTCCATAATGCAAGAATTCGGGCTGGGATCGCTCAAGTAGACACGCATGATCCTTTAGTTCGCTGACCGATCCGTCAAGCAGCCCCGAGGTCTGTTGGAAGATGTGATAGTTACCATGCAGGAGATGAAATTCCCAGCTGACTTTATAGTCCTTGATATGGACTCACCTGCACCCCTGCTCCAGACCCCTATCATCCTTGGTAGACCATTCCTCCGGACTTCAGGTGCCGTGGTTGATTATGGGTCTGGAAAGATCACTTTCAGCTCGAACACCCAGCAAATCACGATAAACATGAACAAAGAGTAGAATGCCCCGACTGATGAGAGCCAGGCAGCATCAGAAGCAGACTGTGATTTCATCGCGGAGATCAGAGATTCAGAGTTATCATTGGACGATCCATGGACCTGAGAAATCCTCACTCTTGAGGAGGACTTGGAAAGCACAGTCATCATATGCTCCGACGATTCTTGGGAGACAGATTCTCAGATCCAGGCATATCTTCTTGAGCATTCACTCCAGACCGAACATGATCAGCTTAGCGCAGAACCATTCGGTGCATCTCCGGGATCTCAACAGGATGATGAGGATGGCAGCAGCCTCAAAGTACATCCCACCACCAGCATGGTATCTGAAGTGACAGATAAGGTGGACAGATCAAAGCTAGAACTCAAGCCACTTCCTGCTGGCCTGAAGTATGCTTTCCTTGCGGGTGAAGAGTAAATGTATCCGGTCATCATCAGCAGCAGGCTGAATCCGGATCAGGAATCTCGACTTCTCGAGGTTCTAGAAAAGAACCGCAAGGCACTTGGTTGGAGCGTATCAGATCTCTGAGGGATAAATCCATCTCTGTGTTCACATCATATCTATCTAGAAGAAGATTCCAAGCCGTCCCGCGAATTCCAAAGAAGGCTGAACCCTAACCTTCGGGACGTAGTCATGAAAGAAATCACGAAATGGTGTGACGCAGGCTTCATCTATCCCATCTCCGATTCAAAATGGGTAAGCCCACTGCATGTAGTTCTAAAGAAATATGGGCTTACTGTGGTTACAAATGATAAAGGAGAGGAAATTTCTACTCGGGTACCAACCTCCTGGCGGGTGTGTATTGACTACCGCCGACTCAATGCAGCAACCAAGAAGGACCACTTCCCCTTGCCATTCATTGATCAAGTTCTGGAGAGATTAGCAGGCAAGGAGTTCTTCTGCTTTCTGGATGGGTACTCCGGGTACAACCAAGTGGCGATCGCCCCTGAAGACCAAGAGAAGACTACCTTCACTTGCCCGTTCGGCACTTACGCCTTCAAGAGAATGCCCTTTGGATTATGCAATGCACCTGCAACTTTCCAAAGATGCATGTTAGCAGTCTTCGCCGAGATGGTAGGCAGTTTTCTTGAGGTGTTCATGGACGATTTCTCCGTCTACGGTGATAGTTTCGATGCTTGTCTTGAGCACCTAGACAGAGTGCTTCAGAAGTGCCGGGAAGTCAATCTAGTGCTCTCATGGGAAAAGAGCCACTTTATGGTCACAGAAGGTATTGTGCTGGACCATGTCGTTTCCAAACGTGGCATGGAAGTCGACCCAGCAAAGGTGGATGTCATTTCAAATCTTCAGCCACCTCAGTCAGTGAAGAATGTGAGGTCATTCCTGGGGTGTGTGGGATTCTATAGGCGATTCATCAAGGATTTCAGCCGCATTGCCCGACCTCTGACAGAACTCTTGTGCAAGGAGACTGAATTCATTGTTGATCGGCCGGTTCTCCTTGCTTTCAATCAATTGAAGGAGCTTATCACTCAGGCTCCAATATTACAGCCTCCCGACTGGACTCTTCCCTTTGAGATAATGACCGATGCGTCATATTTTGCAGTCAGAGCTGTCCTTGGGCAAAGAAAAGACAAGGCGCCCTATGCCATTCACTATGCCAGCAAAACATTAGATTAAGCACAAAGGAATTATACAGTGACAAAGAAAGAATTGCTGGCTGTGGTTTTCGCCTTAGAGAAGTTCAGATCCCATTTGTTGGGATCGAAGGTCACAATTTTCACGGACCACTCTGCTATCCGGTACCTACAACAGAAGAAGGATGCCAAGCCAAGACTAATTCGGTGGATCCTTCTCCTCCAGGAATTCGATCTGGAAATCAAGGACAAACCTGGAGTTCAGAATGTGGTAGCAGATCATCTCTCCAGAATAGAGCAGCATGAGCCTTCTCTGAGCAATGCACCTATCACAGAAACCTTCCCTGACGAAGCCATCTTAGCTGTGGATTCTCTCCCTTGGTACGCTGATATAGTCAATTACCTCGCCTCTGGGGTAATACCTTCGGATTGGTCGAAGAACCAAAAGAACAAATTCATGTCGACCATACGCTTCTACCAATGGGAGGATCCTCTTTTATTCAGAGAAGGAGCAGATTGTATTTGGCGCAGGTGCATCCCTCAGACGGAGCAATCAAGTGTCCTCGAGCATTATCATTCGCTCGAATCTGGTGGACACCATTCTGGAGATCGTACGATAGCGAAAGTATTGCAATGTGGCTTCTGGTGGCCTACATTATTCAAGGATGCAGCAGAGTTTGTTAAAAGATGTATTGACTGTCAGCGACTGAAAGGTACACTCACTGCCAAAGATTCAATGCCTCTAAAAATCATTCAGATAGCAGACATTTTCGATGCATGGGGCATTGACTTCATGGGACCTTTCCCTAGAAGTCAAGGTTTTGAGCACATCCTTCTTGCCGTCGATTACGTGAGTCGTTGGGTTGAAGCTATTCCCGCCCGAGCCGCCGACAGCAAAACAGTTTGCCAGTTTCTGAAGAAGAACATCATTTCGCGGTTTGGGATACCAAAGATTCTCATATCAGACGGGGGTAGCCATTTCATCAACAAAGAGGTCAAGAAATTAACGAAGGAATACGGCATGGATCACCGTGTCACATCTCCTTATCATCCGCATACCAATGGCATGGCATAGTTATCTAACAAAGAAATCAAGACCATATTGCAGAAACTTGTTAGGCCAAGCAGAAAAGACTAGTCTCAACTCTTGGACTCAGCTCTTTGGGCTTACAGAACCGCCTACAAGTCTCCCTTGGGCATGTCGCCCTACCGTCTTGTATATGGGAAACCATGCCATCTGCCCGTGGAATTGATCCACAAATCTCTTTGGGCAATCAACAGTTGTAATTTGGACTCACGCAGAAGTGGTCAGAAGCAAAAGACGATCTGAACAAACTCTTGGAATTCCGAGACTGTGCATACGATAACACCTTGATGTACAATGAGAAGGTGAAACACTGGCATGACCGGCACATCAGACGAAAGGCCTTTGACGTTGGACAGAAAGTGTGGCTGTTTGATGCAAAGTTACGGATATTTCCAGGCAAATTAAAGAGTAAGTGGACAGGGCCATTCCGAGTTTGTGAAGTGCGTGACCATGGAAGCATCGCTATATCGGAATTGTCCCCTGACGCACAGCCCTTCATCATCAGCGCCAACTACTGAAGCCTTACCTCGAACCAGATGCATTCTTGGCCGTTGTTGACTCTATTCAGTTAGTGCACCACAATGACATCTTCACAACACCCGCGGCATTAAAAGATTCAGACGATGTACTACAGCCTCTGTTTATCTGATTTTCTTCTTTTCTTCTTTTCCTTTTCTATTTTCTCTTTGTATCTAAAAGGTGCCACCCTTGTAGACAGTTTTCTAGACTTAGGACGTACTTGGTCCTAAGTATAGGGGGGATGTGCACCCCGAGTTTTTCATTTCATTCCGATCCTCTCCATTGCCTCCTCTTCTTGTCTATACTTAGGAGTATCTTACCCTAAGTATAGGGGGAGACAATCTGAGTACGATCTGTGTATTCCCACCCTTGACCCTCCCTGCTTTTTGTACAATCTGCTATACTTAGGATTATTTGATCCTAAGTATAGGGGGGACGGTCAACTTCTCATTCATTCATTTTATTCAAATTTATTCTTTAGATCTGTCTATACTCAGTACGAGTTATGTCTTTGCTTTTTCCTTTCGATCTATGAGGACATAGCTCAAGCTAAGTATAGGGGGGTCGTATATACCATGTATATACTAAAAGCCATAACTCATACTGATTAATAAAAGACCACCTTCAACATAAAATAAAATGTAAAAAGTAGCTCTATAAGAATGAAAGATGATTGTGAGTTCCTCAGACTCTTTGTAATTATACTGATTATTGAGTCAGAAAAAGATTTTGTGCGAAACATTCTCTTTTGAAAAAATCTTGTGAAAAATGTTTGAAAAGTAGTGTGTACAAGTATTTAATGTTTGAAAAATTAGTTTTGTGTGTAAAATTTATTTTCTTTGAGTGAAAGCAAAATGTGTGAAAACTAGTGTGCAAATGATTGAGAAAATTTGATTGTCAAAAGTATTTTGAAAAATCTATCTATGTGGTGTAAACATTTGTAAAAGGATTTTCAAATGCGTGAACATGTTTGCAAAATTATCTTGGACTATAGTTTTCAAAATCCTTGTGAAAATGATTCTTGAATCAGTCTGAGGAGTCCGCACAAAAAATCTCTCATTTGTAAATAATGAATAAGCCCAAACAAAGTCTAAAAGAACCAAAACCATATTATACATCAAATACTGTTTTTCTTCTTTTGTACATACTGATTAATAAATCAGATACCTATACAATATGATTTGAAAAATAATGTGACCTGTTTTGAAAAATTTGATGTGAAATGATTTCAAATGTGTGAAAAATATTTTGATTGCAAAACTTTTCTTTGTGTGAAAGAAAGGATTTGAAAAACCTATGTGCAAATGTTTTGAAAGATGCTTGTCAAAACTATTGTGAAAATTATATATATAGTGTGAAAACTTTGCAAAAATAGTTTTCAAATGTGTGTAAATGATTGCAAAAATTATCGTGTACTATAGTTTGCAAAATTATTTTCAAAAACTAATAAGAACACCATTGCCGATACTTGTAAATCAGAAACAAGGCACATACGATTCTTTATGTACATACCCAAATGAACTACTTCATTCAAACCTGTAAAGTTTTTAGAAATTCCTAAACTTTGTAAATAAAGCGGCACGCCCGTGTAAATAAGTGTATCTACTTTTTGTATGTTTTCAGTTCGTATTTCCTGTGCAAAAAATTCGTTGTGTAAAAACATTCTTTGATTCTTTCAAAATTTTTGAAATATTGCATCATTCATTGTGCATAGCATAAGCATACCATTCATATTCTTTCGAGTGAAGCTTGATGATTGAATCAGTCTAATAAAGTCTCAAATTGGAGCTCGGTTGGACCTTACCGCACCTAACTGCACTGGAACCTTATGGGAACTAGGTTTAAGGTACCTCAGGTCTACACAGACTTAATTCTTTGAGAAATTAGGGCTGGGTTCAAGTCACCTCAGTGGACTAACTAGAACTTTTCGAGACATACGTATGACTCTTACCGACCGTGACCTAACTTGGACACTTGCTCCTTTCACTTGGCTCAACTCAGTTGGAGTGGTGAGGGGGTTGGATTTGCCAGTCTGAGACGCACACGGGAGGAAACACTCGTCCTCGTCTAGGGAGGGAAGTGCACCCCAACCTGGTCCAATAGCCATGAGGTCTAAAGACAGGAGATTGTGGGTTGCGATAAAGCTTCAAAAGAGGGATAGTCTACTGGCTCAAGAGGAAAAACTCCTTATGTAAATGCTGCTGTGAATAGTATGTTGAAAAAAATGGTCAGGCCTGTACAAAAATAAAATGCCTGCAAAGTATGTACAAAGTCAATAAGCAAGCTTGAGTTCCAAAGACAAATATGTGAGCCTGCAGCTGGATGACTTGACTACACTGGTCTTGCATCCCGGGATAGGTAGCTACACTGGCTACCGTCCATTCTTCTCTTCACCCCCTCCTCTTGAGCTGGTTGCCACTTGAACTTAGAAGGGAATACCCTGCTCCTTGAGGAAAGAGCTGTTGGATTGGGGAATCATTGGGTTGTCATTCTGGAGAAGTCAGTTCCTTTATCATTTCAGATGGGAAGAGCCACTATAACTTACACTGCACAAGTCAGCTTCATAGTTATAAGAGTTTGCATATGATGTAGACTAGTGCTGACCCGGCTATTGAGGTGGGTTGAACCGAGTTCTGTGACTATCGAAGGCTGTTGTATTTTAGAGCTGGTTCCCGACTAGGTTCCACACACATTCACACCCCAGGTCTGACAGGAGCTCCAAATTCAGATTTTGTAAGGACATACATTGCACTGAAAGCATCCTTGTTCACTCTATCTTTTATTTTCCTTTTTCTTTTCTTTATTCTTTTTGTACATATTGCAAAAGTGTTTGCTAGGGACTAGCAAAGGCAAGTATAGGGGGGTGATGAATCTCCATTTCATCACCTTTATTCTATCATTTTGGCCTCAAAAACCCTAGCAAATGCATGTAAATAGCATCAAATTGTATATAATAGCATTCATGATTCATTGTATTAATTCCACATTAAATAAGGTTTTAATGCCAAAATTATAGAATAAAGAAAAGAAAAGAAAAAGGAATAAAATATTGTAAATATTTTATGACCCAAACTCTGAGACCAAGGCCAGCATGGTATTGGTCGACAAGGAATAAAGTAGGGAGAGATAAGGGCCAGTGTACAATAAATACCTCATTTATTAATTCATTCATTTATGCATTTTTGGCACCTATTTTGTACATAATTATTTATTCATCAAATGAAGAAACTTTGTACATGAAAGTTGTAGATAATAATGTAAATAAAAATACAAAATTGAGTTTGAGCAAAAATAATACTCAGTGTACATTTTATACACAGAATAAAAAGCCAAAATCTCAACTTCACATACCCATATCTTGCAAATAAAAACTCCAAATCACCCAAACTCACCTTTAATTGTATATAGCATTCCATAAACTATTTTATAAAATTAGTTTCATAATTTTGGAGTCCATATGCAGAAGTTAGGTTTTTGGCCCTTCTTGTATATAGGACTGATTAAAATATTCTTTTTTATTCAACATTTATTATTTATAAATTCATATTTTTAGAATTTTTAAATTAATGTATAGAATACATACACATATTAGAAGTTAAAGAAAACCAAAAATAATTTGTAAAATAAAATAAGTTTACAAAATTTATAGACAAAATACCTATGCTATATACCTATATATAAATAAAAAGGATTGTAATCCTTGATTCTTTTATTCTTTTATATTTTTATAATAATGTATACATTACACATAACTCATTAAAAATGCAAATCCAAAATAAAAATCAAGAAATTACAATAAATAAATTAAGTGTATAAAATACATAGGTAAAACACCTATAAGTATACCTACATACATCTATACCTATTTATTTAAAAACATAAATAAACTCATAAATATCAAACAAAAATATCTTTATACTCACGAAAATAAATTATAAATTTATAAAATAAGCTAATAAAATAATAAAAGAAAATAAACAAATTAAAAATAAAATACATAAAAATACATGTAAATACATACATATACATATTATTCAAATAAAACTATAATAAAACACCTCGAAAAATTCAATAAAAATCGTAAATAAATACTAGAAGAAATAATACACATTTTTTATTTTATAAGAAAAAATTAATAAAATCATTTAAGGCGTCAAATAATTCAATTTCTCATCAGATTCCCTGTTTTGTCTCCTAGCGGCTGACTTGGACGAATCACAGGCCGCCAACAGTTGACCGCTCGGTCAACTGCTCCCCCAGCCGCCCGATGTGACTTAGCGTGTCTCTTCGCCCATCTTCTCCCATTTTTCTCGGGCATACCATCCATCAATCGAAGATGCGTCCTGCACAAGAATTGTTCTCCAATGTTTATAAATAACAAGCTCCACCTCCTTCCTCATTTTGGCCATTTTTATTCCAACCTAAATCCCAGATCTTGCTCCTGGATTGTTCCTCGTGACAGGGGGAGTAGCCCAGCACCTTGACTTGGCCGGAGGAAGGATAGTTTTGTCGTGGCGGAGCTCCGGCGTCTGCCCTGCTCTCTGGAGGCCCCCAGGTATAAGAGCTGACCTTCTATGCATTTTTAGTTAGTCTTAGATGTTAGTTTTTCATTCCAGTCATTAGATTAGGTTTTAATTAATGCCTGTAGCTTAAAAATCGAAATTCGAAGTTCGCCGAGCTCAGCTCCGGCGACTTCTCCACTGTTGATCCGACTGTCTCTGACCGCCTCGTTCACCCCATCTCGAACCTCAATGCATTCTCCATCTATTGCACTCATTTGTTCAACCCAGGACTCTAGGTCCTGGCGAATCGGGGCTCCTCCTCCACCATTCGCCGGAGTCCCTCCGCCCACCTCCATCTTGCATCGCAGCTTCACAACCCTGGGTCGAGGAGAAAGCTCTCTCGCCCGTGGTTCTTCCTGTGCAGGTACATCGTGGAAGAAAGCCCTTCTGGGCTTGCATTGACCCAGGAATAGGTTCCTGGGGGCCCCATTCTTCTCCGACCTCGCTCCATCGACTTGGACCCCCATGAGCCATGAAAGCACCATCAATCGACGCGGGACGCTTCCAGCTACCTTCAGAACACCTCAGACGCTCCGGAGAGCCCCGGAGGAGCCCGAGCTACTCGATCGAAGCTCGCCATGCGCGAGCTCCTTCCCTGTTCTTCCAGGGAGCTTCAGCACCGTCGGACCAAGAGGTTCGTCCCAGATCCAACAGGAGCCGTTCGATGAAGAGATGCCTCGACCGTCAGATCAGCCAGCAGCTTCTAATCTGCACCCTTCATCGGCGAATCGGCATCGACCGTTCGATGGCTGCCACGTGGATAAGTGGCGCCTCCAGCGCCGCAGGATGAAACGCCTTAGTTGGGGGTAAATTTCACATCTCACCCCCCTGCTTTTTGTATTTAGCATTTAATCCCAAAAATAAAAGTTTTAGTTGTAAATAAGTTGTAAAGATTGCAGTTGGACCCCCTGATATTTTCATATTTACACTTTAGTCCCTTCGCGCCTCACATGCAGCACCCACGTGAGGCGCGTGAATTTTGCATTTAAGCCCCGTCGGGTCCCTGTAATTATTAAATGGTCCTGAAAATAAAAGTTAAAGTGTATTTTTATTGTAATTTTTGCATGTATGCCCCTGTGAACTATTTTATTTGCAAAAATACCCCTGCCAGGCCATTTAACTTTTGAATGCTTTGTCTATTTATTTTGTGCTCCATATTAAATCGAAAAATTTTGTAAAAATAGACTTAAGCTCCTGTTAGTGTACCCTTGCACGCCATATTTTTGGTTTTCCATTTTGTTGCATCTTGGCATTTATTAAAAATCAAAAACATGCCTTTTATTTACTGTCTAGATTATAACATCCTAAAAAAATATGAAAATGCTTTGAAAAATTCCAAAAAAATTACATATGGTGTATTTTGAGCTATTTTAGTGTCAGTCCAAAAATCCCTAAAAATCTCAAAAGGAAAAACTTAAAAATTCAAAAATACCCAAAAACATCAAAAAAATATAAAAAATCAAAGAAAAATCAGAAAAATATAAACTCAGACCCTATTTATGCTATATTTTATTTTCTTTAGTAGAAAAATAGTGTGGAAAATTTTTGAGGCTGTTAGCTATTTTTAATGTCGATTTTTGTGACAGCCAGTACCTAGTCCACTGTTTGCTATTATTTAGCTATTTAAAAATACTAAAAATGTTTGCAAAAATACCCAAAAATCATAAAAACAGTAAAAAACCATGAAAATCCCAAAAAGACCTTAGCCTGAATTTTTGACTATGTTTTGAATATTTTTGTAAAATATTATAGTACCCCTTTTATGTATACATACGTATTTCCAAAAAAAATAATTATATATATTTATATAATTAATTGTATTTATATATCTATGTATTAACCCTAATAAATATAAAAAAAATAAAAAAACTTTATATATATTTAATAACCTATATGTATATCTTTTATTATACTTATAGATATATATATATATATTATATGTATTATATGCTACATACTAACCCTTTAGGGGTATATATATATATAATTAATATATTTATATTATATGTATATTTATAAATACTACTTAATTATTTTATAAAAAAATATAATAATAAAAAATAATAAAAAAAAATAATAATGAAATTAAAAACCCACACAAGGATGACTCTGAGATACTTGTAGGCTATTGCATTTTGGATTGCTCTCTGTGGTTCGACCTCTACACGCTTGTCGCTGTACATTTTATGGTAGAGTAAATAAAGATTAATTCACATTTATTTTTGAGCTTGATTGTTATATTCTTTGGATCATGGGTTAATTGCTGATCAACCCGGGTGTTCTATGAGTGGTCGCCTCAGCGACAACACTTCTCTTATTAATTATGGTGACCCTTTCCGAACATCCTCGTTATCAGGGCACGATTAGACGGTTGATGAAGATCCAATGGTAGGCAGCTGGCGCATCCAACGATTGAGATACGAACTAGTGCGGGTCGTCAATCCAACGGTGGAAAGAGGAGAAGCAAAAACATGGAGGAACTCCAGCAAGTCGAAGTTCCCCTGCCTCGATCCTCCTCCTCTGTGATCGTCTGAAGCTCCAAAATGGCTTCGCCGACTCCTACAGGCCTGCTCTAGGTGCTGGAGGCATCAAAAGGCTACAACGACCACTAGAGCTCCTCCACGACGTCGTAGAAGAGAGGAGGTCCTGGGTGCCTCTAATGAAAGGGAAAATCGCCTCCAAGCGCGTCTGTTGCTCTGTGTACCTGCAAAGGGAGCTATACCGAAACTGCAGAGCTTGGAGGAGCTCCTGGAGGTGGAATAGGCATAAGGGATCCGAGGTGGAGTGCGATAAAGGTTCGCCGGAGCTCAGCTCCGATAAACTTCGAATGGGTGAATCTACGGCGAATGCGTGCGATTATATGCTAAAATTATGCTAGAAATGAAAGAAGGAATTAAAACTAATATAAAAGCAATAAAAGTGAACCTCAGTGGTTGGAGCCATGAATAACAGATCTCACGGCGGATCTCGCTATAGATGGGCGAAGACCGCCATTCACCAAGCCAAACTCCTCCTTAAAGAGTCCGGAGAGGAGCTGTGACTATCCTCGATCCAGGTCACCAAAAGGGAGAAGCTAGGCTAGGGCAAAAAGGGTTCAAAAAATCAAGGGAAAGTCAGAGGGACAATTTTGTACAAGGGGTTATAGGGTGAGAAGATCGAGGTGTATCGGGTGAATCGATGATCCACACCCCAAGATAATCCTTGGGCATGTATCCTCGTTGAAAGGTGAAGAAAGGCCAAGAAGTCATCGACACGAGATAATGAAAGGAATGCCCTCGAAAAATGGTCGAAAATGGGTCAAAACATCAGTTCTGACAAGTTCCAGACCTCGGTCAGAGAGTTGGCCGAGGTCAACCAAGGGAAGAATCTGGTTGATTCACGTGGACCAACCAGAAAAAACCTTGGCAAAAAGATTTGTAAATTAGATAAATAATAATAAACGATTTTATTAATTTTAGGTTATTAAATAGAAAATATTTATTATTTTCTAAATTATTTTATTATGTTTTTTTATTTATTTTGAGATTTAAAATTACAAGTTCCCTTTAAGGGTTGTATAAAGGTATATATGTTTATATATTATAATGTTTTATTTTTATTTTGTATATTTAATTTTATTAGTTAAATTTATTATTTTATAAATTTATAACTTTTTTTACAAACTTCAATATATTTTTATTTTTTTCTGATGTATTTTATATAATTAAATAAATAGAAGTATAAATTCTATAGGTTTGGATATAGGTATTATACCTATGTATTTTATACGAGTATTTTATTTTTATATTTTAATTTTGTTTTTATTCCTATATTAATATACATATATATTATAAATAATATTTTTAAAATTATAAAAATATAAAATTATAAAAATAATGAATAATAAATAAAATGAATATTTTAGTCAGTATAAGTATACAAAAGAAGTCAAAAACTCAACTTTCAAACCGTAACTCCAAAAAACATGAAACCACCTTCATTAAATAGGTTATTAAAAGTTATATACATTAAAGGTGATTCTGATACTTTTCAAGTTTTTAATTAAGAGATACAGGTCTGGGAAATTGGGATTTTGGATTTTTATTCATATCATATCTTTTTATCTGTATATTATTCTTGTGGGAAATCTATTTTGTATTTTTTATATTTAATTATCTACAACTTTCATGTACAAAATTTATTTATTTGAAGTATAAACATTGGAACTAAAAATTGGTCCCAAAAATGAATAAAAATGAATAGAATAAAATGTATTTTTATTGGTTTTAGTCCCTTATCTCCCCCCTACTTTATTCCTGGTCGACCTAGTCATCGAGATGCCAAGGTCTCAGGGTTTCAGGTCATAAAATATTTGTAATATTTTATTATTTTTCTTTTCTTTTCTTTATTATATTATTTTGGCATTAAAAACAACATTTTATACACTTTTTGTACAAAGATGCATGGATGCTAAAATGCATGAATTAAGCCTATTTACACGCATTTACTAGGGTTTTTAAGGCCAAAATGATATAATAAAGATGATGAAACGGAGATTCATCAATGCCCCGCTCCTCGACGATAGAGTGCTGGATTGGGGAATCATTGGGATGTCATTCTGGAGAAGTCAGTTCCTTTGTCATTTCAGTTGAGGAGAGCCACTATCACTTACACTGTATAAGTCAGCTTCATAGGCTTAAGGGTTTGCATATGATGTAGGCTAGTTCTGACATGGCTTTGGTGGTGGTTTGAAACGAGTTCTGTGATTTTTGGAGGCTGTTGCATTTTAAATTTGGTTCCCAACAAGGTTCCACACACATTCTCAAATCAAGGTCTAACCTGAGCTCCAAATTTTAATTTTGTGGTGACAAGTTTAATTATTGAAATCAATTCCATTTATTCTTTCTTTTTCTTTTCTTCTTTATTCTTTTCATACTTACTGCATAAGTGTTTACTAGGGACTAGCAAAGGCAAGTATAGGGAGGTGATGAATCTCCATTTCATCACCTTTATTCTATCATTTTGGCCTTAAAAACCCTAGCTAATGCATGTAAATAGCATTAATTTGTGCATAATAGCATTCACTATTTATTGTATTTATTGTGTATAAAATAAGGTTTTTAATACCAAAATTATAGAATAAAGAGAAGAAAAGAAAAAGGAATAAAATATTGAAAATATTTTATGACCCTAAACCCCGAGACCAAGTCAAGAATTGAGTTGGTTGACAAGGAATAATATAGGAGGAGATAAGGGTCAGAAATAGAATAAAAACCCTATTCTTTCATTCATTATTTATGCATTTTGACACCTATATTTTTTATTTTTTATTCATCAAATGAAGAAATATTGTACATAAAAGTTGTAGACAATAATGTAAATAAAAATATAAAATTGAGTTTGTACAAAAATAATACACAGTGTTCGTTTTATGCACAAAATAAAAAATCAGAAACCCAAATTCACAGACCCATGTCTTTCAAAGAAAAACTCAAAACATATCAAAATCCCCTCTAATTATATATAACTTTTCACAAGCTATTTAATGGTGGTGGTTTCATATTTTTTGGAGTTATTGTGTGAAAGTTAGGTTTTTGACCCTCATTGTATATTATACTGATTAAAATATTCAATTTATTCATATTTGTTATTTCTACAAATTCATATTTTTATAGTTTTGTAAATATTATTTATAACACATGTGTATATTGAAGATAAAATAAAACTAAAAAGAAAATGATAAATAAAAAAAGTATATAAATAAAAGGGAATTTTATTCTTTTATTTCCTTATTCTTTATATTTTTTATAATATTGTAAATATTATTCATATTCTAGTTAAAATATAAAACCAAAATAAATCTCAATAAAAATACATTAAAAATAAAAAATGTACATGAAACATAGGTAAAATACCTGTAAATATACCTATACAATATACATATCTATTTATTGAAACATACAAATAACAACATAAAAAATAAAAATATATTTATACCCATAAAAATAAGTTGTAAATGTATAAAATAAAATAACAAAAGAAAATATAAAAATAAAAATAAAATTGTACAAAACATAGATGAATATACCTATAAATACACTAATAAAAATTAAAAGTAATGAATAAAGCCAAAAAAAATAAAAATCATAATAAAATAATACATAAAAATAATCAATTTTTATTTTATACTCGAAAAATAATAAAATAATGAACTATTTATAACTATTTATTCTTTAAAAAAATCTGCTATTTTGTTCGTATTTGGGCTGACGTGGACGAATGGAGGCGCTCCCTGAGTTGACCTCCAATCAACTGTCCCATCCAAGTCTTTGACTCGTCAGACCCGTCTCCTCCCCTCTTTTCCTTCCTTTTTACCGGTTGCTCCGTCGCTCATCTTCTTTCTCTTCCTTTTGACGGATTGATCCTCCATCATTGTACATCCACGCCAAAGCATCTAACCCATTGTACATAGCTTCGATTCTTCACAACTGGACGGTCAAATAAGGGTGCCCTAATGTTTATAAATAAAGACCCCTTCTTCTTCACCAAATTTGGTCACTTTCTAAGTCCTAAATCCCCTCGACTCCGACCTAGCGTGCATCCTCATGACAAGGGGAGGTCCGCTGGAGCTTGGAGGTGGCTGAAGGATGAAGGAGGTGCACCCAGGCGGCGCTCTGGCGACCACCTCTGCTCCTTGGCTCCGGCCAGGTTAGAGCTGTATAGTCTTCTTATTTTAGATGGTTTTTTATATGTAAATTTCAATTATGCATTTAGAATAGCCATTAGTGTAGTATTTTAGTGTAATCAGGACATTTTGTAGTTCGTCGGAGCTCCGCTCCGATGAATGTGTTCACCGTGTTTCTCCATGTTTCCGACGCGCTTTCACCACCAAAACCCTCCCCTTCGCTTCTTTGCACCTCATGCACATTCTATTCATCTCGAATCCTTCTGGATCGAGCACCCCGCTTTCCCTCCACCACCCTTCGTCGGAGAGCACCACCACGCTCCGCTCCACCCATCCCCACTGGTGAAAGCCCTCAGGAACCCTCTGTTATTGTTTGCTAACATCATTTGCAGGTTCAGGAGGCTACGGACCCCCATTAGGGTCAATTTTAAATTTTTGCAGGTACCTGGATGCCCCGAGTTTTCCTGACCTTGTTGGAGCGCTCTGGCGAACCTCCGACCCCCTTGAGCACTCCAGTCGATAGATGACAGCCCCAGGAACCATTTTGAGCCGATTGCAGCGAAGGAGGTGGTCAGACGCTCACACTATACTAGATCGAAGCTCGGGAGGAACGGGGTTCTTCCCTGTTCTTTCGAGTACCTTCAAAGCCGTCGGATCGCTCCCACACCCCAGATTCAACAGGAGACATCGGATCCTCCAGAGCTTCAGCCATTGGATCACGTCAAGTGATCTAATCACAGACGTCAGATCACGAAGCGTCACCGACCGTTAGATGAGCGACACGTGTATTAGTGAAAGCATCCCAGCCGTCCAATCTGTGCACCATTGGGGGTAATTTACATATATATCCCTGCCTTTTTGTATTTTATTATTTTATCCTATAAATAAAAGTTAACGTTTATAAATTATTGGATATTTTGCATTTCCCCCCTGTATTTATTTAAATTGCATTTGGGTCTAATCCACAACACCTCATGTGCTGTCCCACGTAAGGTGGCGAATTACAGGGATACCTCTACGAGTTTTCGTATTTTTGAAAAGTCCAATAAAATGAAATGCATGTTATATATTTTTGTGAAAATTGCTTGGAGTCCCTGAACTTTATGTTATTTGCATTTTGGTCCCTCCCAGTCTGCGTCACATGTAGTACCACGTGATGGGTAAATTGGTTTTATACCCTGGCGAATTTTGTAATTGTGAAATAGTACAATAAAATTAAATCAATGCTTTATTATATTGGCATATTTGCATATGAACCCTTGAAGTTTATTTTTATTGCAAAAATGCCCCTGTTAGGACATGCATTTTTGTAGCTTTTATCTATTTATTAAAAATAGCTAATGTGATCTTAAAAATCCACAAAAATAGGATTAGATGCTTCATGCATGGTACTTTCACGCCACGTGTCTGCTTTGCATTTTTTGCATTTAATCTATTTATTAAAATTAAAAAGGAGCCTTTTTATTCCATGTTTAACTTGGAAAATACCAAAAAAATATAAAAATGTCTCTAAATTTTTTTGAAAATATATATAGTATATTTTGACTATTTTATTTACAGACCAAAAATCATTAATAATGGAAAAACAAAAACCTTAAAAATCTAAAAACCCCAAAATCCTTTATAAAAAATTTAAAAATTCTTAAAAAATATAAAAATATCATTTTCTAATTATAATTTTATTTATATAATATTTTTTAATTAAAATAATTTGGATAATTTTGGGATATATTTATTATTTTTAATATCCAAATCAATTTTGGGTGTTTTATTTATCCCTTATTTGGGCTATTTTTGACTTTAAAAATACATAAAAAATTAGCAAAAAATCTTGGAAACTTACAAAACATTAGATAAATATTAAAAACCCCCAAAAAATTTATTCTGAATTTTGTCTATATTTAATAGTATTTATAAATATACTACTATATATTATATATATTAAGCCTTATAAATGCTGTATAGTTTAGATAAAAGAAAAATAAAAAATACATATAAAAAGAAAATATAAAAATTGGAAAATATAAAAATAAAATAAAAAAAATAAAAAATTAATAAAAAATTAAAAAACCCACAAAAACAATAACATGGACAAGAAATGAAAGACATAATTTTTTAGCATTGCATTTTGCCTCCTTCTACCATTTGCTCCCAGTGTTCGACCTCTACACATACTTATACGCTATACATGTTGTTGTAGAGTTATAATAAATTTGCTCCACATTTTTGATATTTATTGCTTTATTATTGTTGTGGGTTAATTGTTGATTAAACGGAGATTCTGTCCAAGGTCACATCAGCAACTATCCTTTCACCTTGTGGAATGACACGACTTTGGCTCGACTTCTTCTCGTTTATCAATAGGTATATACAACTTTATACAAATTTTAGACATTTTTATAAATAAAATAATTTTATTCATAAATTTTAAGTAATTAAGAATTTTATATACAAGTATTTTACAACACATTTTACGTACATTATTTAAAGCTCTTTTTTATAACTCATATTTACAGTTTTCTATCGATTTTTTTAGAAACCAAAATATATACACAAACTTTTAAATCCATATTATTAAAAATAAAATAAAATACGAGTTATGGCTTCTAAGCTATATATAGCATATATAAACGACGCCCCCATACTTAGCGTGAACTATGTCCTCATAGTGACAAAGAAGCGACAAAAGAAGACATAACTCGGGCTAAGGATATACTGGTGAAAATAATACTATACTATAATGACTCAAAATAATAAATGAATAAAAGAATAGAAGTCAATCATCCCCTCTATACTAGGATCAACTAATCATAAGTATAACATGCTTAAAAATGAATGATTGAGGTCAAAAGAATTTACATGATCAACGACTCGGCTTGTTCCCCCATACTTAGGGAAAACTATCCTTAAGTATGGTGACGAATATTAACTGTTGAGGGACGAATGAGAGAGCGGACAATAAAGAAAATGAAAACAATCAAAGACGTAAATGAACGATATTACCCCCTATACTTAGGGTAAAGCACACCATAAATATAAGAAACAACAAGGGTAATAAAACAAAAATGATATGAACAACACAATGCCCACCCCCATACTTAGGATAAAGTGCATCCTAAGTAAAGCAAAAATCCTAAGCGAGATTGGAGTGTATTACAACAATGAAAGAAAGAATGGATAAAATTGAAAACATGCACGTACAAGGTAAAAAGAATGAACACATCAAATCAACACTGCACAGGCTCAAGAAAGCTGAAGAATGTCCTTCTTGCGCGAATAAGAAATGGAATTTCCAAGAGAAAGGTCGACATCAACGTCATCCTCAGAGATATCCATATCTGAATTAGAGGATCCTAACCTGTGTCAACCGATGAGGAACGACCCGGATGGCCGAGAAGATGGACATGGAAGACCTCTGAAAGTTGTACCACAGTCTCTAAATCAATGTCATCATTGGCACTGAAATAATAAGATGAAGAATCATCATATAACATTGTATATTCAACTCTATGTGACTGAAGAGATATTGGGGTAATGTCTGAAGTAGATGCAATAAAGGGGTCGAACTCTACTGCAATCTGATTTATCTCATCTACATATCCTTATTTGAATCTGAGTGAAAAGAGGGCTTGATATTCTCCCAACTGGAAGGCTCGAATGAAGGATCTACAACTGGATCAAGTACGACCTTGAAAGTATGTGCCACCATCGATTTGTCTCAATGACGTATATACTACGAACCTCATCAATACATCTCTAATTTTATGTTAGTGGATCACAAAAGGCTATGATCTCCAAGTTCTCCTCTTTGGAGGAAAAATCTCATATCTTAGTAGAATCCAAAAGCTTAGAATAATTATATCTAATCTAATCTTAGTTGTATGGTAATGCCTCTGTTTCTGGTGAACTGGTAGCACACTCGTCTAATGAGAGACTCTCTAATGGGTCGGAGCTTGGCATTGTGCTGTTGGGAGGAAAAGTGACACTGTCTATCCCATAATCAATAATTGCTCTGGCTGCACGCAGAAAAGATCGACCAAGAATAATGGCAGCATCTTGTGATGGTAATGAAGAGTGAGCATCTAAGACAACAAAATCCACAATGAATTTCGTGGCTTGTACTACCATGGCGATGTCTTGAAGTATACCCTTTGACCTCTTGACCGATCTGTTTAGAAACCAAGGAATCACTCTGGCTCGCTTTAGAGGCCCTAAATGAAGTGTCTCAATAAGATGGAAGGGTAAAATGTTCACTTAAGAACCTTTGTCTAACAAAGTGTGCTCGAACTCTTGATCTGAAATCTGGCAACTGATAAATGGTACTCCCATATTTTTTTATTTTTGGGAGATGTATGTTGGATGACGTAACATGTGGCAATGGTCAACACTTGTTTTTCTGAGTAATGATTTCTACTCTTCTTTTTTTGGTGTGGTATGTTGCTTCAAGAACTTCTGGAGAAGAGGGATGCGTGCCGATGCCTCCGAAAGAGTGAGCTTGATTTCTATTTTGTCTTACATCTCTTTCGTGAAGTTCGGAAGACATGTCTTTTAGGATTTTTCTAATTTCTCTCCCTTCCCTACGTTTAGAGCATCTAGGAAGGGTATCTACACATCATCCTTAGCCATATGTACAACCAGAGGATTGGAAGAAGAAGAAAATATTTTTGTAAAATCAGGACTATCTCCATGAAAATCATCAGAAGAGGAAGAGGATCTAGTAGAAGAGATTTAAGTCTTGCCTTTATTCTTATTTTTTTGGATTTTCTCTTTTTACCATTTTTTTGTGATTTTATGCCTTTTCTACATGGAGAATAAGGCTAAATCTGTAACTTTGCGCCGTTGCCTACTATATGCTCATCACTATTAAAGGTCTCAATAATTGGAGGTTGTCTCTGAACATCATGAGAACCGGGAGTACAAGTACTCAACGACTTAGAAGTTGGTTGACTAGTAGAATCCGATCCTCGCTATGAGACAGTGCTTGTTATAAAATCTTTGAATGTGTCCATCTTCTCCCTACGATAGTCTCTTTGCTCATGAATTAGGTGGATGAAATGATCGAATGTGGGACAATCTATAGATGATATATCAAAGTGGCATCCCAAGTCAAAATGTGTCTACTGAGATATATAAATATGTATGAATGAATATGAGAAGTTATGATCCTGAGGTGTATATTGTTTACAGCTCTGGTCGTGACATGGAAATAAACTAGGCTGAGAAGGCTGCTGACACACCATAGACTACTGTTTTGTAAAGTGTTGAACTGGTCCAAACTTTGGGTGAAGAACCAACTGAGACAGGACTGGTAACTGAAAAGTGAAACTCTCTACAATTGTCTCAACATCCATCATCTGTGCTACCTCAATATCTGCATAAACTGCTTGATTTGCTAATCATGAAGCTGATCACCTCGGATCGATCTCGCAACTCGACCATCTGATGTCTCGATGTCAGAAACTCTCCAAAGAGAGTCCAAAGTGACTCCTCATCGAGACTATAGTGTGAACCACCACATGAGGCATCACCAATGCTCTCTGCTCTATGGTCATCCTCTGATAAAAATCTAGATCAACTGGAGATTCGTTTATCTAGAAATCTCTTCAATAGAATCTGAAATCTAAGCCACACCATGTAATTTCTCGAGTTGATCAAGTGAAAAATATCTAATAACTGACCACATGAAATCTGCTCCTCTAATGGGGTAAAACTTCCTCAGAAAGGAAACTCAAAGAGTACCCCAACTAGCTCACTCTCCCAAACCTCGGAACCATCTAGCAATTATGTCATTTAGAGTCAAGGAAAAGGTCTTCTTCATATCATCCTTAAGCGAAATATTTGAATAGTGTCAGGTGCTACATATCTTCTCAAATTCAAAATTATGATCATATGGCTCCTCGTGTGGCTTGCCATAATTACTCGGCAACAATGATACGAAGTCCAAATCGGTCAGAAATTTCCATGAAATCAATGTAGAATCTGACTTCTCTCTTGAGTCATATACAGACTGCTTAGTCTGCACTCTCAACTCAACATCTCATGCACTTGTGTATATTGAATGATCTGATCTCTTCCCACAAGTCCCAAACATCTGCCCAGCTACCACATGTGTAGTAGAAGGATGACTCGAAGAGAACAAAGGAGGGGTAGAATGAACATGAGGAGACAAAGAAACATGAGGAACAAAAGGAGACAATTCTCTAAGATCAGAATCAAACTTGGAGAAGGAGGGGGATCAGGGTTGGCTTCGAAAAGAGATTTCTCTCAAACGGACCTGAGAGAATCAAACATAGACGAGAAAGATGACTCTCTAGGATTGGTGTCATTCCTAGAGAAGAACGGAGGACTCAACTCGGGTTCGAAACACTGGTTGTCTCGAATTGACCTAGGTGGATCTGTAGGCGCACATGGAATATGTGTCATAAGAGACAACCTAAGATACTGTCCACTGATGAATCTTCATTTCATCACCTTTATTCTTTCATTTTGGCCTTTAAACCCTAACTAAATGCATGTAAATAGCATTATTTTGTACAAAATAACATTCATTATTTATTCTATAAATACTGTATAAAATACTCTATTCAAAGCTAAAATAAAAGAATAAAGAAAAGAAAAAGAAATGAAATGAAATACAAAAGGTATTGAATGGCCCTAAACCATTAGACCTAGGCATCATGATGTTTGGGTCGACAAGGAATAAAACAGGGGGAGATAAGGGCCAATAAGTACAAGAAACCCTAATTCATAAATGACTAGTAAATCAGTTTTGGAATCTATTTTATTTAATTATTTTTATACATTAAATTAATAAATTTTGTACATGAAAGTTGTAGATAAAAATATATAGAAAAATACAGAATTTATTTCATACATAAATAATGCAAAATGTGCTTATTGAATAAAAATTCAAAACCTAAACTTCCTAGACCCATATCTTCTCCATATGAACTCAAAATTAATAGAAATACTTTAATTATAAATAACTTTTAATTAGCTATTTAATGAAGGCAGTTTCATTTAATTTGGAGTTAAGATGCAAAAGTTAGGTTTTGGACCCCAATTGTACATTATACTTGAATAAAATATCAACTTTATTTATTCTTAATATTTTTCAAAATTTGATATTTTTATAAATTATAAATGTTATTTATAGTATATATACACAATTAAAATAAAATAAAACCATAAAACATAAAATAAAATAAAATAGTATACACAGATACATAGATGAATTACCTATATAATAAGTGCATATATTTATTTAAGGGATTTTTACCTGACAGACCCTATAATCTTTATCAATTACCTCTACGACCTTTGAAACAACCTAATTCCCCCCTCAACCTCGTAAACTTGGTCCGTCTTACCCCGCAGACCCTGCCGTCATCTTTAGCTTTATTGGAGTCAAAAACTTGAGTTAAACTTGAGTTAATCAAACCAATGAAAATGAACGGTGGATCTTCAATATCCCTCTTTCCTTGTTAAACCAAACCAAAGATGCTCCCTCGTACTCTTACTCTAGATTCCTCCATTCCCTACCTCCAGGAGGTGTCATCGTGTCATAGCACGAGGAGACATCAGCGACCATAAGCCTCTCCGAACCCTCACAACATCAACCGATGAGATTGAATAGCTTGTCGTTCATTAGCAGCCCCACTGCTCTTTCCTCCTCCTAACATCCAAAAACTCTCAATCAGAGATCAAATCTTTCCAAGTTCCTTCTCATCACGGGAATGGAAAGCCACATCTCCCCACGAATATACCAGAAACTGTCTGGCATCCGGCCACACGGACCTGTGGAATCGCTTCACCACAATAGCGCGACCATCCTCCAACCTCCCTCGGTACACAACGTTGGGTGCCTTCTCCCCGTGCTCTGACACGATTTTAGCGCTCTGTCTTCCCTAACTCTAGAAGGTGTCATTGTGGACATGACCAGCAGTAGCTCTGCCCTTTCTTGGGAGATCGCCTCCGATGCACGATACTGGGGTTGTTGGGCCGTCAATGCGCCAGTGTCCGGAGGAGACACAGACGCCAAGGATGGAAAGCTGGCGATCTTCCCAAGCAGAGATGCGGAGGTCGTCTAGTGGATCTCCCCTTTGCTGGAGCTCATGTGGAAGGCGACGCATGCGGGCGAAGCTGGGTGCGGGCAGAGCTTCAAGATCGTGAACCCAATAACCGTGGCGGGGAGCATGCTGGGGCTGAGCGAGATGCTTGTTTTCGCAAAGGAGTCGGGGCTGAACGTGGAGGGGTTCTTCAGGGCCATGATGAGCGGCTCAGCGAGGATGAATGTGGGTGAAATATTTGGCGACAGGATGGCGAGGAGGGACTTCGAGCCTAGTGGGTTCGTTGAGTACATGCTTAAGGATCTCGGAATGGCGCTAGAAGGATTTGGAGGATGCGAGGTTGTGGCCCTCCTGAGACCTCGCTCTGTAGGGAACTCATCCAGGGGATGGTTGGGAACAGAGATGGGAGGCTTGCTCTGCACAACCTTGTCACTGTTATCGAGGGTATACAGACCCTAGATGAGCTGGCCTAAGCAATTAATGTAAATTTGATAAACAAAATGGGTAAATGTAAAGGCAGATAATAAAATCTGGTTAGTTTTAACGGGTATATAGATGGAGGTTAACCACAGGGTCTGTAGGACAAGGGTTAGCAAGTTTACGGGGTTGAGGGGGGAATTAGGATGTTTCTAAGGTCGTGGAGGTAATTGACAAAGATTATAGGGTCTGCCGGGTAAAAACCCCTTTATTTAATTATACAAATGATTTCATAAAAATACAATAAATATGTATATTTAAATAAGTCATAAATATATGAAATATGTATATAAAATAATAAATCACATAATATAAATAAAAATCAATATACATTGTATATGTAAAAATACTTGTATTTACACTAGTAAAAAATAACTCATAAAATAAAATAAAAATCATATTAACATACAATATAAAATAATAAATATTTTTGACATTTTAAGATAAAACAACAAAATCATTTACTATTTAATTTTGGTTTATTTTTGAATTTTATTTTTGGTTTGTCCTTTAGCGACCTACGTGACCCAATGGGGAGCCGGCTTTGGTTGACCCACCAGTCAACTGCCCCCTCTGCGCCCTAGGCTTATCAGTAGTCGCTGACCACCCTATCTCCTTGATTTTTCCATTAATCCTTGCATCCTTTTGACTCAATTCCTTCTTCAAATTTGTTCATTGAATACTGGAATTCACACACCAATCTTTCCTCGATCGATAAAACCTTGGTCATCGAGCTAATCCGAGTCAAATTCTCCCTGTATATATGTTCCTCCTCTGCCTCCCTTCGAATTTTGATATCCCTTAACCCCCTGAAATCCCAAAACTAGTGATAAGACACTTCTTGGTAATAGTAGGAACACCAAGGACAACTTTGGCATGGAGGAAGAGGACCCTAGGTCGAAGATCCAAGCTCCAACGGCTAGCTCCGCCGTAGGCTCTGCCCTTAGCCTCTCCAGGAAGGCGAGCATCTATTTCTTGTACTTTTCTATTCATAGGAATAATAGTAGAGTAATTTAGGTATTATTTTCGGTTAGTTTCACTTTTATTTTGTTAAAAATCAAAATTGTAGTTCGCTGGAGCTCAGCTTCAGCGAACTTCTCCACCGTACATCGACCGTCCTCCACCAAATTGTTTGCCCCCATTTCATTCCCCATCACTGCTTCTTTACCTCAAGCACATCCATTCCCCATGATCTTACTATGATCAAGAGATCCATTCTCCTCCGCCACCGCATCATCAAAGAATGCCACCTTACCTCATTCTGCGTCCATCCTCACACAAACTGAGCCCAAACCTTTGCCTTCATGTTTGAAAGCAAACACACCAGGTCAAAGCTCGCGAAGACCCCATCTAGGTCAATTTTGTCAAAGAACAGAGACCTGGAGCTCTTGACATTCCCTGAGCTCTGAAGGCCCCTCCGACAGTCCTTGGAACTATCTGAGCCCACCACCAGGTTCGAAGTGCTTCCTGGCACCTAAGTGTCCATTTTGCAACACCAGAGTTCACCGGAGGATGCAACCAAACCCGATCAAAGCTCAAAAGAACATGTTCTTCCCTGTTCTTCTAGGCTGCCTCCATGTCATTCAATCTTTGTCGTGCACCAACATTACCGCTAGTCATCAGATCCAGCCATCGAGGATCACATGATAACGAATGAACATCTAATCTGGACTGCCTGCCTCCGAAGCATCACTGGTCGTTCTCCGTGCGGCGCGTGGCAAGTAGAATCTCCTACGCTGTTGGATCGCACCAAGTGGGGGTAATTTTTCCATATAGCCCCCATGCATTTTGTATTTTATATTTAGTCCATAAACTTCAGTCTATAGCATAAAATATTTTGGTTATTTTGCATTTCTCACCCGGTACCTTCTATATTTGAACTAAAGTCCAATCCATGTCACCTCACATGACCGCACATGTGACAGGACTGGGTATTTTACACACGAGCCTTAGATATTTTGTATTTCATTTTAGTCCATATTTTTGGAATATTAGTATGATATTTTCTAGAATTTTTTACATCTAGCCCCCAAACTTTGTACTAATTGCAGAAATACACCTCCATGTATATATTATTGAAAATATTTGGGGAAGTTGTAGTTTTAGCCCTAAACTTCTATGAGATTTTCGTAATTGTACCTAAATATTAAACATTTACATAAATGCCCCTACTAGACTGTATTTTCTTTTTATAGATTTTATTTTTACAGAAAACCATTCCCGTGCCTTCAAAATTCGTATAAAATTACGGTAAATACCTTATATCATAATCTATAATATATATTTTATTAAAGCATTTTATCCTATATTTTTATTTATAAACAATAAAAAATAGAGCTATTATCCCCAATCTAGCTTAGAAAATTACATAAAAAATAATGAAATGTTTTGAAAATTCCAAAAAAAATATATTTTCTTTATTAACCTATTTTGCATATATAGGCCAAAAATCCCTAAAAATAGAAAAAAGAGAACACTAAAATGAAAAATCTATAATATCCTTATTAAAATTATAAAATATTATAAAAAATCTAAAAATATTTGTTTTTATTCCTAAATTTTGTCTATTGTATTTACTATATATTAAAAATATTTTTGGAAATTTTGAGCTATTTAGCTATTTTTAATTTCCAAAACATTTCAGGTTATTAATTGTAGTTAATATTTTGCCATATTTATTCACTTAAAAAATGCAAAAAATAGTAAAAATTACAAGGAAATACCAAAAATAGAGAAACATGAAAAAGACAAAAATATTTTATTTAGGGATTTTTGGGTATTTGTAGCTATATCTATAAATATAAAAGCTCTCTCTCTTTATATATCTATATAGCTATATTTTCTTATATTTTTATTTATAATTATTATAAAAACTAAAAATTAGAAAATTCAAAACTAAAATAAAATTTAGAAAGTTAAAAACAAATAAAAATATAAAAACAAAATCCAAAATATAAATATTAATAAATCATCAAAAAATAACACTCTTCAAAAACCCAAAAAACATTTTCTATATTTTTAGGCAATTTTGTTGTCTACCCCCTAGAGTCTCCATACATACAATACCCTACTATACTTGTCCACTATACACATTTTATTGTTGAGTTATAATAAAATTCGATTTTCACACTTGCTTGCTTTGCTTTATCTTTACATTGTATGGGTTGAATGTTGAGTTAGTTCGACTCTAGTGAGCGGTCGCCTCAACGACAATATATATTCATCCTCTGTGAGGATATCATTTTTAGACCATCGCAATAGTTGTGCTTTTCATCTACCCATCATCGTGACTCAAGAAATAAAAAATAAAATGAAAGGTGAAATAAAAGAAGAACACAAGACTCAGAATAAGTGATTGCTAGAAACTCAGGATAGAAAGATGAACAGACTCATGCTAAGCACAAGAAAACACAAAGGAAACCCCAAATTCACCTACTCAACTCAGTGATGATCGTCAAAGATTGATCGTTAATCTTTTCAATTTTAGAGTTAGGTGATCAAATAGTTATTTTAATCAAGCTCACAGATGTAGTCTTTTAGAGTAGACCGCGAATAAATCGATGAATCTCCCAGCACAGAACTATACATGTAAGAGCTTGAGACTAGTTCTAAGAAAATCTACCTCCCTACTTACGCAGATACTTCTACAAATGTATGAGGCAAGTGCTTACAGTAATAATAGGACCCGAGAGTTGAAGTCCAATCAATCAGGACACAAGTCCAGGGCTTTTGACTCTACTCCTTATGTGTACATGCCTCACTCTATCTAGAGAGTACCCACAAACGAGGAGGGGATTACTCTCCCAAATCAAGGAATGAAGTCCATTACATTTGATTTTATTAATCAAGTAAAATTAGCAGTCCCATATTTATTTTTTCAGTTACACTTTTTTGATCTTTTTGATTTGAGAAAAGAAAACATTTAACGTATTTTTATCCTTCTCCTTTTTATCCTAAGTGATAGAAGATAGGTGGAGAAGATGAAAAATCAATGCATGAAAATTAATGATACATGCAGAGATAGAGATGCGTACTTGAGTCCAACATTCTACATGAAGGGTGATCCTCGCGGATATAAATCTAACATAAATGCATGAAAAGCAAAAAATAAAATGCGTAACCTAAAAAGAGTGAGTAGTTCTACAAGGAAGAACAAACTTTATTTGTCTGGGTTATACAAACTTATGTCTAATTAATCCTATGATGCACAACAGAGGAATAAAATCCTAATCAAGCACCAACCCACTCATAGAAAGCCACGAAAATCAAAGGAAAATGCAATGAAAACCACAACCGCAGTGAGGTCCCCCAAGTGTATTTACACTTGCCAAAACAGACCCCGAAAAAGAGTAAAGGCCGGGGACAAGCTAGGATTCCCTTATGGGCCCCCTTCTATAAAAGTAAAAATGGACAAATGCCCTTCCTCTCTCACCAAAGAAAACAAAAAAAAAGGTAAACTTGGCTCCCGTATCCTCCTCGTGTTGCTCCTCTACAATCGGCTCGCAATGAACGCTGGTCTCTACGTACCGCGGCTGCTCAGCTCCCGAAGAATCCGACCTCGATACCTAGGCTTTGCAACACAATGCAAATGCAAAAAGCCCTAAAAAGGAAACAAAGAAATAAAAGAGAGAGAAAGAAAATAAATGAAACTAGAAATAAAATGCAATAGAAAAAATGAAACATATAGCAATCAGAAAAATGAAACTCTAATACTAAAGCTCTATCTATCTATCCAAGCATTGCCTCTCTGACAACGGGGCCATAAAAAAAATCAAATTATCGTTGTTGTGTCGGTCAGATGAAATTCACAGAAAATATATATTTTTTATGTATACTCCTAAACTCAAAGTGTATAACGACAAGTAAGGGAGTGTTGAACTGAGGATGGCAAACTATGGAAACTAAGGTAAATAGTAGAGTGAATCTAAGGAAAAGGGATTTCCTGATTTTTATTTATTTTTATGGGATTTTTTAATGATTTTTTATTGATTTAATGAGTTTTGTATAGTTTTTATGATTTTTTTTATACTTATAAGTAGAGAAATATATGTATTAAGTTTTATATTTCTTATTTAATTTTTATGTTGAGATTTTTATATTTTGAATTTTAATTCCAGTTTGTGAATTTTTAGATAGTTTTTAATATTTTATTGCTTTTAGATTATTTTAAAGTGGAAAACCACATTTTTATTCAGAAAAGGGAAGTATTTTTTATTTTTAACATAGAAAGTAAGAGAAAAATATTTTGATCTTATTTTTACTAAAAAGTACATAAAAATAACTTTTCTATAAGGTATTATACGTATTTATAGAATTTTTATTGAAATAGTTATTATTTTTTATTTTTATTTTTTGTATTTTTAATTTTTTACGGATTTTAATATTCAACTTTTATTTTTTATTTTCTGTATAGATATAGTAAAATATACTGTAAGTAATTTTTATAGATTTCTAAAGGTATTTTCTATTTTGTATGTAATTTAAAATTTGTGATTTTGTATTTTAATGAATTATTAAAAATATGAAATAGTTTTATTTTTTGAAAAATAATGTACTATTGCATTTAGTATATTATAACATATTTACATATATTTATATCATTTCTATATTACAAATTTTATTTAATATGTATATAGTATGTATAGTATTTAATACTGTGGTAGGGGTATTATTGTAATTTATTAGAAAATAGTGGGGCAAGTGTAAATATGCAGAAAATTCAGTGGGTGTCCATGCAAAAATCCCAGTAAGCACATGTGTATCACATGTCCATCAAGCACTAGGACTTGTTCGAGAATATTACAGAATTGAAGGCTATTTCACAAAATATCCAAAGTTATCACGTATGTGTCCACATGAAGTGAACTCAACTAATAATAGGGACCTTCGGGAAAATAAATAAAGTTCAGGGGTTCATTTGAAATTTTTCCCAAAAAGTATATCGCTTCACGTGCAGATCACATGAGGCTCCTTTCGACTTAAGTGGTTGGGCAGTGAGTGATCAAACGATTCTGGATCATCCCCCTTTGGACGATCGGACGGTTCATGTTGAATATGGAATAGAGTGTGTTCCTCTCCAAAAATCGAGCGGTGGCGGTTCGTTTTTGTTTAGGCAGCGGGCCAAGTCTTCCAGATGAAGCTTTGATGGATGCGATTCATTGAAGGTCTCATGCTCCTCTGCAATGCTTCGAAGGTACTTCAAGTCCAAACGACGTGTACTCTCAGCCTCTATCTCTGGTGATGCGAATCTATGATCGTGCGAGATCTTCAATGATCAGTTACAATTGCTTCCAAATGTCGAAGGTGGATCGCTCAATGGTTCATGTTTGTAGGCTGCTCGAAGTCAATCTCCAGGTCATTTATGATCAGAGGCTCGATGAAGCTCGCCTCATTTGCTTCTAGTTCTACAAGTATCCTGATTTGATGGAGGTCTTGTAGAAGACAAAGTGGTGTAGGTTGCTCGAAGTCAATCTCCAGGTCATTTATGATCAAAGGTTTAATGAAGCTCGCCTCATTTGCTTCCAGTTCTACAAGTATCTTGATTTGATGGAGGTCCTGAAGAAGACAAAGTGGCTTGAGAATGATGTCCTCAACCAAAATTTAAAGGGGATTGGTAAATGGGAATGGTTCTGTTGACTATGATGAATGGAACCTCAAACTCTGGCCACAGTGTGTGGCCGGAGGAGATCATGTGTGAAGGGAGAATGAGAATCTGAAGGGGTTTCGAATATGGAAGTGATCGGCAGAGTTTGGTGATGCAGAGGGTGTCGAATTTTGAGAAGAGGGGTCGAGAAGAGATACGGGGAGATGATATCAAAGGAAATAGAAGAGATTAGAAGTGAAATCTAACCTAGAAGTAAGACAAATCGGATATATGAAGTCAATGGAGAAGCGCATGTGGAAGAGTTCAATGTGGTTCCTGATTGTCGCCTGCAACGCACATCGACACGGAGGCTAGTCGCATGACCAAGCGATAGCTGCAACACCGACGACGTGATCGTGCCACTCTTCCTTGCTCCTCGCTTCAACAGAGAAGTGACTCTTTGTCATCGAGCCACTCCGGATCTCCCTGGATCTGAGGTTGCAAATGGCGGATTCTGGATCTGGAAGAGGGGTGTAGGTCCTTATATAGGAGAGGAGAGAAGGTCAACGGAGGAATGATGAGGCAGTTGGGCAAATGGCCCAATGACCAAGGAGGTTAGGATGGTTGGACGACTAGAAGAGGAAGGGGAAAAAAGAAGAAGGCGATAGTGGAAGAAAGGAAGGAGGAAGGAGGAGGAAGAAAGGCAGTTAGAGAAAAAAATAAAATAATAAAAAATAATGATTATAATAATTAATAATTAAATTAATTAAATAAATAGATAATTAAAATAAATTTATTTATTAATTAAATTCATAAATATAAAATATAAATATGTTAATAAATAATTTATTTATGAATTTTCATTAAATAAATTATATTTAATTAAATAAATACATATATAAATAATGTAGGTATATTTTACCTATATAATTAATTATAAATAACTAAATATTCTTAATTTTTAAATAATTTTTTTTTAATTTATAGTAATAATACAAAAATAATAAATTATTAATAAAGTATAAAAATATGAGAAATAACAAAAATTAAATAGTATAACAATGGAGTCCCACATCATACTTTTTGCATAGTAACTCTGATTTTAGTGAAATCACTTTTTTATAGATAATTTTATAAAATAAATTTTAAAAATAAGTACGCCTAATTTGGAGTTCATATGGCCGAGATATGAGGTCCAGAAGTTCTAGTTTATGACTTTTTGGTTTTAAGATTTATTAATAATAATTTTAAATTATATTTTTATATTTTTCTACTAATTCGTAAATAATTCAGAAAAAGAATAAGGTTAAATGAAGTTAGAAACAATTAAATAAAAAATGAAGAAGATCTATTACATATAGTACATATATAAAGGGATGCAAACGCCGAAACTAACACGTTTTATTCTACGATTTTTTGATATTTCTAATAAATATTGGCTTTTGCTGCCTTTTTTATTCATTACAATTTTTTATTTTTTCACTAAATAGTTTTTTTGATATTTTTATAAACTATTAAATATTATTACAAGCAACTTCGAAGAATGAAATATTTTTTTGAGATTATTTAAATGATAAATAAAATAGATAAACATCTGTACAAGGTAAAAAATGTGTAAATGTTCACTAATTATCTTGATTTTCTGATATTTTTATAGATTATGATCCTTATCTACTGCTACTTATTTTTTTTGGTCGACCACGCCAATATTGACCCGGTCTCATGTTAGGATCGGTATGTAAAAATTACATATCTACCTCCTTCTTCTTTTATTTTTATTTTCTTTTTATTATTTTATTTTGGATAAAATAAGTATTAAATATCTAATATTAACAAATGAGGTTAAATGCTAATTAATGAGAATTAGTGAGTATTTACATATATTTTACCAAGTATTTTAGACAAAATGAAAGAAATAGGAGGTTAATCATGAATTCATCAATGACCAAAACATCTTAAATGATTTTCTCTTATTTTATCCTCTTTCGGAGCTACACCAACTTTTCTTCTAATCACATCATTTCGAATCTAATTTTTCATATATGACCACACATCCACCTAAGTGTTTTTATTTTTTATTAAAAAATAGAATTATAAAATACAACCTTTTGGGCTTGTTTAGTAGCGGGAGATGTGATAAGGATGTGTTAAGTTGTTGTATCCGTCATTTCCTTTCATTTGCATGATAGAATATGTGGGATATGAGAGATAAATGGTAGTTATTTATATTCTTTGTTCGATTGGATAAGAAGGGATACAAGATATAAGTTAGATATGTTAGATAGAATTGCAAGATAAGTGGTAGTTATTTGTAGTTTTAAGGTGGGAAAGATCGATAATGGAAGGATAGAGTTTCAAATGCTATCCCTCATGTTGACTCTTGAACTCAAATATTGACTATATTAAGAGGGATAGAAATTTTGTGGGATAAGGAAGGATACATGCCTTATATCCCTTAAATGAACATGGCCTTTAAGTTACAATACTCTTTGTATAAATAATTTATATAAGAGATCTCAAATTCAAAATAAAATGAATCGAATTTGAACATTCGAAACTCAAAATGAATCAAATTTGAATTCAAGTTAGCAACTTCGTTTAAAATCCGGTTCGAGTTTAGATTTAAAGTTTTTAAAATTAATTGAATATAAATCCTAGCGGATTCAAAGATATTTGATTCGATTAGCACCTTGATCTGGGTTGTATGCTTGGGAGACATAGTCATGTGTAGGACGCTTATCACTGTGGACATTTGCACCCTTGGAGTTTTGAAGAAATACACTGAAGCACTCTACAGTTAAGTTACCTTATCACCACATGCAATATGGATTTTTATAAATAGACCCTCCTAAGACTATGTCTCCTGCACATGAGGTGCTTGGTAAAATATACAGGGCCCCTACAGAGTTTTTTATATTTAGATAAACCATCCTCCAGTTGTTACACTTTGATTTCAATCAGAATTTTGTTTTACATACATATCATTGGGTATGTACTTCGATATTACATTTCATATGTCTAATTTTCATGTTTGAATTCTATACAAAACTGAACTTGCGAGCTTCATTTTGATATATTAATGATAAAAGATTGACTAATTTGAATTGCATAAGAACTTTAGAACTTGGATAGATGTTGTGTGTATTCATTTCATGAAAAAACACTTTGATACTATCTTGAAACAAACTTGGGATATGTGGTTGTCAATATAGACATTACGAGATGGTGCGACATAGGATTTATTTATCCCATCTCCAACTCTGAAGGAGTTAGCCCATTATAGTTGTCCCGAAGAAGTCGGGGATTTAGACGATCAAGAATGAGAATGGAGAGGAGATTCCAAGGAGAGTAACCACGTCATGACGGGTATGCGTTGATTACAGGAAATTGATCACCACGACGAAGAAGGATCACTTCCCTTTTCCTTTTATAGACAAGGTAATAGAGAGGTTGACAGGGCAGGAGTACCTCTGTTTCCTTGACGGTTACTCCGGATACAACCATGTTATTATTTCTCCTAAAGATTAGATGTAGATCATTTTCACATGTCCCTTTAGCACATATGCTTTTAGATGGTAGCCCTTTGGTTTGTGCAATACCCTTGCTACATTCCATAGGTACATGCTTGCCCTCTTTGCAGACATGATGGGTGATTTTCTCGAGGTCTTTATGGATGATTGTTTGATCTATAGTGAGTCCTTTAACGATTGTTTAGTGCACCTAGAATATGTTATTCATAAATGTTGTGAGGTTAGTCTCGTTTTATCATGGCAAAAGAGCAATTTTATGGTTACAAATGAGATTTTATTGGGGCATGTCATCTCCAGGTAAGGAATGGAGGTTGACCCTACCAAGGTGGATGTCATCAAGCGTCTCGACCACCTACAAACATCAAGAAGTTACTGTCTTTTCTAGGGCACATTGGTTTCTATCGTCAGTTCATTCAGGACTTCTCTAAGATTGCCCGACAGTTAATTAAATTATTAGCCAAAGACATCAAGTACTTGGTAGATGACAAATGTCTTGGTGCCTTCCTTACATAGAAAGAGATGATTATCAGTGCTCCTGTCCTACAGCCACCTGATTGGTCTCTTCCCTTATAGGTCATGACAGATGCTTCAGATTTTACAACCAGGGTTGTATTAGGACAGAGGTGGAATGGACTTCCTATTGCCATCCACTATGCCAGTCGGACATTAGATGATGCTCAGCACAACTATACAATGACAAAGAAAGAGATGTTCGAAGTGGTATTTGAATTGGATGAATTCAAATCATATGTTGTTGGTTCAAAAATCACAGTTTACACATATCATTTGGCTATCAGATACTTGATGGAGAAGAAGGATGTCAAGTCACACCTTCTTAGATAGGTTCTTTTACTTCGTGAATTTGAGTTGGACATTAAAGATAAATATAGGGTTAAGAACGTGATAGCTGATCGCCTCTCCCGATTACAGATAGATCAACCTTCAGATGAGTACACGCCAGAGATTGCAGAGAGATTTCCAGATGAGAGTATCTTTGCAGTTACATAGCTTCCATGGTATGAATGCATAGTGAAATTTCCGGTGACACAAAAGAATGCACATGGTTGGCCGAACGATCGAGTTGACATGCTAGTTTCCGAGGTACAATACTACCATTGGGAGGATCTGATTATTTTTTTCTTGAGGGACCATATTGTGTCTACAAGAGATGTATTTCTCAAGAGGAATACAATAGTGTCCTCACTCTGTGCCATTCCTTAGAGGCAAGGGGACATCATTCAGGGAAAAGGAAAACACAAAAGGTACTCCAGAGCAGAATTTGGTGGCCAACTCTTACTAGAGATGCATGCATATTTGTGAAGAGTTTCCTGGATTGTCAGAGAGAAGTAGGGACAGTTAGTGCCAAAGATGTAATGCCATTGCAGTCTGTCATCATTTATGAGATCATTGACGCATGTGTCATAGATTTTATGGGACCATTCCCTTCGAGCAGTGGCTTTGAGTACATTTTTTTGTTGTGGATTATGTTAGTAGATGGGTGGGGCTATACTCGCACAGACCGCTGATAGTAGGATATTGTGCAGGTTCCCAAGGGAACATATTATATCACGGTTCGGTATTCCACATATTATTATTTCAGATGGGGTTAGCCACTTTATTAATAAGGAGGTGAAAAAGCTAGTGAAGAGTTATGGCATTGATCACACAATATCTTCTCCTTACCATCCACAGACGAACGACATGACTGAAGTTTCAAATAGGGAGGTGAAATCCATTCTTTAGAAATTAGTACGACCGTATAGGAAGAACTGGTACCGCTTTAGACCAGGTTCTTTAGGAATATTGTACTGTTAGCCATGTAAGCCTAAGGCGAACCATTCCTACAATAAACGTCAATGTAATATATGATTTATCCATAAAAGTTATTGGTTATTTTCACTCCCTTTCTGAGATTAAATGAATGAATGCACTATAAGGTCCCTCTGTACAATAAGGGTTATGTACCATGGCCGTCTTGATAGTCATACAGCTGTTGATTCATTAATTGAATCATAGAGGCTGGTGCTTGGATAAATATCTAAGGAGTTAGAAAGATGACTCATCAAACACCATCAAATGATTATTAAGAGATGATCTCCAGCCTGAGTAGGAGATGGAAATCTTTTCTCATTTGGCTGATATCTGACCGACCTCTTGATGCAGTTCCTCTGCATGGGAATGGTGATTCAGAGGTGTCAAATTAGTTGAGTCAAAGGGTTGACCTAACGAGATTGAGATAAACAAAGACCTATGTTGAATGTTGTCACAACATAGGCACACATCCTCTGACCAGAGACAGATGTGTTACTATATGTCTGAGTGTGTACATTTGACAGACCAATAGGTTGATGACCTAACCAAGGTCTATGCACCGGCAAGCTGTTGTGCATGTAAGGACATATGAGTAATACGATCTCTCAAAGGGATCATACAGGTTCACTTGTGAACCGGAAGACATGAGCTCACTCATGAGGTATTGGGACCAATCAAATTCCATGCATGGTCGTCGTGCTTTGGAAGCATGACAAGAATTTGAAGGTATGATAGATGCTTTGGGAAAGCATATGATCGATACAAATTCCCAATGACCAAGATTGAGAAACTTGATGATTAAACCCTAAAGAAGAGAGTATAAAATTGATCTATATCTTTTGGTTCATCGTAGGTTTTCCAGTATGCAGGATGTATATGTGTTAGGAATACCTGAGGGTGATGTGATCATAAACGATTGTATAACCATGACACATCCATTCTGAGGGAGTGATGAGACAGGTTTGGATTTTAGTGACTTCTCTCAGTATAGAAGTAACATGATCTTAGTCCAAGTATTGGACATTTGTCTGAATGAGATTCAGATGCAATGAGAAGATTAAGTCTACGACCTTGATTTAATCAAGCATCTGTGGGAGGTGCATGAGATCTGGATTTGAGATGTGATCTCAATATCCAAGTCACTATATGTAGAACAATACAATCATCCTGTCCTTATCTCCAAGTATCTGCGGAGAAAGCGCATTATTCTTGAATGGGTTGAAGAGTAATTCCATAGTTAAATTATATATAATCATTGAGAGATTGATAATTAAATGTGATTTAATTATCTGTATGCATGTGAATATTTATCCAATATAATTAAATGTGATTTAATTATTGTGGATAAGAATAATGTAGATAGCAATGTCTAATTATTCATAATATATTATAAATGTGATTTATAATGTATTAGAGAGAGCTTATTATGATTTATATTTGTTGATTAATTATTGATGTGAATTGGATTCACATTGTATAATTAATTGAAAATGTAAATCACATTTTGTTTTGGGTTGTGAATGTGATTCGCAAATTTCCAATGACAAGATTGCAATATTCTCAAAATAATTGTGAAATATTTTTGTAGAATAATTTACAATAAAAGTTGTTCTAAATTTTTGGAGATTTTCATAGATTAATGCAATCTCATGAGATTGCCTACACCATGAGATAAGGTGGACGGCTACCATCTCCTATATGGATATTGGTAGCCGACACACCAATTACCATGGTGGGATGCAGTCTTCCTGCAAGAATCTTCATGTTTGCTTGATTTGATTAGGATTGATTTATTTTTTATTTATCAAATATATTTAATCTAAATTAAATTATATGTTGTATTTTTTACCAACAACAATCTTGACCATTGAAAGAAACACAAATCAATCTCATCCATTGATTTTGTGTGTCCTATGGATTGTGATCCATGGACTCCCAAAACCCTATATATAGAGAGGCAACCCATGCTCTCTAGGTTACAACAAGAATAAGAAATAATAATCTCTCTCCTCTCTCTATTTCACATGCCATCTCCTCTCTCTATTTCACATGCCATCTCCTCTCTCTCTCTCTCCATTGGTGTCCATCCATCATACCCTAGAGGAGTCTCCGTTGTCGCTTCGCCATTGTGCCGCAGCCTCGACGACTCTCGGTTCTCCATCTTCTTTGGTGTGCTTTGTTCACTGAGTATGTGTTGGATCTTGTGCAACGAGATCAGGAGTTCCCACGCTTGGATCAACACCTTGGATTGCGAGGATCACGCGACTCATCCTCACGCTCGCAGTCATCTTCTTCAAAGATCAGACTTGAGAGAGGAGGTCTCTTTTCGTAGAGACTTGATAAACCACGCTACAAGAGGTTATTCCTGTATACTTGATGTGATTTTAGATGAAACGATACGAGAATCGTTCTGGGATCATGTGGTTTCATCGCATGAAATTTTTTAAATTCCCTTGTATAGAATAACTAGTGCGACTAGTCGTTCTTCATCGTATATGGATACAATGCTCACGCTTCCATGATGTCCTTGAGGATTATCCCATATCCTTCAAGTGGTATTAGAGCCTTAGTTCGGAGGTTTTGGATACGATCTATAAACCTAGGACGACTTGGGTTCGTTAGGGTTGTGAAAGTTTTTTATTGCATTTTATTTTCACGCTTCTATTTAGTGAATAATTTCGGACCTGTTTAAAATTTTTAAACACAAAATAATCACTTGAATTTTGTTTCCCATTAAATAAGAAAACTGTAGGATCTGAGTTTACGTAATTTGGATTCTGTTTGCTCGAGATATGATCATTTTAATGAACATGTATCCACTGTTTCGAGGACTGCAAATCTTAACATGATTATGGAGTTAATTACTGTTTTGATATGCCTAGAAATGCGTGAATTGTACTTAGGTTATGTCATAAATCAAGTTAGCAAACTTTGGTAACTTATTTTGTCTAATTTGGATTTAAATTGATTGAGATGTCTTAATTTTAGTAAGTAGGGGTCACTGCTGAAATTACATTCCTAATCAAGAACCATGTGATTGTTAATTAGTGAAATTAATTGTTAATTTCCTGAAATAATTATAGAAAATATTTGAGAAATATTATTGATAATTATTTCCTTAATTATATGGCCTCAACCAAATAATTGATTAGATGAGATCAAGATCATAATTGGTTACACAATCAATAAACAAACTTGCTTGAATAGGACCGAGAATTTGTTTAGCAAATTTCCTTATAATCAAAATGATTTTAGTTATTACTATATGGTATAATTTCTATTGAAAAATTGATTATCATATCAAGTATACAATGATCTATTTGGCATTATCCTTTCCTGAGGTGGATATGATGTGTACTCCGGGAGCGTTGGGGGTAGCAGGTTGCACCTTGTGCGGTCTGTCCCACTCTCGCCGGTACTGGCCATGATAGTGGGTAGGGACTCGATAATGTTGAAGAAATCAAGGTGTCTTTTTCTAGTTATTAAAATTCGAATTAATACGTACTTTGAGACAATACCATATATATTCTAGTAAAAAAATCAAGTTTGTTGATTGAATTGGATTGATAATTGATTTAATGTGATTACATTAATTATATCCATTTAAAAAACAATCTATTATAAATAGATGTGTATTTTCCTTGGAAGAATTATTTATATTAATATGATTCATGATAATTAATTAAAATTTGAATTAGAAGTGGAGGATCACATAAGTGACATCCATTGTCTCCCGTCAAGGTGAAGGGTTCCGTCGCCAGATATTGTATGTAGGAGATGCCTGTCCAAAGTGACAGCTCCTCCATACGATCCATTTGGATCAGGCTCTTCGCTTCTCGAAAGAGTAAGGACGTATACATAGTGACCCCAATATCGGGTCCTCATATTATTGGGGCAATATTGGATTGTGCATAGCAAGTTGTATTCTTGTTGAAGGTTATTTCAATTAACAACGGGTCAACATCACCTTAGGGGTGGTGGGCCCGGGTGTTAAAGACCGAATTGGGAAATGCAAGTTGGACTTGTAAGGCCGAATGTGTTCCTGCTTCTCTTTATTGGAGTCATAGGTTCTCATATTATTGGGATGTGACAAAGGTAAAGAGGAGATCCCAGTTCTTGCTAGAGATATAGCGGTAAGTATATCTCTTGCTTTGAAAACAAATAAGGGAATGAACTTTCAAAGTTGAAAAATCAAGATCAATTTGATTAGAAATTCCTTAAATAAATTTTAAATTTAAACATATATTGTATGATTCTAATATAGTGAATTCTTAATTTCAGAAAATGAAGTCTAAGAACCAACTTAGCAGGCTCCTGGAGGTCAATCAGTTAACCGGGCCAACTTATTCGGATTGGATCCGTAATTTGGAACTTGTTCTCTCAGTTGAGCGCATAAGTTATGCACTCACAGAGGACAAGCATGAAAGCCCTAAGACAAAGGAAGAAAAGCAATACAATGACAAGTATGGTAAAGATCATGTCTTGGCTAGATGCTACATCCTGGGTTCACTCTCCAATGTTCTTCAAAAGCAACATGTGGAGATGAGCACATGCCTGGAGATAATGCAGAATCTGAAAGATATGTTTCATGACATAAACCACACACAACGTTTTAATATTATGAAAGAACTTGTTCGCTGCAGGATGCAGGAAGGGACTTCAGTCCGAGAACATGTACTCAAAATGTTTAGGTACTTGTCTGAGCTGGAGACCCTTGGAGCAAATATGGATGCAGACATGCAAGCTGACTTCATTCTGCTGTCTTTGCTCAAATCTTTCAATAATTTTGTGGTTTCATTCCACATGAACAAGTTGGACTTGACTAACGCTGGACTTCTTGCTGCATTAAAGTCTGTGGAAGATGTAATGAAGAAAGATGGTCCCTCTAGCAGTGCAATGGTTGCACAAGTCAAAGGAAAGCACGGTCGGAAGTAAGGTTCTCGGAAGGGCTCGATCCAAAAGAGAAAGAAGAAGAGTCAAGGCGTTGGCTCATCTTCTAATGCATTCACATTGATAGCGTCAAAGAAAACGGACGTTTGTCACCACTGCAAGAAGCCGAGGCACTAAAGGTGTAACTGCCCAGAATACCTAAAGTCGGTCGACAAAGGTAAAGCCCCAGCAGGTATGAAATCTACTTTCATCATTGAAACTAGTTTTCTCGTTGGATGAGAAGGAAGTTTGGTTGTTGATTCTAGTGCTTCTGTTCATGTATGCAATTTGTTGAATTTGTTTCAGGAAACTAGGAATCTGGAAGAAGGGAAGATAGACATCCAGATGGGATCTGATGCAAGTGTTGTAGCAGTCACCATCGGGACCTGTCAACTATCGTTATCTAGTGGTAGAGTCTTAGTACTTAAAGAGTGTCTTTATGTACCTGAAGTCAGAAGGAATTTGATATCTGTATCTAAACTTGTTAGAAGTGGATATTCATTCATTTTCTGTAATAAACTAGTCATAAATCAATATGATAAATATATTGCGGATGGTATTTTGACTTCTGGTGGACTCTATGAATTGTGCATTGATGAACATGTTATGAATGTTACTACCACTAAAAAAACCCTAAAAGATACAGGGAGGATGGAAATCATCCGAATATGATTTGGCATCAAAGGCTTGGCCATTTATCTGTTGATAGGATCAATAGATTGATAAAGGATGGACCTTTAGATTTTCTACAGGTTCAATCTTTGCCTACCTGTGAACATTGTATTCTAGGTAAAATGACCAGGATGCCTTTCCGTAACAAGGTTGCAAATGCGAAGGTATTCTTGACCTTATACATATAGATGTATGTAGTCCCTCAGTACCGCGACTCGAAATGGATATCGACATTATTTGACATTTATTGATGACCATTCACGATACGGGTTTATCTTCCTATTATGTCATAAACCTGAAATCTTTGAAAAGTTCAAAGAGTTCAAGGCTTTGATTGAGAACCAAACCGATAGGATGATTAAACGGATTCGATCTGGTCGAGGTGGCGAGTACATCTCAGATGAATTCAAGGAATATCTTAAAGAGAAAGGAATTGTCTCCAATCTCACTCCTCCTTGAACTCCCCAACTTAATGGTGTTGCTGAAAGACACAACAGGACCATCATGGATATGGTCCATTCAATGATGAGCAAAGTACTTAGTTTCTGGGGATATGCAGTAGAGACTGCAATATATATCCTGAATAAGATTCCTAGCAAATCGGTACCTAAGACTCCTCATGAGCTCTAATATGGAAACAAACCTAGTGTTAATCACTTGAGGGTTTGGGGTTGCTTGGTCCACGCGAAGAATGTGGACGCAAGTAAACTGGAATCTCGCTCTCGCGATTGTTACTTCATTGGTTATGTAAAAGATGGTATTGGATACCAGCTTTCTAACCCTGAGACTCAAAAGGTTTTCGTCTCTAGAGATGTAAAATTTCTGGAGGATGATTTTCTTAAATGTCAAGACAAAAGTGAAGTAGAGGAACTCATTGAATCCCCTGAAGATTCTGAGCTTCCTGAGCCAGAAACTGGAGAGATAAATAAAGATGAAACACCCATACCTCTTCGAAGAAGTTCAAGGGTAGTTGCACCACCTGAAAGGTATGGATGCCATGTGTCAAGTGAAACTGACAATGATCCTACTTCATTTGATGAAGCACTCGCAGATCATGACATGGATAGATGGATGCTAGTAATGAAGTTAGGAATTGAATCCATGCATAAGAATGGTGTATGGACCCTAGAGGATCCGCGTAAAGGGGTAAAACCCATTAGGCGTAAATGGATCTTTAAGAGAAAGAGGGGACCTGATGGGAAAGTAGAGACTTTCAAGGCACGACTCGTAGCCAAAGGCTATACACAGAGAGAAGGCATCGATTACGATGAGACGTTCTCTCCTATGGCTATGCTTAAATCCATCAGGACACTGCTAGTTATAGCTGCATCTCTTAACTACGACATCTGGCATATGGGCGTCAAGACGGCTTTCGTCAATGGATACCTAGAGGAGGATATCTATATGGAGCAGCCCCAGGGCTTCATAGTTGAGGATGGCAAAGTATACAAGCTTAATAAATCCATCTATGGGCTCAAACAAGCTTCTCGTAGCTGGAATATCAGATTTGATGAAACCATAAAGAGTTATGATTGTGTGCAGAATCCTGATGAACCTTGTGTGTACAAGAAACTTAGTGGGAGCGCCATTGTGTTCATTGTGCTTTACGTAGATGATATCCTTATCATTGGGAATGATATAGGGATGATGACCAGTGTGAAAATTTGGCTATCCCATACCTTTGAGATGAAAGATCTTCGAGAAGCCTCTTACATCTTAGGTCTGAAGTTGTTCAGAAATCGAGAAAAGAGGATATTGGGATTGTCACAACATGGGTACATTAAGAAGATTCTTGAATGATTCCGTATGGATAGTTCCAAGAAAGGTTTCCTCCGCTTAAGACATGATATCCACCTGTCTAAAGGGATGTCTCCTCAAACTGTTGAGGAAAAGAAAGCCATGGCTGGATGCCCCTATGCATCAGTTGTAGGAAGCTTAATGTACGCCATGATGTGTACTAGGCCAGATATCTGCCATGCAGTGGGAGTGGTAAGTCATTACCAATCCTGCTATGGAGAGCAACACTGGAATGCAGTAAAGAATATTTTCAAATATCTAAGACAGATGCAAGATTACATCTTGGTCTATGGGATATACAGATTCAGACTTCCAGTCATATATTGATGATCTGAAGTCGACATCAGGGTTTGTATTCTTGTTGAACGGTGGTGCTGTAAGCTAGAGAAGCAAGAAGCAGGACACTACAATAGATTCAACAACAGAAGCCGAGTACATTGCCACATCAGATGCTGCAAAGGAGGTGGTGTGGTTGCGCAAGTTCATCCTGGAACTTGGCGTAGTTTCCTCTGATACTCCCATCCCGTTACTCTGCGATAACACATGAGCCATTTCCCAGGCGAAGGAACCCAGATGGCATCAAAAGAGCAAGCACGTGGAAAGGAAATACTACATCATTCGGGAGATTCAAAAGCATGGTGATATCATCATCAGCAAGGTGGCCTCTGCCAACAACATTGTTGATCCTCTTACCAAACCTCTGACACAGAAGGTTATCAACCAGCATGTAATGAGTATGGGTTTAAGGATTGTTCCTGAATGGTTCTGAGGGCTAGTGGGAGATTGTTAGCCATGTGAACCCGAGGCGAACCATTCCTACAATAAATGTATTGTAATATATGATTTATCAATAAAAGTTATTAATTGTTTTCACTCCCTTTATGAGATTAAATGACTGAATGCACTATAAGGTCCCTCTGTACAATAAGGGTTATGTACCATGGCCATCTTGATAATCCTACAGCTGTTGATTCATTAATTGAATCATAGAGGCTGGTGTTAGGATGAATATCTAAGGAGTTAGATATAGGACTCATCAAGCACCATCAAATGATTATAAAGAGATGATCTCCAGCCTTAGTAGGAGATGGCAATCTTTCTCATTTGGCTGATATCTGACCGACCTCTTGATGCAGGTCCTCTGCATGGGAAAGGCGATTCGGAGGTGTCAGATTAGTTGAGTCAAAGGGTTGACCTAATGAGATCTAGATAACCAAAGATCTATGTTGAATGCTATCACAACATAGGCACACATCCTCTGACCAGAGACATATATGTTACTATATGTCTGAGTGTGTACATTTGGCAGACCAATATGTTGATGACCTAACCAAGGTCTATACACCGGCAAGCTGGTGTGCATGTAAGGACATATGAGTAAAACGATCTCTCAAAGGGATCATACAGGTTCACTGTAAACCGGAAGACATGAGCTCACTCATGAGGTATTGGGACCGATCAAATTCCATGCATGGTCGTCGTGCTTTGGAAGCATGACAAGAATTTGAAGGTATGATATATGCTTTGGGAAAGCATATGATCGATACAAATTCCCAATGACCAAGATTGAGAAAGTTGATGATTAAACCCTAAAGAAGACAATATAAAATTGTTCTATATCTTTGGGTTCATCATAGGTTTTCCAGTATGCTGGATGTACAGGTGTTAGGAATACCTAAGGGTGATGTGATCATAAACGATTTATAACCATGACGCTTCCATTCCGAGGGAGTGATAAACTGGTTTGGATTTTAGTGACTCCTCTCAGTAGAGAAATAACATGATCTTAGTCCAAGTATTGTACATTGGTCTGAATGAGATTCAGATGCAATGAGAAGATTAGGTCTACGTCCTTGATTTAATCAATCATCTGTGGGAGGTCCATGAGATCTGGATTTGAGATGTTATCTCAATATCCAAGTCACTATACGTGGAACAATACAATCGCCCTGTCCTTATCTCCAAGTATCTGCGGAGAAAGCACAATATTCTTGAACGAGTTCAAGAGTAATTCCATAGTTGAATTATATCTAGGAATTTAAAGATTGATAATTAATTGTCATTTAATTATCTGGATGCATGTGAATATTTATCCAATATAATTAAATGTGATTTAATTATTATGGATAAGTATATTGTAGATAGCAATGTCTAATTATTCATAATATAATAGAAATGTGATTTATAATGTATTAGAGAGAGCTTATTATGATTTATATTTGTTGATTAATTATTGGTGTGAATTGGATTCACATTGTATAATTAATTGAAAATGTAAATCACATTTTATTTTGAGTTGTGAATGTGATTCATAAACTTCCAATGGCAAGATTGCAATATTCTCAAAATAATTGTGAATAATTTTTGTAGAATAATTTACAACAAAAGTTTTTTGTAAAATTTTTGGAGATTTTCATACATTATGCAATCTCATGAGATTGCATGAGATTTCCTTCACCATGAGATATGATGGACGGCTACCATCTCCTATATGGACATTGGTAGCCGTCCCACCAATTACCATGGTGGGATGCAATCTTCATGCGAGAATCTCTATATTTGCTTGATTTGATTTAGGATTGATTTATATTTGATTTATCAAATATATTTAATCTAAATTAAATTATATGTTGTTGTGTTTTTACCAACAACAATCTTGACCATTGAAAGAAACACAAATTAATCTCATCCATTGATTTTGTGTGTCCTATGGATTGTGATCCATGGACTCCCAAAATCCTATATATAAAGAGGCACCCCATGCTCTCTAGGTTACAACAAGAATAATAAACAACAAGCTCTCTGCTCTCTCTATTTCATATGCCATCTCCTCTCTCTCTCTCTCTCTCTCTCTCTTCATTGGTGGCCGTCCACCATACCCTAGAGCATGAGTCTCCGTCGTCGCTTCACCGTTGTGTCGCCGCCTCGACGACTCTCGATTCTCCATCTTCTTTGGTGTGATTCGCTCACGGAGAAGGTGTTCGATCTCGTGCTACGAGATCAGGAGTTCCCACGCTTGGATCAACATCTTGGATTGCGAGGATCACGTGACTCATCCCCACGCTCGCAAGCGTCATCTTCGAAGATTGAACTTGAGACAAGAGGTCTCTTTTCGTAGAGAATTGATCAACCACGCTACAAGAGGTATTCCTATATACTTGATGTGGTCTTAGATGAAACGATCTGAGAATCATTCTTGGATCATGTGGTTTCATCGCATGAAATTTTTTAAATTCTGTTGCATAGAACAACTAGTGCGACTAGTCATTCTTCATCGTATATGGATATGATGCTCACGCTTCCGTGTTGCACTTTAGGATTATCCCATATCCTTTATGTACTGCATGCAAGACTCCATTAGGTACTTCTCCTTTAATATTGGTATATGGGAAGCCATGCCATCTTTCTGTAGAGGTCATGCACAAATCTGAATGGACTATTAGAGAGATTTCACTTGATATGTAGAAGGCAAGAACTAAGAGGAAAATGGATCTGAAGAGCTAATAGAGATTCGAAATCATGAATACGAGAACACCCTCATTTATAAGTACTAAGTGAAAAAATGGCAGGATAGACACATTCGTTACAAGATCTTTGTTTCTAGTTAGAAAGTCTCGTTGTTCAATACATGATTGAGATTTTTTTCATGGCAAAATAAAAAGAAAATGGGAAGGACTGTATATAGTCAAAATGGTGCGTGATAATGGAAGTATAGCTATATTAGATGTGTCACCTGGTTCAGAACCATTCGTGGTGAATGGACAGATGCTGAAGCACTTCGTGGAGATTACTGATCATCTGTCCCGAGTTGAGGTGATCTACTTTGTATAGGATGCATGACTACTCTCGCACTTTATTTCATCTTGTACAGAGATCTATGAGACTTTTAAATTTTTGGAGTATGCCACCACCTGTATATTCTTCATAGTCCCTAATCGTCCCCATTTTTGATCGACTTTATATACTTAGGATACCAGATCCTATGTATAGGGGGACCAATTGTCGTTGATTTATGTTTTCAATTTTATTCCTTTTCTTTTTCTTTTATTTTCCTTTCTTTTACACCAATAGTCCCTAATTTTTGGTCACATTCTTTTCTATACTTAGGATGCCTTATCATAAGTAATAGGGGGACCGAATGATTTCGTTTATTTTGTTATTCTGTTTCTTTTTCATCCTTCGTTTGTATATTCCTTGCCCTCAGTCTCCTCACATTTGTCTTCCACTATACTTACGATGACCAAATCGTAAGTATGGTGGGGGGGTGATTAACTTCACATTTTGTTCTTTACACACTTTTACTTAGCACAAGTTATATACTACTTTTTCTATTTTAACGTTATGAGGACATAGCACAAGCTAAGAATAGGGGGTGTGTATATTATATATATATAGGGAGCCTTTCAAATAGGACGCAGTCCTTCTTGAGTTCAGGAAGGCCGCCCCTTTTTTGTATAAAAACGAGGACTTTAGTAGAATATGTATACAGTTTGTATTATAGGTGCACGTTATAAATACAAAGCCGCATACAAAACCATGTATTATTATACAAACATTAAAACTGCACATTATAATACAAAATTGTATATGTATTCTACCAAAGTTATCATGTTTTATACAAAAAGGGGCTGACCTTCCTTAACTATGGAAGGACTGCGTCCTATTTGAAGAAATCCTATATATATATATATATATATACTTTTGTCCATAACCCGTACTTTTATGTACTTTCTATATCTATAAAATCCATAAAAGTGGGTAAGGGTTAATTAAAATCCATTTATTTATTATTTAAAAAATCTTTGTAAATAAGTAAAATATTTGTAAAATTCTTATTTAAAATTCTAATTTTGTTTTTATTTAAACTATGTATTTAATATCTATAATACATATTTAAAATCCTATTTACTAAAATATGTGTAAAAATAAGTTAATCTTTGTAAAAATTTTTGCATACAAAATTTGTAAAATTCATTAGTTATTTAATCTAAATAAAATATTAGTAATTTATCTTTAAAATTCTTGTACAGATGCTAATGTATAAAAATTGAAAAATCAAAAAATACTGTCCTAAAATTCAAAAAAAATTTAAAATCCATAAAATGTGTAAAATTTAGAAAAATATACTTCACAAAAACATGGTTGCATTTGCATTAGCATTTTTCAAAATAAATTTTATTTCTCGAACTAAAGATTTGGAATAGTCTAAAGGATGGAGCTTGGTTATGGCTTTTAACTTTCATTGTAAGGAGCCTAGTTAGGAACTGGAATTTAGACTCTTCAGGTCTATGACTTAAATCTTTGGGTTCCATGACACCATGTTTGGGAAGTCAACTTCAACTTTCCTAAGTAGAACACTTGGTGTCTTAGATTAACTCTTCATCGGTGAATCAATTTTGGACACATGCACTTTGCACTTAGCTCGACTTGCATAGGATTGTGAAGGGCTGTTCATTTTAGTGAGGCATTTTCATCCTTTTCTATTGGTGTGGACGTCTAAAGATGGGAGTTGTGGGGTCGAAATAAAGCTTCGGATGAGGAAAGGATCTGCTGGCACAATTTTTTCCAATACCTCAAAAAAATGGATGGAAATAAAAGAATCTATAACCGTAAGGCACAAAAGATTGATGTAGTGCAAGCAACATCACAAAATCTACCAAAAAAGAAGAAAATCACCTAATACCAAATATGACAACAATGGTCCAAGCTTCCAAAAAGCTTGTACATCTTAGTGGAGACTTAGATACACTGGCTGGGCTTCACAAAGAGATGTGACTACACTGGTCACACTCCAGTTCTCTTCTCATTCTTCTACATTCTCTCTATACTTTATTGTGGACACGATACGACCTGACCTTAGAAGGAAATACCCCCTCCTAGAGGAAAGAGTAGCCGGATGAGGAGCCCATGGGAGTGTATTATTGTGATGGATGGTTTCTTCGCTTCTTTAAGAAGGACGAGCTAACACAATTAACACACAATACAAATTGAATTCAAGATTGATATAGTATGCGATATGGATAAGTCGATCTGAGTTGATTGTTGAGGTGAACTTAAATAAGGATTTGTGGAACTTGAGGACTGTTGAGATTAAATTCCTAATCCTAGTTAAGGCTCCGACAAAATGCTTGTTTTAGGCCTGACCACGCTCTATCCTTTGTCTGTTCTCATGAACTGTTTTAGGAAAACAAATTCATTGTATGTTTCTTTCTTTTCCCTTATTTTTTCAAATAAGTATTTGTTAAAGGACTAACAAAGTTTAAATATAGGGGGTTGATGAATCCATGATTCATTAACATTCTTTCCGCATTTTTTCATAAATCCTTACAAATATATGTAGATATGCAATAAATCTCATATTTTATAAAAAGTATACTGATGAATAAAAATTTAATTTTATGCATTAGGAATATGTAAATAAATAAAATAATAAAAAGAAATAAAATAAAAAGAGACAAAGTGTAAATATGTATATATATGTACAGTATGACTAAAAGAAATATAAATATATTTGAAGGATATATTTATATAACCTATCTCCCAATACCAAGTCAGCATGGATTGGCCAATGAACATATAAGTAGGGGGAGATAAGGAAGAAAACCACAGAGAATTAATTATTTACTTTACACATTATTCATTATTTATCCGATAGTTATCAAAACTTCATCGATTTTTAATTAATTCATATATATATATATATTTACATCAAACTCTTCTCCTATTTATTTCTAAAAATGTATACAAAATAAAAAAATCCTAAGAAAATCCTATCTTGTATATATGCCAAGAAATCCACCTTTTAAATTGTCAATTTCTCAATTTCCGAACATCATATTTTCTTCATACGAACTCTAATTTCACTCTACTCATATTTAAAGTTAGTAAAATAATATTCTCTAATTAATGAAGATGATTTCACTAATATCAGAGTCTCTTTGCAAAAAGTCGGTTTTGGGACCTAGTGACAATTGGGTTTCTGAGCTATTTATTTTATTCCGAATATAATACTTATAGTTTTAGTAATCTTATAATTTTTAATTATTTTTGTGATATTATATATGATATATAAATTATTTTAGAATTTTTGGACATTATTTAGTATTTTAAATAAATCAAAAACCCTAGCTTATAGATGAATTTGAATTGTGTAATTATACTTGTATTTATTTATAAACCTAAGTGAATTTATTAAAATCAAAAAAAAGCACACATATTTTATTTATTTATATAATAATTAATAGAATATAAAAATTATATGTTATTTATTAAATTATTGAATTAAAAATATAATACCAAATTACCAAGTATATTATATGTTTATTTATATTTTATAAAATATTTATTATTTAGAAAAATAAATTATACCATAATGTAGCTAAATTAATTATTAACATTTCTAGTTTTTACACCTATTCAAAATAAATATATTTTTTATTTATAATCCATTTATTAATTCATTTAACATCCTGGCCTACCAATGCTAACACCTGTCAGCACCTAGAGCTTTCTTCTTCAAGAAGAGGTTGTTGGAGGCTTGTTCCACCGACCTTCTTTCACTCCTTTTTCCTGCATCCATTCTTCACTCATTATTTCATGTAAACCCTTGATCCTATTCTTCTAACAACCTAGATGCTCGCCCACCATCAGATCTACCCCCAAATCTCCTTCATTTCACCTAATTAATGCCCTAAAATTGGCTCGAGCCAACTAACTCTCCTTCATCAGACTGAAGTTGGCCGACTAACCTCCTACCTTGCTTCTCTCCACCCATTGTTAGTGGTGACAGCACCTAAGGGCCCTCTCGCGTGGAAGGTGGATCGTAGGTGGAGCTGTTCCAAGGCTTGCTTGGCCTTGAATCGCTAGCTTGCACAACATTGAGCTCTGGCAACACTAGCCGTAGAGCAACAACTAGAGAGTTATATACTCTAATTTCTCAAGAGAACCATTCATTCTTTTTCATAGATTTCCCCGTTCATTATAGTCTTTAATTATCACTCTCATAGTTTACTTCAAAATTCCACTTTCCTTTGATTCGATCCTTCAAGAAATTTGATCAGGAAACACTATATTATGAAACTCTTATCTCGCAAGATATTCCATTCTATCGTAGGTTGATTCCATCAGGAACCGAGACCGCAAATCTTTCTTTGCAGGTCCTCAATTGATTGGATCTTTGCGAGCCACAAAAAAAACGCATGGAGCTACAACTGTTCTTCTTGTCGACGACTGGAGCCTCATAGAGGAGGTTTGACCTCGCCAGGTATGGAACTCTAAGCAGACCCTCAAATATTCTTTGTGCCTTCCTCATACAATAGGGGATCTCGAAGGGGAACGCGTTCCCTTCCGGCCCTGGCTTCTTCTTCGTGGTTCCACTGTTGATCGTCGGCGCTACCAATCACCATCAATCGCTCGAGAAGCCTAATCACCATCGCTCTTCCCCGATTTGGGGAAGAACATCAAAGAACAAATGGAGTACAGGTCACCGACACGTGTCACAGGTGGATGCTCTAGATCGCGTGTTGTGAACTAATCTTTGTCGTTACTTTGCGAAGAGGTGGGAAAATTATAAAGAGGTCCTCATGCTCTGTACATATTTAGTCGTGCCTCTATAATTCTAGAGAATTGGACCTAAGTGTAATAAATTCTAGTTTTTCTTACAATTAAGTCTTTGATCAGGGACCTAATTACAAGAAGGATCATTTTTTGTATTTTTCTTACATCCTTCTACACTAGTCTTTGGACAATTGTGGACCTCTTGACTTTATTCTAGCATATTATTTTTTCTACATTTTATTTTATATAAAATTTAGATGATTATCATCACATTTTATTTTGGATTTTGATTCTCGTTCTTCGATACATGTTGGGTTTGTTTTCTCTTCTTTCTCGAGTCTGTTACTCGAGCATCTTTATCTAGTATATAGTATTACCTATATCCCATATTATTTCACCTACTATATTGTAGATAAATCTTTTGAAAAATAACTACTTTGAAAATTAAATAAAATTTAGAAATAAAATTTTAAAAATAATAGAAATTAAAAATATAAAAAGAGTTTTCTTATGAAAGAAGAAAATAAAATGAAGCTAAAATAAATATCACAAAAATACCATTTTTCACTCAAAGATTTTGATTGAGACTTTCTACATCCTTGTATTCAACCCATGCACACATTACCTGGATAAATAAAAAGTGAAACTCCGATCATCTTACATGGAGTTACTTTTTGTTTGATTAATCAAGATCTCTCTCTCTACGATGACTACACTCGGCACTTTCATTTTAACCGCGAGTCACAACCTCTTCTTGAAGAAGAAGCTTACAGGTGCTGACACATGTCATCACCTGGTAGGATAGGATATTAAATGAATTAAATAGCTTAATTTTAAGTAGGTGTAAAAATAAGACATGTTAATATTTAATTTAACAACATTATGGTATATTTATTTTTGTAAATAATAAGTATTTTATAAAATATAAAAATAATATAAATAAAGATATAATATAATTGATAAATATGTATTATATTTTTATTTCAATAATTTAATAAATAACACATCATTTTTATATTTCATTAATTTTTAGGATAATAAATAAAGTTTTTGTGAATTTTATGAATTTTAATAAATTAAGTTATTTATATAAATAAATATAGGTATAATTACACAGTTTAAATTCATCTATAAGTTAGGGTTTTTGATTTATTTAAAATAGCATAGTATTGTCAAAAAATTCTGAAATAATTTATATATAATCTATAAGATCAGAAAAATAATTTAAAATTATAAGATCACTAAAAGTATAAATAATATATTTTGGATAAAGTAAATAGCCCATAAACCCAAATGTCATTGGATCCCAACATGCCTTTTTGAAAACAGACTCCAATTTTAGTGAAATTATCTTCAATAATTAGATAATATTATTTTATGAACTTTAAAGGTGAGTAGAGTGAAATTGGAGTTCATATGAAGAAGTTATGATGTTCGGAAGTTAAGAATTTGACAATTTGAAATCTGGATTTCTTGGCATATATACATATTAGGATTTTTATAGGATATTTATATTTTTATATACATTTTTAGAAATAAATATGCAATGAGTTTGGTGAAAAATATGTACAAATGAATTTGTTGAAAATCTATTAAGTTTTTATAATTATTAGATAAATAATGAATAATGTGTAAAGTGAATAATTAATTATGTTTGTGGTTTCTTCCTTATCCCCACTACTTATTTGTTTGTTATATAAATATATCCTTCAGCTATATTTATATTTCTTTTAGTCATACTGTATATATATATACACACATATTTACAGGCCGCCTCCTTTTATTTTCTTTCTTTTTATTCTTTTATTTACTTACATGTTTTTAATGCATAAAAATGACATTTTTATTCATGAGTATACTTTTGATAAAAGATGAGATTTAATGCATATTTACTTGTATTTGTTAAGTGTTTTAAGACAAATGCAGAAAGAATGTTAATGAATCATAGATTCATCAGTGGTACATGGGTCTAAAGGCAAAATTTTGGGCATTGACACTTTGGAAAAAATATTAAAATTTGAGCTCAAAATGAATCAAATAAAAACATTTATTTAATTTCTAAACAGTTAGACTGCAATATTTTTGAAAAAGAAATAAATCTTTTGATCTCTATTTTATCTATAGTTTCTAATTTTTAAAGAATTTTTATAGATGGATTGCTATTTATAATTAATGATGAAGTCCATTCCCATATTTTGTGATTCTTGATTTTATTTATTCACAATATTGAAAAAATCCAAAAAAAGTATTGTGCACTCTTATCCATATAGACACACTTTCACTATTTATTATTTATATGTTTATTGCTTGTATATATTAACAATAAAATATTGAAAACTGTAAAAATCATTAAAACTTTATATATTCAATAAAAAATACAAAAAATAATAATTAACACACAATATAAATAAAGTAATGAATATCAAAAAAGTGGAGTTAAAATTTATTATAACTATATAAAAAATGCGTATAGTGTGCAAACACGTAGAAGTCGAACCACATAGAGCAAAAAGGGTAGCATACAATTATTTTCAACCAATGAGCACTATGTACACACATGTCATTCATCATGTATATATATATATATATTTGTGGGTTTTTAATTTTTATAATTAAATTTATTTTTTGTTTTATATTTTGTATTTCTTTATAAAATAAGTAATATAGAATATACTTAATATATATATATAATGGGCAATATAGGTATAAATATAACTAAAAATATCCAAAAACTGTAGGTTTATACATATTTTTAGGTTTAAAATAATATTCTACTATTTTTACGATTTTTTGTGAATTTTTCTAAATTTTATGTATTTTTAAAGTAAAAAATAGTTTAAAATATGGATAAAATAAGATGCCAAGATTGAAATGGAATTTAAAAATAGAAAATTAAACTCCAAATTTTCCAAACCAATTTTAATAATTAGATAATAATATACAGAAAACTACAAAAATATAAAAACCTTTTTTTGGAGTTTTTGGGAATTTGATATATTTTTATCAAGGTTTTTAGGGTTTTTAAATTTTTAAGAGTTTGGTTTTTCTATTTTTAGCGATTTTTGGTCTACAGGTAAGAAGACATAAATAAACAAAATATTTTTTTTTGATATTTATAAAAAGTTTTTTATATTTTTTTGTTATTTTATGCGCTAGACAAGGACTGCTTGTGCTCTAAATGATTTTTTTTAATAAATATCAAAAAGGTCCAACATTGCAAATAAAAATCATGGCATAGAACTACAAGCAATCAGAAACTTACAGCTATTTTTTCATGATTTTTGGAGCAAAAAAACATATTAAATAAATCCAAAAAACATTCAAAAATACAATTGCTAGTAGGGGCATACATGTAAATAAACTAAACTCCAGGGGCCTCTGTACAATTTACGTAATAATATACAACGTGTTTAAATTTTTCTGGGTCAATATAAATACAAAATGTTCCTGGGGTATACTTGCAAAATGGCCACCTCATGTAGGACGACACGTGAGGTGACCTAGCATGGACCTAAATGTGGTATCTAGAAAATACAAAGGTCTATATGCAAATTTTCCATTTTATTTACACATTACAATTTATTTACAATACTGAATAATAAATACTAAAAGGCGGGGGATAGATGTAGCAATTTACCCCTTCACGTGTGGGAGCTAACAATCAGATGAGCTTTACTTGCCATGTGGCACCACCAGATGAGTGGATGATGCTTCGGCTTCAAAGACCATGCTTAGATCCTATACAAGGACCCTACGACGATGGCTCTAAAGATCCGACGGTTGCTGTACAATCTAGAGCTGATCCTCGATCGGACGGCAACATGGCGATGAGGAAGAACATGCCAAGAACACTACCCAGCTGAGCTTGGATAGGCAAAATCTTGAGGTCTGTGGCTCCTTCTCCATTCCTGAAGGGTTCAAGAATAATGTGGTGTCCTCCTGCACTGATGAGGGGTCTAAACAGTGCGAGGGGTCTCGATTACGTCCGGCAAAGCAGCTTCTACATGGAGCCTCTCCTGCATCAGTGAGCCTCTAAGAGGCTCTCCTTCATTGCGATTTCATGCAAGGGTTAGTCCATACAAGAACATGGAGCTCCAGGAAGCTTTAGGTGGTGGAGCGGATAAAAGATGGGATGGGCGGACTCCCTTCGTCAAGTAGCAGAGGAGGAGGGAGAGATCACTCGATCCAAGTAGGATCAAGGTGGGTGAAGGTGTGTCAGATGTGTAAGAAGTAAAAGGAAAGGATTTGGGGGCGATAAAAGTGGTGGATTAACGACATATGAAGCACAAAGGAGTCTCCGACGAACTATGAAAATGTAATTTTGCAGTAATGTGATTAATAAAGACCTAAACTAAGAATGCCAATTGAAACCTACAACTAAATACTACTTAAAAGGCAAGAAAAGGCCAACTATTATACATGTTGCGACGGTAGGGAGCAGGGTGGCCGAAGCCACAGTGGGGTGCACCTCCGTCATCCCGGAGCCAATCCAGACCGCAAGGACGCTCCTCCTGTCATGAGGAAACTCTCTAGACCAAGAAATAGGGCTCCAAACTCAGATTAGTGACCAAAAAAGAAAAGAAGGTCAACGAGTCTTATTTATAAACAAGGTTGGCATCCTTATTGACCGACTAATGGGGAGAACTACGAGCTATGTACAAGGGATTTAAGGCTTGGGCATGGCTTAGGGTTGATCAAGGAGTGTTTTGGCGAAAGATCGGACCAAGATGAGTGATGGTGCGCCCACAAAATCGGGGAGAAATCACGGGAAAAATACATGTGACAGAGGAAAGGCTGAGTTCACCGGCGGCCAACAAAGGGCATGATGTGATTGGTCCACATCGACCACTATAGGGAAATATAGTCCCGATTAATCGAAAATAATTAAATAAAATTAGTAAATGATTTTGTGAAGTTTTAAATATAAAATAAAAAATAGTTTATTATTTTATGTAGTATTTTATTATGATTTTTATTTATTTTTTGAGGGTATTTATTAGTAGTTAATTTTTAGGTGTATATTTATAGGTATATTCTTCTATGTTTTGACTATTTTATTTTTATTTTACATATTTTATTTTATTATTTTCATATCGTATTTTATATATTTGTACCTTATTTTTAGGTGTATAAAAATAATTTTATTATATTTTTATGATGTTATTTGTATCTTTAAATAAATAGGTATATATATTATATATGTATAAATACATGTATTTCATCTATGTATTTGGTTATTATTTTATTTTGATGTATTTTCTTGAGTTTTATGTTAGATTTATATTTGTAATAGAATATAAATAATATTTACAAGAGTATGAAAATATAAAAAGGTAACAGAATAAAAGAATAGGTTTCCCTTTTATTTATTTACAAGTATTAGCTTAGGTATTTTACCTGTGTTTTTATATAGACTTATTATTTTTTGTGTTTTCTTTTTGGTTTTAATATGGTTTTAATAGGTACATAAGCTACAAATAATAATTACAAAATTATAAAAATATGGAATTGCAAAAATAATAAAGAATTAATAAAAATGGATATTTTATTTGGGTATGTTATACAATGAGGGTCCAAAATCTAAATTTCACATCTTAACTCTAAAAAGTATAAAACCACCTTCATTAAATAGCTTATTAAAAGTATATACAATTAAAATAATTTTGATACATTTTAAGTTTTTATTTGGAAGATATGGATATGTGAAGTGGAGATTCTGGCTTTTTATTTTGTGTATAAAAAGTACATTGTGTATTATTTTTGTACAAACTCAATTTTGTACTTTACTTACATTATTATCTACAACTTTAATGTACAAAGTTTCTTTATTTGATGATTAAAAAGTGAAAAATAAAATGGGTCTCAAAAATGAATAAATAATGAGCTAAATAATGAGTTAATAAATAGAGTTTTTATTGTATTAATGACCGTTATCTCCCCCTACTTTATTCATTGTCGGCCCAGTCATCAAGATGCTTAGGTCTCGGGGTTTAGGGTCATAAAACACCTTTAATATTTTATTATTTTTCTTTTATTTCTTTATTATATAATTTTGGCATTGAAAACATTTTCATATACTGTAAATGCAATAAATAATGAAGAGGACGGGGAGCTTGCACCAAGGTGCATGTAACTTTACATGCACAAGAGTATTGGGAGTCTCCTTGGAAGCCCTCTATTAAGATGAGATGTCTTCTCAATAGAGGCCAATCCCTCCTTATAGAAGATAATTGTAAACGTACATAAGGGAGGGAGAGAGAGTTGTCTCTCTGTCTAGTCCTGTTAGGAGTTGGTGGGTAATTGATTTAAATAAGTTATCTCTTTATATAAATGAGAATCAATCATATCTTAAATATAATTTGCATATTCTCTCGCAATGATATTATTCATATTCATATTCCACCAATACAATAAAATGTAAATATCTTATTTACATTTACTTAATTATGAATGTGAATCCAATTCACATTAGCAATAATTTATATGTGAATCATGTTCATATAATTTTAATACTAAATATAAATCATTTTCACATTATTTCCAAAAAATATAAATCGATCTAATTCACATTATTCCGCATATCAAATGTGAATCATATTCACTTTATTCCTCAATTTAAATGTAGATCACATTTACATTGAAATAAGTGTGAATCATATTCTCGCTATTCCTCGATATTACATGTGAATCAGACACATTAATATAAATATATATGAATCGTATCTACATTAATTAATGTGCTTAAATGTGAAGCAAATTCATGTTAATAATATCAATGTCTCAGATCTAAGACTCATAATCCAATTAGGACATATATGCTTCATTCGTAGATATTTGGAGATAATTACAAGAGAAATTGCATAGACATATATAATGACTTAATATTTGGATTAGATCTACTATCAAGGTTTAAAACACTTTGAACTATATGATAACCAAGGAATTAATGATGTGCCAAAAAAAATTATGTGTAATACTCATAATATCGCAATTAATTAGCAAAATAAATCGATTCTTATTTTTAGATAGGTAAAAGCGTGAGGGCATAACGGGAGCTAAGTGAATGTGTCTTTAAGTTAGAGTACACCAATCTAATGTATGTACATGTGTGTATATTTGAATGTGTGCTGCTCTTCTTATATTTTAACTTTTTGTGTTTTTATTATATTTAATTGTTTTTATTTTTTTAATGTTAATGTTGACTCGAGTTTGGCAAGGTGATGAATCAATCCTACTTGGTTGGCATGTTCCTCGAGGTTTTAGAAAAGAACCGCAAGGCACTTCGTTGGCATGTTTTAGGTCTCCGTGGGATAAATCACGCTCTGTTCTCACACCACATCTATTTGGAAGATGATGCCAAGCCGTCCCATGAATTTCAGAGAAGACTGAATCTAAATCTGACGGACACCATTATGAAAGAAATCACGAAATGGAGTGACGCATGCTTCATTTACCCCATCTCCGACTCCAAATGGGTGAGCCCACTGCCCGTAGTTCCAAAGAAATCAGGACTCACTGTGGTTACAAATGACTGAGGAGAGGAGACATCTACTCATGCACCGACATCCCTAGCACGGAGGTGTTGACTACCACAGTCTAAATGCATCAACTAAGAAGGACCACTTCCCCTTGCCATTCATTGATCAAGTTCGAGAAAGGCTGCATGGTAAGGAGTTCTTCTGCTTTTTGGATTGGTGCTCTGGGTACAACAAAGTGGCAATCGTAACTGAAAATCAAGAGAAAACGACCTTCACAATCCCGTTCAGCACCTATGCTTTTGGGAGAATGCCCTTTAGACTATGCAACGCACAAGCGACATTCCAGAGGTGCATGCTTGCAGTTTTTACCGAGATGGTAGGGAGTTTTCTCGATGTGTTTATGGATGATTTCTACATCTATGGTGATAGCTTTGATTCTTGTCTCGAGCATCTAGACAGAGTACTTCAAAAATATCGTGAAGTCAATCTGGTATTATCATGAGAAAAAAGCCACTTCATGGTCACAGAATGGATTGTGTTGGGTCATGTTATTTCCAAACACGGCATGGAAGTCGATCCAGCAAAGGTGGATGTGGTTTCCAATCTTGAGCCACCTAAGACAGTTAAGAATGTGAGGTCATTTCTGAGGCATGTGGGATTCTACAGAAGATTCATCCGTGATTTCAGTCGCATCGCCCGACCTCTTACAAAATTACTATGCAAGGAGACTGAGTTCAATGTTGATTAGCAGATCCTCCTTGCATTCAACCAGTTGAAGGATCTAATCACTCAAGCTCTAGTCCTACAGCCACCGAATTGGTCTCCTCCCTTTGAGATCATGACAGATGCATCCGATTTTGCAATCGGGGTTATTTTGGGACAGAGGAAAGACAAGGCGCCCTATGCCATTCATTCTGACAGCAAAACATCGGATGAAGCCTAGAGTAATTACATTGTGACAGAGAAAGAATTTCTGACCATGGTATTCACACTTGAGAAGTTTAGATCCTATTTGCTTGGACCAAAAGTCACGATCTACACTAACCTCTATATTATCCGATACTTACAGCAGAAGAAGGATGCCAAGCCTCGATTGATAAGATGGATCCTTCTCCTCCAGGATTTCGACTTGGAAATTAAAGAAAATCCTAGAGTTTAGAATGTGGTAGCAGACCACCTCTCCAGAATATAACCGCAAGATCCTCTACTGAACAGTGCACCAATCATAGAGACCTTTCTTGACGAGTTAATTCTGACCGTAGATTCACTCCCTTGGTATGTTGATATCGTTAACTATCTCGTCTCGGGCGTAGTTTCACATGAATGGACGAAGATTCAGAAGGACAAATTCTTATCAACAATCCATTTCTACCAATGGGATCATACTCTCTTATTCAGGAATGGAGCAGATTGTATTTGGCGAAGGTGCATTCCCCAGGCGGAGAAACATAGTGTCCCCAAGCATCACTCGCTCGAATGTAGTAGACACCATTCTAGAGATAGAACGGCAACAAAGATATTGCAGTGTGTCCTCTGGTGGCCTACACTATTTAAGGATGCAGTTCAAGGGCATTGAATCTTTAGCTATAAGGGTTTCCTTCATTCGCTGACAGTCAGTGCATCGTTTTCCAAATGTTGATCATTCAGATCGTAGATGTATTAGATGCTTGGGGGGTTGATTTCATGGGACCTTTCCCCAACAGTTAGGGATACAAGGACATCCTTCTTGCCATTTATTATGCGAGTCGCTAGGTTGAAGCTATCCCTACTCGAGCCGCAGACATCTGTATAGTGTGTCGCATTCTGAAAGAAAATATCATCTCGCGGTTCGGGATTCTGAAGATACTGATATCATACGGGGTTAGTCATTCATTAACAAAGAGTTCACGAAATTAACAAAGGAGTACGATATCGAGCACCGAGTCGCATCTCCTTATCATCCTCAGACCAACGGTATGGCAGAATTATCAAAGAGAGAAATCATGATGATACTTCAGAAACTTGTCAAGCCAGACAGGAAAAATTGGTCCCAACTTTTGAACTTAGTCTTCTGGGCATATCAAACCACTTACAAGTCTCCGTTGGGAATGTCACCCTATAGCCTTGTTTATGGAAATCCATGCCATCTGCTAGTGGAATTTATTAATAAATCATTGTGGGCAGTTAACATTTGTAATTTGGACTCACAACAAGGTGGTTAGAAGAGGAAAGAGGATCTGAACAGACTCCTGGAATTTTGAGATTCTGCATATGATAACACATTGATGTACAAGGAGAAGGTAAATGCTGGCACGATCGGCACATCAAACGAAAGACCTTCGAGAGTGGATAGAAAGTGTGGTTATTCGATGCAAAATTGAAGATCTTCCAGGGCAAATTAAAAAGCAAATGGACAGGGCCATTCATAGTTCAATAAGTATGCAATAATGGAAGTATTGAGATATCAGAATTGTCTCCTGGTGCACAACCATTTGTCGTCAACGGTCAACTACTGAAGCCCTACCTCGAGCATGACACTTTCTTGGTTATTGCCGACTCTATCTAAGTATTACGCTATGAAGATACATCCACATCGGTAGCAACATCAAAAGATTTAGATAATGCCACTCAAAAACTTTTCCTTTAAGCTTTTTATATTTTCTTCTTTTCTTTTTTTTGTTTTCAGTTTTCGTTACTCATAAAATAAATATATATATAACAATAAAAAAAAGTGTATCGCTTCTTTAAGCGGGAAGAGCTAAAACTTTTCACACACAGTACAAATTGCTTTCAAAGATGAAAAGTTTGTGTGATGGATAGGTGGATCTGAGCTGGCTGTTGAGGTGAATCTGGATAAGGATTTGTGGAACTTGAGGGCTGTCGAGGCTTAAATCCTAATTTTAATAGAGTCCCGACACATTATTAATCCAAAGGTCTGAGTCCAGGCTCCAGATTTCGGATGAAGTGATATGCGGTTTAAAGAAACTAGCATGTTCTAAGTTCTTTTATTTTCCTTTTCCTTTTTCTTTTTGCTTGCACTTATTTATAGAATAAGTGTTTGCTAAGGGACTAGCAAAGGTAAAGTATAGGGGAATGATGAATCTGTGATTCATCGCCTTTATTCTTTCATTTTGGCTAAAATCCTTGGTAAAATGCATGTAAATATCCACTAATTCCATCTAATTAACATCCTAACCACAAGTATTAATATTATATATTTAACACTTATTTTCACCAAAATAAAAGAATAAAGAGAAAAAGGAAAATAAAAATAAAAAAAAGGTTGGATATGTAATATACAAACTGATCCTAACCCCGAGACCAGGTCAATATTGACCGAGTCGACAAAAGAAATAAGTAGGGGGAGATAAGGATCCTAACTTATAAAAATATCAAGAAAATCAAGACCAAAAATGTAATTTACCCATTTTTCATAATGCAAATACTTCACCCATTTTATTTATCATCAAAACCACTCCAAACCAAAACACTTCTTTTATAAAAATTGTTCATAAAAATATATAGTATTTTATAAAAATATTAGAAAAATATTTCGGTGTAAAAATAAAATAACTGTAATGACCCGGAAAAGCCGTAAAAGCCAACTTCCGAGGTTCATATCTATTTATAGAAAACTCCAAATTGACCAAACTCACTTTTAAAATCCGTTTTGTATATAGTACTATGTATTAAAAATATCAGAAAAATATTCGGATAAAATCGGTGAGTTTCGGCTTTTTGGACCCGTTGTATATATATACCATATGTACAAACTTCCAGGATTTTTAATTAAATAACCGTAAATCGTATTAACTTAATCCTTTTTCCTAAAATCATCTAAAATTGTATATAAAAATATAAAAATATAATAAAGCTAAAATAACGAAAAAATCCGGAGGCCCGAAGCCGCTACTTTTTTCGTCCGGGCCTCATAACTCGGCCGTATGAACTCCGAATTGAGCAAACTCTGTCCCTAAAATTATTTTTTTTAATTATTTACAAAATGACACTAGTTTCGCTAAAATCGGAGTTAATGCGAAAAATGCGGTTTTCGGGGTCCGTATGTGGTATAATTGAACAATAAGCCGTAACTTATATTATTATTTAATATATTAATCTCTTATTCTTTTTAATAAATAATGCTTTATTTATTTAATTTATTTAATTAATTTAATTAACTATAATTTATACCTACATTATTCAATTATTTAATATAATGTATTATAAACCTATTTTTATTTATATGTTGTATAAATCTATTTTGTCTTCTTCCTTTTTGTCTTTATTCTATTTTCTCTCCCTGCCACATGGTAGTTTGCCATTTGCCCTCCATTCTTTTTCTCTTTCTTCCTTTTCTTTCCTTCTCCTTCCCCGACTCTTCTTCTCCAAGGAACCTCTCTTCTTCTCCCTCCCACCTCTTCTCCTCCTCTCCAACCACCGCGGTCACCACATCCTCCGCCGGTGACGGGATCCGGCAGCGTGCTCCTCAAGAAAACTCATCTTCCCCGATTTCCGTCCAGGTGCATCCTCTTCCCCGCCTATATATACCTCGTCAACTCCCCCTCACCAGGTATCCGCCATTTTCGCAACTCCACCTTCCCGTGAGCTCCGGATAGAAGAGAGGGAGAGTGACAGCTCCGTCGCTCCTCCGTTGAGCGAGGTAGAGGAGATCGAGTGAAGCCGGCGTGATCTGTTGCCGGAGTTGAGCATCTGTTCCTCCGCGCATGAGCCTCTGCGTCGCGCCGCCGCATCGAGGCGATAATCACCTGGAGTTCCTCCACGAGCTCCATTCCCAGGCGATAGTTCATCCACATCGACGATTCCTCCGTTTAATTTTCAGGTTAGATCATTTTTTTTACTCTCGATTCCCGTCTTCTCTTCTCGCCCCAATCTCTGTTGTCCATTGTTTTCTATCAATTTTTATTTTCAAATCAGTTCTGATCATCACTCTGATCATCACCCGCACTCACCTGCACATAATTCTTCACAAATCTCTCTCACGATCTGTTCCCCAGGTCCATCACGGATCTGGATTTGATCTCACTCCTCCACAAACTACAGAGATCTCCATTCACTCTATTTTTTATTGTTTCTACACATCTGAAATGGACAGACTTGTTTAATTGGGAATTGCTTTCGGATTATTGTTTAGAATTTCATGAGAAATTTCCGTGAGTAGATCCTTGAATTGCATGTGAATTCCTCCATTTACTGTTGAATGCCGAGAACATAACTCCAACTCTGATGTAATCGATGGATAAAGCTAAAAGTTGATCTACGAGTTACATGGATCTGGAATTAGATGGCTGGTGGTGTTTGATTTAAACCTTACTATTTAATCATAAGCTTGTTGAGTGTAGTCCGATTCTCTACGAATCGAGACGAGAATTTTATTGCAGGTCTTCATCGACATCAAGGCATAGTACCAGATTTGATATCATCCATTGCGATCCGCGTTGAGACATTGCACCTGAAGATTCGAAAGCATATCCTTGAGCTGACGCACTTCTGATCCGATCTCCTAGAGATGAGAATGAAGTATACGTATTAGATTAAGCTTCGTAGAGTCCGCAACATTCGGAAACCAGATCCGGGACCTCTCGATTTGATCAGCCGCACCCAGAAATCGAAACACTGTTGAACAGAACGACCTCTGTGCTTGAGAGTTCTGTTGTCCGGAACAGAATTGGAAAAGAACAATGCGTTTCCAGATTGCAGAATCACCATTCAATCACTTGGAGTCATAGCACCATTGTTGATTCGCACCTAAAGCTACTACCAGCTTGGGGAGATTCCGATTGTTATCGCCGGAAGCACTCGTCATTTGGATCTACTTAAATTTGGCCATCGGATCAGAGCAGGACATCAATTACCTGCAGTAAGTCGTTCTGCAAAGAGGAATCGGGCAAGAACACCTCAACCCTCAGCCGTTGGATCATTTTGGATTTAACGTACGATCAAGCAACACGTGCCTGCCTTCAGAATAGCTGTACGCGACCAGCCTTGTCAAGCGCTCTGGACGTTTATTCACGCGTGACATGCCGGCAGTTTAGCATTTGACGACATCACGCGTAGATCACGTGATAACTGGGCGTATTGTGCGTAACATCCTCCGTCTTTCTGGCCATTCCACACATACTCCTCTAGCTTCTGTTTGTTTTACACCAATACCCCCAAAGTTCCTGTAAATTACACTTATATCCCTAAAACTGTAAATACTATACATCTTATATACATAATAAATAAAAAAACCAAAAATATAAAAATACACTAAAATACTCAAAAATATTATATTTTCCGTAATATACAGTATAAATAAGTTTTAAAAAAATAAAAAATAAAAAAATATTAAAATCAATAAAAAAATACAAAATTGATAAAAACTTCAAAAATTCATAACTAATTCATTAGAAATCCCCCAAAAACGCACAACCTATCATTTTGAAGGTATTTTCACCTACTTTCTACAGAAAAGACAATAAAAAGATTTTGTTACTGTTTGCTACCTTAAAAATCTAAAAAAACGTCACAGTTTTCAATAAAACATAACTTTTACATTAGAAGTTAACCAAAACCCATAAAAATCATAAAAACCATCTAAAAATCCATAAAAACAGTAAAACACATTTAAAATATAAAAATAACAAAACTAAAATCAAATAAAAAAAATTAAATATTTTCTAATAATAAAAAAATCATAAAATAATTAAAAATTGCAAAAACAATATAAAATTCATAAAATTCAAATAAAAATCCAGAAAAATCTTTAAAAATAAAATAAAATTTAGGAGACCCTTAGCCTAAGTTTTTCCATCGATTCTCTCTAGTTTAATACAGTTTGCCTCCCTGAGTTCGACACTCCCGTACGAATCCACTATACACATTTGTTTAGGAGTATAAATAAAAAAAGATTAACTAACCCTTAATCTTTTCTGATAAAACTCACCTGGTCGATACAACGACTGAAAATCTTCTTTTTTGATTTCTTCGCAGGAATTCGAGAAGGCAGCAGATCAGGTGATTTTTCAGATGGCGCCGTTGCCGGGGAGGCAGCGCTAGGAGGATCGCGAAGCTCTTAGGATAGATTTCATTTTCGCGATTTTATTTCTCTGACCTAACAGTTTCTTGTTTTTGATTTGTGCAGCACAGCTCGAGTCGCGCAGCTCAAAACCGTGAAACCAAGTAGTTTAGAACTCTTGTAATTTCTTGTAAAAAAACATATAAAAAAGTGTCGTAGAAAGGGGCCTCGTAAAGGCATCCCGACTTGTATCTTCTCGGGGTCTATTTCACCAGGGCTGTACTCCTGGGGGAGCAGGGCACCCACCGTGGCTTTTCTCGATCGTGATTTTCTCGACGGTTTTCCGCGGCTTTTCCGAGATAGGTGCTTGTTAGGTGTTTTTCGGCTTTTTCCCTTCTCTGCGCATCGTAGCTTAGCTTAGCTTAGATGCTTGCATAGGATTCGACACCTAGGTGCTTGTATCTAGGGCCAATCCCAAAAAGACAAAAATACGTTAGACGATTTTTCTCTGAAAATATCCAAAAAAAAAGTGATAACCGAAAATTAAAACAGGGACTGCTAACTCTATCTGACTCTAAAACAAACGTAAGGACTCCACTTGTTTTGGGGAGAGCAACCCCCGAAGTGCATACTCAGATCTCAACTTCAGACTTTGCGAGAGAGAGACAACACATAAGGTAGAGCCAGAGTCTGAGCTTCTATCGAAATACTACTTAGTTCACGCCTTGATTCACCTTATTTCAGTGGGTGCTCTCGGGTAGCCGGAAACGGTCCGAGTTCACTTAGCAGAGTGGAAGGTTTAGAGGACACTGCGTAAGGCTCCGTCCTCAAGTAACACGGGTAGCCGGAAACGGTCCGTACTTACTTCCATACTGGCTGAGACTAGGTGAGTTCTGGTGAGAACTCGGGACAGTACGACGTTGAAGTTTCGGGAACCTATCTAATCTCGCCAATCTGAGAGAACGTTGCTTGCCAAACAACTTAAAATCGAAATGATAAACGACCGAACTCTTACGGTCATCACCAGGGTTGTGTTGGTGAATTCGGTGTTTGCTTTGCGTTTGATTTGTGGTGTGAGTCATATATCTTCCAGATCTCAATATCATCAATCAATTGTCATCTGACTCTCAGGATGATGGGCAGACGATCACTTCGTCCGACTCTTACGGCACCGCTCTCACGCATTCGTGCCCATTTATCTAGATTGGTTCAAGAGAACCCCCTCTTTGAACCAGAGATCTATCCATTTCCCTCTGAGATCATGTCTCCTGGCTCGGTTCGCGAGAACCTCCTATTCGAGCCAGAATCAGAACAACATTCTTCTTCCAGGCGTGACTCTGACCCTGGAAACTCTTCTCAGATTCCTTCTCATACTCATTCTCTACCATCATCACCTCCACTTCCAGATCAACAGCAGCTACACATTGATTTGGCGAAGCCTGATTTGGATTCTTTCTCCTTTCCAGACGACATGGCTGGCAAAGGACCACAGACCACTTCAGTTGTTATCGATCAGGCTGCGATCAACAGCGGTCTACTTGCTTCCCTTGAGGCAATACAGAATCAGATTAGAGAGCAAGGTAGAATGATGAATGATGTCCGAGCTGAGCTGACTCAGCTTCGTGCGCAGCGAGATCAGCCTACAGCTGAGCTTCCAGGACCTGAGGATCAGGAGCCGCAAGATGGACCAGAGAGGCCTCCAGAGGACCCGAATCGCACGATGCAGCAACTCTACAACCCTGGAGCTACTACGACCCATCGATGGATCCGTCTCCCTGTCATCCGCGGTAACTTCGAGTTCCGACCTCAGACGATCCAGCTGTTGCCCAAGTTTCATGGGCTATCTACTGAGGAGCCGCACTTGCACCTTCAGGAGTTCGAGCTTATCTGCAGCATGGTGCATGATGCGGAAGTGAACGAGGATACGATCAAACTGATCGCGTTTCCTTTCTCCCTTGTTGATCGAGCAGCCTACTAGCTGAAACACTTAGGGAGATACATTTCGACCTGGGAGGAGCTGAGAACCGTATATCTGAATAAGTATTACCCTCTTGGTCGAACGAATGCTGCTCGAGCCATGATTAGCAATTTCTCCATGATCGGGAACGAACAGTTCCACGAGGCATGGGACCGTTTTAGAGATCTCATTGATCGATGTCCCCACCATGACCTTTCGAAGCCGACTCTTGTACAGAGCTTCTTCGATGGGCTGACACAGGAGTTACAGGGACTGGTGAATGCCGCCTGTGGTGGATCGTATTTCTCGATGCACGAAGACCGAGTCTGGGCCATTTACGAGAAAATGGCAGAGAATTACACCACGATGTCGCAGACTCGAGTTTACAACCAGACGAAGCCACAAACCTATCACCAGCATTCCCGAGTGGCACAAATAGAAGGGAATCCATCTTCTGTAGTTTCTAATTCTCCCGAATCTCCAACCGCTGATATGGGGATCATTTCCCAGAAGTTGGATCGCATGGAAATAATTGAGAAGAAGTGCCAGAACTTAGACAAGCTCGATAAACTTGACGAGCTTGAGAGATGCCTCAGTGATCTGAAGACACAGATTATGTGCCTTCAAGAACTACACACAGATTCCAACCGGTCTTCGAGGTCACAGGCTGACTCTAGTAGCCGAGAACGAGGCATCCTTCCTAGGCCTCCAGTTCAGCACATCTACCATGTGCATTCTGAGCATGTTCATCATGCCTCGGCGTACCCGCAACTTCAGCAGACACCATCATCTGACACCCAGATGGTGGTGTATCAGAGCGACCAGCCCTTGGCATCTATGCCCCCAGCTTATTCGGAGATGCCTGAATCATTGACTGAGGTCAATGGGATCTGGTATGATCGACCGCAGCAACCAGGGATCCGTCGTGATCACCCTGGTTTCCGTTGGTCTACAGGAGGTGCCTCTTCCCAACAGCAACCGCAGGCATCCATGGGGCAGAACAGAGATCATCAGCAGCAGCATTACGGTCCTCGGCAATATCATAATCCTCAGTGGAGGCAGAGCACTTACCAGCCTCAGCAGCAGCAGCAATATCCTCCACAGCAGCAGCCAGCTCCGCAGCAGCCTCAGTATCACCGAGGCGACTCATCCGGGTCTCATGGACCTTTCCATGACAACCCAGCATTAGAATATCTCGCTAACCTTATCACTGATCAGCATGCTTCTTTCAGGCGAGAAATGGATGAGTTCAAAACCCATGTCACTGACCTCGTCAAGGGGAAGTCCGTCTTGCCTGCCCAGATAGAGCCCAACCCGAACAACCTGAAGCGAAAGTCTGAGCAGGTAGATTTGACCGAGCCCACCCTCCAATCACAGGTATTCTCCGATGACTATATTTACTGTGATGACGCTGACTTCATCTCTCTTAGGAGCGGTAGGATTCCAGTAGGCGGAGACTCTACTAGGCTCGAGGACGATACTTCAGATCATGCAAGCGAGCCTATAGACGACATTAATGGCGGTGCTGAAGCCGCAACCTTTGATGATGAAGATGGTGGTGCTGAAGCCACCAAGTCTGAAGAGCAGCCAGAGCCGAACGTCGACATAGCTGCTTTACCGTTTTTCATTTCTGATGATGATGATAGAAAATCACAACAAAATGTAAAAAAGAGAAGAACTCGAAAAAGGAATAAAAAGATTGTTGATTCAGATCTTGATCTTTCTGATTGTTCGAAGAAAGCAAGTCCCTGTTCTCCAAAAACATTTGCTTCTACTTCTTCTGATCCTCCGATTGTACAGACTAACCCGGAGGATGTACAGATACCTTTTCCGAAAGCACTCTGCTTAGGAAAAGGCGCTAAGAAAGAAAATTCCAAAAAGATTCAGATGAATGATCTGACGAAAGAGATGCTCGAAAAGTTTACAATCCAACTCACTCTTTCGGAAGCCTTGGCTCACATTCCTCTTCTGCAGAAAGGCTTAAAAGAACGAACCACCGTTCGTAGAAAGAAGAGGCAGCGCAATCATTGTTCTGAGATCCATGTGTTGACCAAGGATACATGTTACGCTATTCAGAATCGACTCCCGGCCAAGAGATCAGATACGGGAGCGCCGTATGTCAGATGTGAGATCCTCGATCAAACTTTCGATCGGACTCTATTAGATAGCGGATCTTCGATTAATCTCCTTCCATCTTCCTTACTCGACAAGTTCGAGTTCGGGCCTCTTCAACCAAGCCGAACGGTCTTGCAGTTTGCTGATAGATCAGTCAAGAGGCCTAAGGGTTTAATCGAAGACGTTATCGTCACCATTCAGGGTTTGCAATTCCCCGTGGACTTCGTCGTGTTGGACATGGCGGTCCCTGAATGTGTGTCCGATACCCCAATCATATTAGGACGACCTTTTCTGGCAACAGCAAAGGCCGTATCCGATTATGGTACTGGGAAGGTGTACTTTCGCGTCCAGGGAGAAAGTATACATATAGAGACGATCCAAGATCATAACTCTAGAGCAGCTGGATCAGAGAGAGCATCTGATGATGAGCCCGACAGCCATCAGGATTGTGACTTCGTACAAACCGATGATGAGGCCATCTGGGCCGAACCGAGTACCCAATCTTTCATTCCACCTTCAGTTGAAGCCGAAATTCAGATATCTGAGGATGGGAGATTGGAGAGCACAATCCTAGAAGAGAACATCGAGAATCTTGACAGAGACGATTCTGATACTTTTTCAGATCATTCATGCATTCTATATCCCTCCGAGTCAGAAGTGAATACTCAGAGTCATCAGTCATCCGCAGATCATTCCGATTCCGATGATGCTGATTGGCAGTGCTTTGCTGAATTCCTATCACTTCAGACTCCTTTATCAGAGCCTACAACCAACCTGGAGACCATATCGAATCAGAACATCCAACCATCTCCAGATCTTTCTGAGTCAGAGCAGGCAGAGCTCATGCACACCGATCTAGTAGCCTACACCCAGGCTCTAATAAAACCCGCCCTCCCTGTCCCTTCTCCCCCTGAACTCAAACCGTTACCTCAAAGCATGAAGTACCGATTCCTTGCGGGTGAATCGAAAATGTTTCCGGTCGTCATCTCTTCTAATCTGACCGAAGATCAAGAATCTTGTCTGATGGCGATTCTTGAAAAGAACCGCAAGGCGATCGGGTGGTCAGTAGCCGATCTCCATGGGATTAGTCCGGCTCTCTGCTCCCACCACATCTTTCTCGAGGATGACGCCAAGCCATCTCGTGAGTTTCAGCGCAGGCTGAACCCGAATCTTCGAGAAGTGGTTATGAAGGAAATATCCAAGTGGTGGAGCGCCGACTTTATCTATCCCATCTCCGACTCGAAATGGGTTAGTCCTTTGCATGTGGTACCCAAGAAGACGGGTATCACCACAGTGATCAACGAGGACGGAGAGGAGATCGCTACCCGAGTACCGACTTCTTGGCGCGTCTGCGTGGACTACAGACATTTGAATCAAGCGACCAAGAAGGATCACTTTCCGCTACCATTCATCGATCAGATCATCGAACGGTTAGCCGGGAAGAGCCATTATTGCTTTCTCGATAAGTACTCGGGATATAATCAAGTAGCCATTGCTCCAGAAGATCAAGAAAAGACGACATTCACATGTCCGTTCGGAACGTATGCTTTCAAACGGATGCCCTTTGGATTATGTAATGCTCCGGCTACATTCCAGAGGTGCATGCTTTCGATATTCGCGGACATGGTGGGAGATATCTTGGAGGTCTTCATGGACGATTTCTCGGTCTACGGCGATGATTTTGATTCTTGCCTTTCTAGCCTAGACCGCGTGCTTCAGAGGTGCACGGAAGTTAACCTCGTGCTTTCTTGGGAGAAGAGTCATTTCATGATGACTCAGGGGACGGTCCTTGGTCACATCATCTCCAACCGGGGCATGGAGGTGGACCCGGCCAAGGTGGATATCATAAAGAAACTCAATCCACCGTCCAATCTGAAACAGCTACGGTCATTTCTTGGGCATGTCGGTTTCTACCGACGTTTCATTCGAGACTTCAGCAAAATTGCCCGACCGTTATCTGATCTTCTAGCGAAAGACACTGAGTTTATAGTTGATGATAAGTGTCTTCGGCTTTCGACACTCTCAAGAACATGGTTGTAGAGGCTCCTGTCCTTCAGCCACCCGATTGGTCTCTCCCATTCGAGATCATGACGGATGCCTCAGATTTTGTCGTTGGGGCTGTGTTGGGACAGAGGAGGGATGGCCTTCCATACGCCATACACTACGCTAGCAAGACTTTGGATTCCGCGCAGCGGAATTACACGGTTACAGAGAAAGAGATGCTAGCTGTAGTATTTGCCTTAGACAAATTCAGATCCCACATCTTAGGATCCAAAGTCACAATCTTCACTGATCACACCGCCATCAAGTACTTAATGGATAAGAAGGATTCGAAGCCGCGTCTGACCAGATGGATCCTTCTACTCCAGGAGTTCGATATTGTTATCAAGGATAAGCCTGGAGTCAAGAATGTGGTGGCGGATCACCTCTCCCGACTAGAACTACCCGAGACTTCTGATTTTGATACACCAATCACCGAGACCTTCCCCGATGAGGCGATTCTTGCTGTCGCCTCGCTGCCATGGTATGCCGACATTGTGAACTTTCTTGTTGCTAAGAAAGTTCCGCAAGGTTGGTCCAGACAGAGACTTGAGACTTTCCTCGCGAAAGCCAAGTCTTACCATTGGGAGGATCCGGTCCTTTATCATGAAGGAGCGGATTCCGTCTGGCGTAGGTGTATTCCTCAGGAGGAATACCAGAGTGTCCTCATGTATTGTCATCGATTAGAAGCTGGAGGACACCATTCAGGGAAGAGGACAGCACAAAAGGTGCTCCAATCCGGCCTTTGGTGGCCTACGCTCGTTGCGGATGCTCATGCATTCGTAAAGAGATGTACTGACTGCCAGAAGATGGGTACTTGTGGACATAAAGACATGATGCCAATGCAGCCGATCCACTTCTGTGAAGTGTTCGATGCATGGGGTATCGACTTTATGGGCCTATTTCCTAAAAGTCAGGGGTTCGAGTATATCCTTTTAGCTGTGGATTATGTGATTCGTTGGGTGGAGGCTATTCCTGCCCGAGCCGCAGATGCAAACACGGTTTGCAAGTTCCTGAGAAAGCATATCATTACGCGGTTCGGAATCCCTCGTGTTCTGATCTCAGACGGGGGTAGCCACTTCATCAACGACAAGGTAAGAGCACTTGCTAACGAGTTCGGTATAGACCATCGGGTTGCTACTCCATATCATCCTCAGACGAATGGTCTAGCCGAGGTTTCGAATAGGGAGATCAAGACGATCTTGCATAAGGTTGTTCGCCCAGACCGAAAGGATTGGTCGCAACTTTTGGACTCGGTTCTCTGGGCATATCGAACATCCTTCAAGACTCCATTAGGTACATCTCCCTTTCGACTCGTTTATGGCAAGCCATGCCACTTACCTGTTGAGATCAAGCACAAATCCTGGTGGGCAGTGAAAGAAGTGATATTTGGACTAGATGATTCGGGAGATCAGAGGCCGACTGAACTAGCAGCCCTGGAAGAGATGAGAGATCAAGCCTTCACGAGTAGCCTGCATTACAAAGAGCGGATGAAAGAGTGGCATGATGCTCACATCAGCCACAAGCAGTTTGAGCCGAATCAGAAAGTATGGCTATTCGATGCGAGACTGAAACTATTTCCAGGGAAACTTCAGAGTAAATGGAAAGGCCCTTACATTGTCAGAAAGGTGTACGATAACGGTAGCATTGATATATCTGAGTTGTCATCTGAGTCCACCTTTCGAGTCAACGGTCAGCGATTGAAACCATTTCTCGATCATGATCCGTCGACCGTTGAAGTTGCCCCGATCCATTTTGTATGAGATGATCTCTTCACTCTTACACTTCGCATCTCATACCTGATTTTCAACAATCATTTTGTATATATTTCCGATTTCATCCTTTCTTCTTTTCGTTTGTCGTACACCCTTAGGTTCATCTAGATTTTGCTATACTTAGGATGTGCTTTATCCTAAGTATAGGGGGGTGTAGACACCATGTTGTTTGTATCGTCCTGTTCGGTCACCCCTGTTGTTGCTTATACTTAGGGTGTATTTTACCCTAAGTATGGGGGGGTGATCTCGCTCATATCCCCTTTTGATCGTCGTCGGTTTTTGTCTCGTCTGCTCCCTCGCTTATCCCTCACTTTTTGATTTTCGTCTCTATACTTAGGGATATTTTACCCTAAGTATAGGGGGGACAAGCCGAGCCGCTGAGTATGTGCATTCTCTTGACCTCGGTCATCTTCGGTCTTGAGTCCGCTATCCTTAGGACCACTTGATCCTAAGTATAGAGGAGATGACCGACTTCTATTCTTTTATTCATTATTCTTTGAGTCATTGTAGTATAGGTTCTTTTCACCGATCTATACTTAGCCCGAGTTATGTCTTCCTTTGCCGCTTCTTTGGTCACTATGAGGACATAGTTCACGCTAAGTATAGGGGGGTGTCGTATATATATGCTATATATACTTTAGAAGCCATAACTCGTACTTTCTCGTATTTTTAATAATAAGGCTTCTTAAAAGTATGGGTTTATATTTTGGGTTTTTAAAAGCCGCAAGAAAACCGTAAAAATGTTTTTAAAAAAAATGGCTTAAAAATTGTAGATAAAAAAATGTTATAAAATTCTTGGATAAAATCCTTAAAAATTTGAAAATAAAATCCTCATAAAAAATCTTGTATAAAAGCCGTATAACTTGTATATAAAACTTGTATAAAATCCCTTGTAAAATACACAAAAATCTGTGTAAAATTTGTGTAAATCGAATTGATCCACTAACTTTTACAAAAAGACCCCTAAAAATTGAAAAGTTTAAAATCCAATAAAAATTTGCAAAATTCTTTAAAATCCACTTAAAGCATTTAAGCCGAAAAATTTCTCTCATAAAAATTGTTGCATTCATTAGCATTTTTCAGAACAAGTTTGATTCTTGAACCGAATGGATCTAAGTCCGAGAGATGGAGCTTGGTTTAAGCCTTAATCCACTTAATTCAAGAGGGACTTTATTAGGATAGGGAATTAAGACTCTTCAGGTCTTGTAGACTTAATTCTTTGGGTTCCATGAGACCGTGTTCGGAATTCAACTTGAAAGTGCCTAAGTAGGACACCTGGTGTCATCCGTTGAACTCTTCTCCATTTGAACCAATTTTGAGCTCATGCACTCTGCACTTAGCTCGACCTGCCTGGAGTTGCGAACGGCAATCCATTTCGGTGGTGCGTTTCCATCCTTATCTGGTGGTGGTGATGTCTAAAGACGGGAGAGATTGGGGTTGAAATAAAGCTTCGGATGAGGGAAGGATCTGCTGGCACAATTTTTTCTAAGACCCCAAAAAATGGGCGGAATGAAAAGATGCTATATCCGTCGGGGCATAAAAGACCGATGCAGTGCAACAATCATTACTACCAAAGAAGCCAAATACACCAAATTCCGAAAATGACCACAATGGTCCGAGCTTCAGAAAAGCATGCATGTCTTCGTGGAGACTTGGCTAAACTGGCCAGGCTTCACCGGAGATGTGATTACACTGATCACACTCCAGTTCTCTTCTCCTTCTTCTACTTCCTCTCTTACTCGATTGTGGACACAGCACGACCTGACCTCAGAAGGAAATACCTCCCTCCTCGAGGACTGAGTTGCTGGATAAGGGCCCAATGGAAGTGTGTAGCTGTATGGGCGGTTTCTTCGCTTCTTTAAGCGGGAAGAGCTAAAACTTTTCACACACAGTACAAATTGCTTTCAAAGATGAAAAGTTTGCGTGATGGATAGGTGGATCTGAGCTGGCTGTTGAGGTGAATCTGGATAAGGATTTGTGGAACTTGAGGGCTGTCGAGGCTTAAATCCTAATTTTAATAGAGTCCCGACACATTATTAATCCAAAATTCTGAGTCCAGGCTCCAGATTTCGGATGAAGTGATATGCGGTTTAAAGAAACTAGCATGTTCTAAGTTCTTTTATTTTCCTTTTCCTTTTTCTTTTTGCTTGCACTTATTTATAGAATAAGTGTTTGCTAAGGGACTAGCAAAGGTAAAGTATAGGGGAATGATGAATCCGTGATTCATCGCCTTTATTCTTTCATTTTGGCTAAAATCCTTGGTAAAATGCATGTAAATATCCACTAATTCCATCTAATTAACATTCTAACCACAAGTATTAATATTATATATTTAACACTTATTTTCACCAAAATAAAAGAATAAAGAGAAAAAGGAAAAAAAATAAAAAAAAGGTTGGATATGTAATATACAGACTGATCCTAACCCCGAGACCAGGTCAATATTGACCGAGTCGACAAAAGAAATAAGTAGGGGGAGATAAGGATCCTAACTTATAAAAATATCAAGAAAATCAAGACCAAAAATGTAATTTACCCATTTTTCATAATGCAAATACTTCACCCATTTTATTTATCATCAAAACCACTCCAAACCAAAACACTTCTTTTATAAAAATTGTTCATAAAAATATATAGTATTTTATAAAAATATTAGAAAAATATTTCGGTGTAAAAATAAAATAACTGTAATGACCCGGAAAAGCCGCAAAAGCCAACTTCCGAGGTTCATATCTATTTATAGAAAACTCCAAATTGACCAAACTCACTTTTAAAATTCGTTTTGTATATAGTACTATGTATTAAAAATATCAGAAAAATATTCGGATAAAACCGGTGAGTTTCGGCTTTTTGGACCCGTTGTATATATATACCATATGTACAAACTTCCAGGACTTTTAATTAAATAACCGTAAATCGTATTAACTTAATTCTTTTTCCTAAAATCATCTAAAATTGTATATAAAAATATAAAAATATAATAAAGCTAAAATAACGAAAAAATCCGGAGGCCCGAAGCCGCTACTTTTTTCGTCCGGGCCTCATAACTCGGCCGTATGAACTCCGAATTGAGCAAACTCTGTCCCTAAAATTATTTTTTTTAATTATTTACAAAATGACACTAGTTTCGCTAAAATCGGAGTTAATGCGAAAAATGCGGTTTTCGGGGTCCGTATGTGGTATAATTGAACAATAAGCCGTAACTTATATTATTATTTAATATATTAATCTCTTATTCTTTTTAATAAATAATGCTTTATTTATTTAATTAATTTAATTAATTTAATTAACTATAATTTATACCTACATTATTCAATTATTTAATATAATGTATTATAAACCTATTTTTATTTATATGTTGTATAAATCTATTTTGTCTTCTTCCTTTTTGTCTTTATTCTATTTTCTCTCCCTGCCACATGGCAGTTTGCCATTTGCCCTCCATTCTTTTTCTCTTTCTTCCTTTTCTTTCCTTCTCCTTCCCCGACTCTTCTTCTCCAAGGAACCTCTCTTCTTCTCCCTCCCACCTCTTCTCCTCCTCTCCAACCACCGCGGTCACCACATCCTCCGCCGGTGACGGGATCCGGCAGCGTGCTCCTCAAGAAAACTCATCTTCCCCGATTTCCGTCCAGGTGCATCCTCTTCCCCGCCTATATATACCTCGTCAACTCCCCCTCACCAGGTATCCGCCATTTTCGCAACTCCACCTTCCCGTGAGCTCCGGATAGAAGAGAGGGAGAGTGACAGCTCCGTCGCTCCTCCGTTGAGCGAGGTAGAGGAGATCGAGTGAAGCCGGCGTGATCTGTTGCCGGAGTTGAGCATCTGTTCCTCCGCGCATGAGCCTCTGCGTCGCGCCGCCGCATCGAGGCGATAATCACCTGGAGTTCCTCCACGAGCTCCATTCCCAGGCGATAGTTCATCCACATCGACGATTCCTCCGTTTAATTTTCAGGTTAGATCATTTTTTTTACTCTCGATTCCCGTCTTCTCTTCTCGCCCCAATCTCTGTTGTCCATTGTTTTCTATCAATTTTTATTTTCAAATCAGTTCTGATCATCACTCTGATCATCACCCGCACTCACCTGCACATAATTCTTCACAAATCTCTCTCACGATCTGTTCCCCAGGTCCATCACGGATCTGGATTTGATCTCACTCCTCCACAAACTACAGAGATCTCCATTCACTCTATTTTTTATTGTTTCTACACATCTGAAATGGACAGACTTGTTTAATTGGGAATTGCTTTCGGATTATTGTTTAGAATTTCATGAGAAATTTCCGTGAGTAGATCCTTGAATTGCATGTGAATTCCTCCATTTACTGTTGAATGCCGAGAACATAACTCCAACTCTGATGTAATCGATGGATAAAGCTAAAAGTTGATCTACGAGTTACATGGATCTGGAATTAGATGGCTGGTGGTGTTTGATTTAAACCTTACTATTTAATCATAAGCTTGTTGAGTGTAGTTCGATTCTCTACGAATCGAGACGAGAATTTTATTGCAGGTCTTCATCGACATCAAGGCATAGTACCAGATTTGATATCATCCATTGCGATCCGCGTTGAGACATTGCACCTGAAGATTCGAAAGCATATCCTTGAGCTGACGCACTTCTGATCCGATCTCCTAGAGATGAGAATGAAGTATACGTATTAGATTAAGCTTCGTAGAGTCCGCAACATTCGGAAACCAGATCCGGGACCTCTCGATTTGATCAGCCGCACCCGGAAATCGAAACACTGTTGAACAGAACGACCTCTGTGCTTGAGAGTTCTGTTGTCCGGAACAGAATTGGAAAAGAACAATGCGTTTCCAGATTGCAGAATCACCATTCAATCACTTGGAGTCATAGCACCATTGTTGATTCGCACCTAAAGCTACTACCAGCTTGGGGAGATTCCGATTGTTATCGCTGGAAGCACTCGTCATTTGGATCTACTTAAATTTGGCCATCGGATCAGAGCAGGACATCAATTACCTGCAGTAAGTCGTTCTGCAAAGAGGAATCGGGCAAGAACACCTCAACCCTCAGCCGTTGGATCATTTTGGATTTAACGTACGATCAAGCAACACGTGCCTGCCTTCAGAATAGCTGTACGCGACCAACCTTGTCAAGCGCTCTGGACGTTTATTCACGCGTGACATGCGGGCAGTTTAGCATTTGACGACATCACGCGTAGATCACGTGATAACTGGGCGTATTGTGCTTAACATCCTCCGTCTTTCTGGCCATTCCACACATACTCCTCTAGCTTCTGTTTGTTTTACACCAATACCCCCAAAGTTCCTGTAAATTACACTTATATCCCTAAAACTGTAAATACTATACATCTTATATACATAATAAATAAAAAAACCAAAAATATAAAAATACACTAAAATACTCAAAAATATTATATTTTCCGTAATATACAGTATAAATAAGTTTTAAAAAAATAAAAAATAAAAAATATTAAAATCAATAAAAAAATACAAAATTGATAAAAACTTCAAAAATTCATAACTAATTCATTAGAAATCCCCCAAAAACGCACAACCTATCATTTTGAAGGTATTTTCACCTACGTTCTACAGAAAATACAATAAAAAGATTTTGTTACTGTTTGCTACCATAAAAATCTAAAAAACGTCACAGTTTTCAATAAAACATAACTTTTACATTAGAAGTTAACCAAAACCCATAAAAATCATAAAAACCATCTAAAAATCCATAAAAACAGTAAAACACATTTAAAATATAAAAATAACAAAACTAAAATCAAATAAAAAAATTAAATATTTTCTAATAATAAAAAAATCATAAAATAATTAAAAATTGCAAAAACAATATAAAATTCATAAAATTCAAATAAAAATCCAGAAAAATCTTTTAAAATAAAATAAAAATTAGGAGACCCTTAGCCTAAGTTTTTCCATCGATTCTCTCTAGTTTAATACAGTTTGCCTCCCTGAGTTCGACACTCCCGTACGAATCCACTATACACATTTGTTTAGGAGTATAAATAAAAAAAAGATTAACTAACCCTTAATCTTTTCTGATAAAACTCACCTGGTCGATACAACGACCGAAAATCTTCTTTTCTGATTTCTTCGCAGGAATTCGAGAAGACAGCATATCAGGTGATTTTTCATATCACCCCTACTTATGAGTACTCTACACTTAGGACGTACTTTTTTCTAAGTATGGGGGGATGTACAACCTGAGTTATTTCATTCTTTGATCATCCCCCTCGTCTCCTCTTCTTGTCTATACTTAGGGATATATTACCCTAAGTATAGGGGGAGATAGCCTGAGTACGATCTATTCATTCCCAACCTTGACCCCCCATGCTTTGTGTACAATCTGCTATACTTAGGAGTAACTGATCCTTAGTATAGGAGGGACGGTTGACTTCTCATTTATATATGCATTCCATCATTACTTTATTCTTTAGACTTTTCTATACTTAGTACGAGTTATGTCTTCTCTTTTCCTCTCCGATTTATGAAGACATAGCTTGAGCTAAGTATAGGGGGATCGTATATATTGTGTATATACTTTATCCATAACTCATACTTTTGTATTTTTAATAATAATTATGACTAAAATACTTTATAAAACACAACACATATCCTTGTAAATTCATTAAAATCACATAATAAAAAGATGAATATTATTCCTCAAAATTTGTGTATACACTGATTAATAAATCAGATGGAAATACTTTTTACAAAATATTTGAAAAATAGTTTGAAATCCTTTTGAAAAATCTTTTGAAAGTTGTTTGGAAAATATTTTGTAAAATGTTTTCCACCTTTATAAAAAGATTTTGATTGTAGAAACTTCTTCTCTTTGTGTGAAATAAAAATATTTGAAAAAAAGGCCATTTGCAAATGGTTTTGAAAAATGGTTGCAAAAATATTTTAAAAATTCTATAATAATTGTTCGAAAAAAAACCTTTGCAAAATGAGTTTAAAATATGTGTAATATTTGTAAAGATTCATTGTAAAAATTATTTTGGATTATAGTTTGCAAAATTGTTTGTACAAACATTTTCATATAAGTTTGAGGAATATATACGTCACATTAAAACTCTTTATTAACAATATATACATATCTATAAAATTGATCACTTATCCCTTGTAAATTCTGAAAAACCCAACTCGTGTAAATATAAGATGCAACCCCTTGTAAATATTCGTACATGTTTTTAGCCACAATCTTTTTGTTTTCAAAAATCTCAAAAACACTTGCAAAACTAAAAATACAAAAACATTTGCAAACTCTTTTTGAAAGTTACCAAAAAAATTTGCATTGACGTCATCTTTTTCAAAAATCCATAAAAAGTTCAAGACTTTGAAAATTGCATCATAAAAATATTTTCGGCATTGTACATAGCATTTGCATAGCATTCACATTTTTTGAATTGAGTTTGATAATTTAACAAGTCTAAGTAAAATCTAAATATTGGAGCTTGGTTGGACCTTAAATCTACCTAATCACAGGAACCTTATAGGAGATACAATTGATGTACTCAATTTCTAGTTGACTTAATTCTTTAAGAATAACGAGACTAGGTTCAATGGATTCTTCACTGCCTAAGTAGAGAATTTCGGAGCACACACACAGCTCTTGTTGATAATGACCTTAGTTGGACACCTGCACCTTTCACTTGGCTCGACTCAGTTGGAGTGGTGAGGAGATTGGATTTGCCAGTGTGAGATGCAAACAAGTGAAAATATTTGTCCTCGTCTAGGAAGAGAAGTGCACCTCAACCTGTCCAGTAGTAGAGACGCCTGCAGACAGGAGAGTGTGGGTTGCAATAATGCTTCAAAAGAGGGATAGTCTACTAGCTTAAGAAGAAAAACTCCTTATGTAAATGCTGTTGTATATAGTGTTTCAAAAAAAACTCCAAAAAAGTGGACAGTCCTGATTGAAAATAAGATGCTTGCGGAGTGTACATATTTGTACAGTCAATAAGCAAGCTTGTGCTTCAAAGTCATGATATGTGAGCCTGTAGCTGGACGACTTGGCCACACTGATCAAGCATCCAAAGATAGGTAGCTACACTGGATACCATCCATTCTTCTCTTCACCCTCTCCTCTTGAGTTGGTTGCCACTTAAACTTAGAAGGGAATACCCCGCTCCTTGAGGAAAGAGTTGTTGGATTGGAGAATCATTGGGTTGTCATGCAGGAGAAGTTAGTCTCTTTGTCATTTCAGTTGGAGAAAGCCACTATCACATGCACTATACAAGTAAGACATCATAGTCATAAGGGTTTGCATATGAGTTGAAGCATTCTGACCTAGCTATTGAGGAGACTTGAGCAGAGTTTTGGGATACTCGAAGGCTGTTGCATTTCAAATCCGATTCCCAATAAGGTTCTGCTCTCACTAAAATTCCAAAGGTCTGACTTAAGCTCCAAACTTTGATTTTATGAAGACAAGTTTGAGAACTAAGTTCAATCCACTCTCTTTCTTTTTCTTTTCTTTGTTTTTCTTTCTGCATTTATCACATGTGTTTGTTAGGAACTAGCAAAGGAAAGTATAGGGGGGTCATTAATCTCCATTTCATCACCTTTATTCTATCATTTTGGCCTTAAAAACCCTAGCTAATGCATGTAAATAGCATTAATTTGTACAAAATAGCATTCATTATTTGAGGATGGGGAGTTTGCACCAAGGTGCATGTAACTTTACATGCACCAGCGCTTACATCTTTCGCAATTTTTTTACTTTTTTGAAAAATATCACCATGTATATTCATCCATATATCCCTCCAATATGTCATTCGAATTTTGTCAGAAACAGAGACTCCTATGACCTCCATCCAGAACAGGTCGATTACAGCAATTCTAAGACCGTTAAAATTACATGCTCTGGATGGAGGTCATGTGAGTCTCTGTTTCTGACGAAATTCGAATGACATATTGGAGGGATATATGGATGGATATACATGGTGATATTTTTCAAAAAAGTAAAAAAATAAGGAAGATATAAGCGCCGGTGCATGTAAAGTTACATGCACCTTGGTGCAAACTCCCCATCCTCTCTCTCTCTCTATATATATATATATATATAACTGAATTTTGTAACATATAGGATCCAAATTTAAATTAACATTTCCATCTACTAAAATAATATTTTCATAATTTTATTTCACTATACATGTTGTGATAATATTTATTGTTATATATATGAAACAAGAAATTATAAAATATATTGGAAAGATGCCTAAATTGAAGGCGGCTCACCATATATATGTTGAGACCTTGCCTCATTTGAAGTTTCTCATATATATATATTGAGGATATTAGTGTTGTGTAGAATATCTAGTACGACCTTAAAATATCCGCTAGAGGTTGGCATCTCCATGTGAAGTTTCGAATGAAAATAATTCATGCAAACTCCCTATTTTGATAAAATATAGTATTTTGATAAACATTTTGATATTATTTATAAATCTTGTAACACATTAGAAACACTAAATATAACTCAATATAAAATCCCCGAAGATCCAGAATTTATTTCACAATACAAACCATATCAACCGAAAAATTGAATTTCCCAATAGTCTCTACAACAAAATTGAGCTATATTTTAGCGACGATTAAGTAGAAGTTTGAAAAATAGCAACGAGTAAGCATCGTTATGTTGACTGTTGCTAATGACATAACGACATATATGATATTCGTTGTTAATTTCGAGTACGAAAAATCATTTCACAACGAATAATATCGTCGTTATATATTTAACAACAGCCAATTTACTGACGGATTTTGAAAAAAAAACCATCACTATAACTCAATTTCTTTGTAGTGAGTCGGAGTCAGATAAGAACTCGATAAACAAGATCACTTATTTATTTGGATTTATAGATTCAAAATAAATGTGAATCTACGTGATATATTCATGTGTATTATATTCAGATCTTAAGTTGTATCTATGAAATATTTGAGGTCGCAATGAATTTTTAGTCCAAATTATATGGTGTCATCTAATTTGAAGTCCGATGGTAGTAGCTAGCAAATTTGAAACCAAAACCTTTTGTATTTTCATGTTTGATTTCATATTAGATTTACGTGATAAAGTTTTACTTTTATATTATATTTCATGATATGATTGTATACATGCACAATTATCGACTAATCACACTTAAAGAAACTGACCTATGATTAAATATTCATTAATGAATTAGTTTTCTCACACAATCTTAACAAGGACTTGAAACAACACTCTATGATTTGAATATGATTATGTGTTGATGTGAATAATATGAATGAATACGATTTATTTTACCATTATGACATGTAATATTGTGTTGTGCAATATGTTAGTGGGTTGCATTATAATCCTAAATGAAATTATGAGTGCGTGCATGTGATACACGGTGCAGGATGTATGATTATAGATTGTATGGGGCTTTATACCTAATATATCAAACATTTAAATTTAGAATGTGACCTTGGGAATATTCTTATGAATTATTATCAAATACGAAATGATTTTAAAAAATATCATATATATATATATATTAATATATATAATCAATGGAAAGAACAAATTTAAGTAGGTAAAAATAACTTTTGGTGATAGTTGTTTATTAGACATAATACATAGTATAACAAATATAATAATAATAGTATTTGTATTCAGATATTTGAACATGGATTTGGATCTTTTTGTTGTTACCATATCCATATCCATATTTGGAAAATTCTAATAGCCGATATCCATAGTTTATTAATATTTGACTACTGATGTCTATATTGATATTTTTTGAATATAGTATACAAATATTCAGATGTATCTATACGCATTTTCACCCGTACAACTGGGTCATGTGAAAGCTCGAATATGAAGACTCTAATCATGATTTTAATCTAGGAAAGTTTCCACGTTAAATAACAGTCTCTTGCAATTAGATTTGTTATTTATTATCTTGTGATTAAAGATGCTACCTAACATTTTCTGTTGTGGCTGAGATTTGTGATTGTAGATATGTCAGGTGTGCGAAATCCACACCAATATCAAGTTTGCACCATGCGAGACCAACAACGTGCACACCTTATCATCACCACAAGAAATAAATAAATTGAAAATTAACATTATTAACAAAAAAGTCCACGAAAATAAACATAAACAAATAAAACACCATAAAACAGCGCTACAAATAAAACATCGAATCAAATATATATTCACAGTCGCAAAGCCGTCGAAATATTTATGAGACTACGTCAGTTGTTCGTTAACCGCCATCGATAGTCGGTGCAATGACCAAGAAATTATCATATAATAAAACTTTTGTTGGTGCATTAACCAACAATTGACAGTAGTCGACATCTTCTGAGTGATATTTCATTGACGTCGATGATTTTTAATTATTGAAGACAGTTGTGGATAACAACCGATAAAAAAGATTTAATGTAAATAATTAAATAAGATTAGTTACGATCCTCAAATCATCCTTGCAGATCCCTCCGCAACCGTCGATAATAAATGCCTTCAACGACGATTATTTTTTTGAAAAGTCGTGGAAGCCCCGGTGACAAATGCTTAATTTAGACTAGTGGTTGAAGGAGAGATCATCCTCATTCGAATCCCCACCCGTGGGCACACACACACATTTTTGTATACCATCATTTCCCATAATAAAAAATATAACTCGCTTGCTAGTTGTGTCTAGAAAGCTCACACTCTCTATATAGGCTCGACTTCTTACAGCTCAAACTAAACATTGAGCTGCATGTATAGGTCGTCAAGTTGAGCTTGTGCCAGGTTCTACCATGCTCATTTACTCGGTTCAATGGACTGAAAAAAATAATCACAACTCGTATATAATTTCGTACGTAGGAACATCTTTGATTAGTTGCGTATTCTATCAATGCCGCTGAGTCTCCGAGAGCAACCAATTCCGATGCCTATGATGCATGGGAGCTTGCACGGTAGGATAGACTGCAAGCCGCAGCTCAAGGCGCTCCCCAGAAAGCCAAGGCAGTCGGAGATGGGTCTCTGGCCGAGCAGCCCCTTGACGCAGTTGTTGCTAATATCCAGCATCCCCTTGGCCTGTAATCTCTGGCACGTCGTCCCCACCACCTTGAAGAAATTGCCAGATAGCGACAGGGTCCGCAGGCTTCCCAGCGCACAGAGAGCCTCCGGCACGGTGCCATAGAGCTTGTTGCCAGCGAGGTTGAGCTGCTCAAGTTTCTCCAAGCACACGAAGGAGGATGGGATCTAAAGGGAGGAAGAAGCTATGATTAATGATATTTGATTAAGATTAGCTAAACCAGTTAATTAGCACATACCTGACCAGTGAGCCTATTGTCCGCCCCATCAAACAGAGTGAGTTGCTTTAAGCGGCCAATCTCAGAAGGCAGGCAGCCACTCAACCCATTCCCCTGCAGCACTAACTCCACCATCGTAGCCGCGGCGTCGCCAATGCCACTAGGTATCCCTCCAACGAACCCATTATTGGCCAATGTCAGGTACTTGGCCTTGGTTGACCCGACATTACCCGGGACTTGACCGTTAAAGTCGTTATTGTTCAGGAATAGCACTTGGACCCCCAGAGAGAACACTCCCGCTGGAAGCGACCCGGAGAACGAATTGTACCGGAGATCGAGAAAGGGGAGTGTGGAGATGCGAAGAACGTTCGAAGGGAACGGGCCGGAGAACTGGTTGTTGCTGAGGTCGAGTTCGTAGAAGTACGGGAGTGCGGAGAGGTCGGGGATGGGACCCGAAAAGTTGCTGGAGTTGGCGTGGAAGAAGGCGAGATCGGGCAACTGGTCAAGGAAGCCATAGAGGGACGGGGCACAGAGGCCGAAGCCGTTGAAATCGACGGCGGAGACAGCCGTGGAGGACGGGTCGTCCGGGGGGTGGTCGCAGTAGAAACCCTGGTACGAGGCGCAGATGTCGGGGCCGATCCAGGAGGAGGTGACGGAGAGGGGGTCGCAGGTGACGGTGGATTTGAAGCGTTGGATGACACCGTAGGCGGCGTAGAGCTTCGGATCGGAGAAGTCACCGGGTTGAGGGTCGTCGGAGGATGCAGTCGAGGAATGGAGGAGGACAAATGCGAGGAAGAGGAAGAAGAAGCTCTGGATTGCAGTATCCATTGTTTTGCAAGGAAGAAGACGACGAGGAGGGTAGATGGCCCCAAGGTGAAGAGAATCGGGATAGACAGTTGTACTTCATGCATATGGTCCCTCTTATATAATCGTTTTTAACAGAAATGAGAGATATTTTCTCTGCATCCAACTGTTGTCAAGAGGACCCACGATGAATTTAAACACGGCAAAAGGTGAGATAAGTGTTTGGTTCGGATAATAATATTACCAATAAGTTGTCAGTAGATAATGACAAAAATACACCGTTCCTTACTGCGAAAATTGTAGGCATTCCGATTGACGCTCCGGGCACTATTGCTGGAGCTGGAAGCAAAGGTCATAAATTCCAACATAGCCAGTCGATTCAACAGATTATCGGAAAGATTGAGAAAAATGATACAATGAACCGATATCTACTTAGAAACTAGAAATCAGACCAAATCGGTCAAAATTATTTTAGATTGCTTGACCTGATTGGATTAACCATTTGAATCAAATGCGGGCGATCCATCACTCTTTTTTTTAAGAATCTGTTATTAATTTTAACATAAAATGTAAAGTTTTACAAATTTATCCGTCTCTAACCTAACTCCTTCCAAGTTTTCCCGACATAAAAGTCGCCTCCATTCTGAAGTTTCTCTCATAAAAATCTTGGTTGATTCTCTCTCTTGATTTCGAGAGAATCGTGTGTAGACGACAAAAGTTGTCTGGCCTCCGTCACACTTGAACATGCCAGTGTCCTCTTCAAAGCAACAAATCACAAAAAAACAACAAAGCCTTTTTCCATAACTAAGTAGGGTCAGCATTCAATTTTTTTGCTTCCTATCAGAACTATTTTGGGTCATTCTCATGCTTAAATCTAAATAACTAAGATCTCTTCAGATAGTTTGATTCCAACACTTCTTAGGTATTCTTTGCCCTCTCTTTACAGGCTCAACATCCTAGATGTCACATCTTCAAACTGGTCCATCAACCGATCTCTTTTGCAAATGGCAAACCACCTTAAGCTGATTTCTCTCATCTTATCCTCTGTCGGAGTTACGCTAACTTTCATTTTAATTGCATCATTCTCTCATCTTATACATCTGATGAATATGCCATTCGTCATCTTTATTCAATTATTTTAGCTTAAAATCCCTTATAAAACACCTGCATATAACATTAACTCCATATTCTTACTAACTTGCATCTGTGTGTAAATATTGTACACTTCTTACTAATTTTAACCTAAAATAAATAAATAAAGAAAGAAAGGAAAAATAAAGAAAAGAAAATAAAAAAAAGGAAAGACTGTATACATGCTGACCCAATCCCCAAGAGAAGATCAAGACTTGACCTAATCGACCAGGAATAAAGTAGGGGGATATAGGGTCTTTAAGCAGAAAATCCAAAAAAAAATGTGTGTGGTTGTAAATACTTCTCACTTATTTTGTGTATATCTGTATAAAACTGACACTAATTTATTTGTGCATTAATTGACCTCAAATGAAATAACGTTCACAAACCAAAGTTTATAATAAAAATGTGTTCTAATTAATAAAAATAATTACACAATTAAATAATGTACAGAATAAAAGTAACCACACTTGAAAAAAGCCACTAAGCACTAAGAATAAAATTCCATATGTACTCAAATTGAACCAATCTCACTTCCATTGGATTCTAAATTAAATTATCTTTACAATGATTGTGATTTTATAATTTTTGGAGTTACTAGTAAAAAGTTGATTTTCCGAGGTTGTTTGTGCAATTTTCCCATGTATTTTGTAAATATTGTATTTATATATATTTGTAAATTATTCTTACTAATTATTTGAAATAAAAATAAAAATAATAAATTAAAAATATTATTAAAACAAAAAAATGCTAATTTCCTCATTTGCCCTTGTATATAATGTTATATATGTATATAATATATGTATATAGTTGCTATTTTTCATTAACCGCCATAAAAAAATAAAAATATAACTTTTTATATTTCAAATAAATAAAGTGATGAAAATTTAAAAAAATTAGATAAATTTGTAAATAGTTTTATCTCTTTTTACTTTATATCATTTCAAATTTCATCTCTCTTATCTCTTCCACCAAAAAATTCTAAAATTCTAAAATTCAAATCTCATCTCTATCTTTTCTATTTATATGGCTCGTTCTCCCTCATTCCAACTTGATAAATCTTAAGAGAGAGGAACCCGATCTCTGAGAGAGAAAATTTCGTCGAGAAAGTTGCCTAGTCTCCAAGGCGTCCTATGACAGCGAGTCGGCCTTGTCGAGGCGATCACGGTCCATTTCTGCTCCTAAGGAGAGATCCGTCGTCATTTTTTCTTCTTCTTATTTTTTCCAAGATTAATCGTCTTTTTATTTTTCTCATAGTTGTTTTTCATAGTCATTTTTCTTTATAGATGATGAATCTCCATTTCATCACCTTTATTCTATCATTTTGGCCTCGAAAACCCAAACAAATGCATGTAAATAGCATCAAATTGTATATAATAGCATTCATGATTCATTGTATTAATTCCACATTAAATAAGGTTTTAATGCCAAAATTATAGAATAAAGAAGAGAAAAGAAAAAGGAATAAAATATTGCAAATATTTTATGACCCAAACCCCGAGACCAAGGCCAGCATGGTATTGGTCGACAAGGAATAAAGTAGGGGGAGATAAGGGCCAGTGTACAATAAATAGCTCATTTATTAATTCATTCATTTATGCATTTTTGGCACCTATTTTGTACATAATTATTTCTTCATCAAATAAAGAAACTTTGTACATGAAAGTTGTAGATAATAATGTAAATAAAAATAAAAAATTGAGTTTGAGCAAAAATAATACCCAGTGTACATTTTATACACAGAACAAAAAGCCAAAATCTCAACTTCACAGACCCATATCTTGCAAATAAAAACTCCAAATCACCCAAACTCACCTTTAATTGTATATAGCATTCCATGAACTATTTTATAAATTTGGTTTCATAATTTTTGGAGTCCATATGCAGAAGTGAGGTTTTTAGCCCTTCTTGTATATAGGACTGATTAAAATATTCTTTTTTATTCAACATTCATTACTTATGAATTCATATTTTTAGAATTTTGTAATTAATGTATAGAATACATATACATATTATAAGTTAAAGAAAACCAAAAATAATTTGTAAAATAAAATAAGTTTACAAAATTTATAGACAAAATACCTATGTTATATACCTATATACAACTCAAAAGGTTGGTATTCCTTGATTCTTTTATTCTTTTATATTTTTATAATAATGTATACATTACACATAACTCATTAAAAATGTAAATCCAAAATAAAAATCAAGAAATTACAATAAATAAATTAAGTGTACAAAATACATAGATAAAATACCTATAAGTATACCTACATACATCTATACCTATTTATTTAAAATTATAAATAAACTCATAAAAATCAAATAAAAATATCTTTATAATCACAAAAATAAATTATAAATTTATAAAATAAGCTAATAAAATAATAAAAGAAAATAAACAAATTAAAAATAAAAATACATAAAAATACATGTAAATACATACAAATACACATTATTCAAATAAAACTATAATAAAACACCTTGAAAAATTCAATAAAAATCGTAAATAAATACTAGACGAAATAATACACATTTTTTTATTTATGAGAAAAAATTAATAAAATCATTTAAGGCGTCAAATAATTCAATTTCTCATCAGATTCCATGTTTTGTCTCCTAGCGGCTGACTTGGACGAATCACAGGCCGTCAACAGTTGACCGCTCGGTCAACTGCTCCCCCAGCCGCCCGATGTGACTTAGCGTGTCTCTTCGCTCATCTTCTCCCATTTTTCCCAGGCATACCATCCATCAATCGAAGATGCTTTCTGCACAAGTATTGTTCTCTAATCATCACTGAAGCCCGCTAATTCTTTGGATCAACCTAATACTCTTTAGATCGTGCAATAATCGCCGGTCAATAAGGCTACTCGCCAATGTTTATAAATAACAAGCTCCGCCTCCTTCCTCATTTTGGCCACTTTTATTCCAACCTAAAGCCTAGATCTTGCTCCTGGATTGTTCCTCGTGACAGGGGGAGTAGCCCAGCACCTTGACTCGGCCGGAGGAAGGAGATTTTTGTCGTGGCGGAGCTCCGACGTCCGCCCTGCTCCCTGGAGGCCACCAGGTATAAGAGCTGACCTTTTATGCATTTTTAGTTAGTCTTCGATGTTAGTTTTTCATTCCAGTCATTAGAGTATGTCTTACTTAATGCCTGTAGCTTAAAAATCGAAATTCGAAGTTCGCCGGAGCTCAGCTCCGGCGACTTCTCCACTGATTGTTCCGACTGTCTCCGACCGCCTTGTTCACCCCATCTCGAACCTCAGCGCATTCTCCATCTATTGCACTCATTTGTTCAACCCAGGACCCTAGGTCCTGGCGAATCGGGGCTCCTCCTCCGCCGTTTGCCGGAGCCCCTCCGCCCACCTTCATTTTTGCGTTGCAGCTTCCAAACCTCGGGTCGAGGAGCATCGCCTCGAGCCCCTCTTCCTTTCTGTGCAGGTTAGGTGTACTAAAGCACGCCAGGAGACGAATCCCAGGCGAGCGGAGGTACCTGGAGCTCCGCTTCTTCATCGAGCTCGTGGCGCCGCTCTAGGGCCCCTCCGTTCGATCAAACACCTCCAGCAGCTAGAGAGCCCTGCCAGGAAGCTATTTGGACCATCAGATGCCCGAGGGAGCGCCGGAAGAGCGAGCAGCACCGGATCGAAGGTCGGGGAAGAGGGAGTTCTTCCCTGTTCTTCGTGCCTTCGTCTTCACCGTCCGATTGCGGTCCCAACCCAGATCGCATCAGCATCGTCAGATGGAGCATCGCATCAACCGTCAGATCGGCCTGGCTGATCTAATCTCAGCCTCCCATCGGCGAAGCGTCATCGGGCGAGGAGGTGGCGACGCGTGGCAAGTGAAGAGAGCTGCGCCGTTGGATGCCACGCCTTGTTTAGGGGTAAATTTCACATCCAGCCCCTCCACTTTTTATATTTATTATTTAATGCCAAAAATAAAAGTCTCAGTTGTAAATAAAATGTACATTTTGCAGAAGGACCCCCGATGTTTTAAGATTTGCACTTTAGTCCTTCCGCGCCTCACGTGTAGCAACCACGTGAGGCGCGTGAAATTTTGCATTTAAACCCCGCCGGGCCCCTATAATTATTAAATGGTCCTGAAAATAAAAGTTAAAGTGTATTTTTATTGTGATTTTTGCATGTATGCCCCTGTGAACTATTTTATTTGCAAAAATACCCCTGCAAGGCATTTAATTTTTGAATGCTTTGTCTATTTATTTTGTGCTCCACATTAAATCGAAAAATTTTGTAAAAATAGACTTAAGCTCCTGTTAGTGTACCCTTGCACGCCATATTTTTAGTTTTCCATTTTGTTGCATTTTTGCATTTATTAAAAATAAAAAACATGCTTTTTATTTACTGTCTAGATTATAAAATCCCAAAAAAATATCAAAATGCCTTGAAAAATTCCAAAAAAAAATTTCCTATGGTGTATTTTGAGCTATTTTAGTGTCAGTCCAAAAATCCCTAAAAATCTCAAAAGGAAAACCTTAAAAATTCAAAAATACCCAAAAACTTAAAAAAACATAAAAATTCAAAGAAAAATCAGAAAAATATAAACTCAGGCCCTATTTATGCTATATTTTATTATCTTTAGTAGAAAAATAATGTGGAAAATTTTTGAGGCTATTAGCTATTTTTATGTCAATTTTTGTGACAGCCAGTACCTAGTCCACTGTTTGCTATTATTTAGCTATTTACAAATACTAAAAATATTTGCAAAAATACCCAAAAATCATAAAAACAGTATAAAACCATGAAAATCCTAAAAAGACCTTAGCCCTGAATTTTTGACTATTTTTTGAGTATTTTTGTAAAATATTATAGTACCCCTTTTATGTATACATATGTATTTCCAAAAAAAAGAAAATATAATATAATATATATATAATAATTGTATTTATATATCTATTTATTAACCCTAATATATATAAAAAAAGAGAAAAATATATATATAATAATATATATGTATATCTTTTATTATACTTATAGATACCTATATATATATATTATATGTATTATAAGCTACATACTAACCCTTTAGGGATATATATATATAATTAATATATTTATATTATATGTATATTTACATATACTACTTAATTATTATATTAAAAAAATAAAAAAAATAATAAAATTAAAAACCCACACAAGGATGACTCTGAGATACTTGTAGGCTATTGCATTTTGGATTGCTCTCTATGGTTCGACCTCTACATGCTTGTCACTGTACATTTTATGGTAGAGTAAATAAAGATTAGTTCACATTTATTTTTGAGCTTTATTGTTGTATTCTTTGGATTGTGGGTTAATTGCTGATCAATCCGTATTCTGTGAGCGGTCGCCTCAACGACACCTTTGTATTATTTATTCATGGTGGACCTCGTGGTTTATGCGTGTTATCAATAGATCTTTAAAAAGAATCCATCTCGATTTGATCCGTCTTCGATTCCGAATTTCCATCTCATTTTCTCGATCTCAACGCGTTATTTTCTATCTTCCACAATCTATCAAATCCGACCACACACGGTGGTCGGAGAATCGTATTCGATTCCTTTCACTTTCGTCAGATCCCCATTCATACCTCCTAATTTTCTGCATCAATAAATAATAAAAAGTTAAAAAAACATTTGGTTGCTCTTCTCTAACCATTGTTTTGCAGGGTAAAAAAAATAAACATAAAAAAATTTTCTTTCATCATCTCTATTTGCATTTCCTATTTTAAGAGAAAATAATAAAAAAAATTTCTTTATTATCATTTTTATATATAAAAAAAATAAATAAATAAAAAAATAAAAACAAAAATAAAAAATTCCAGTGGTCCTCCTACGTGGCCACCGCCCAGGTTCCCGTCAGCACCGACGGCGGCCCCGCTCACCAGCGCCTCAACATTGCCTGAAGCCGCGACTCCAGCTGCGGAGGCCACCACCACTCCCCGTCTCTGCCCTCAGCCTCCTCTGTCGGTGCCGCAGTTCCTCCTGCACGCAGCCCCCGCACGCGGACCACCCTCCTCGCTAGCCCTCCTCCATAGGCGGCCCCGCTGCCCAATAGTCCGCACTCGATGAAGCTTCGTTCCTGCACCGCCAGTCACGGCTCTCCTTCCGCCCGCTCCGCGTGGACGCACGCGGCAGCGCATGATGAATACCCATTCATCACTCTTTATTCTTCTATTTTAGCTACAAAAACCTTTGCAAATACATGTAGATATGTGTAAATACAAATAAATACCAAAAGCATGCATTGTGTAAAAACCTATAATTAGCATGTTTTTGTGCACAAAATAAAAGAATAAAGAGCAAAAAGAAAAAGAGGGAAATATTTAGCATAAATATTGAGCAACCTAACCCAAGGGAGGGCTCAGCATGGGCCTGACCGCATAAAAGCCACAGTAGAGGGAGATAGGAGCTCAAATGTGTGTATATTTGTAAATACATAAAACTATATATTTTCCTCACCCAAAAATATACTTGTACATATTGTGTGTATATTTTATTAAAAAAAACAAAATAAAAAGATAAAAAGCAAAAAGATCAAAAACACCCTTCCTTTACCATGTGTATAAACCACACTATTGTATTTATTTAACCTTGTAAATAAATTCAATTAATTTCTAAACTTTTTGTAATTATTCTATATTATATTTTGTAAATAAAATAAATAAAAAGAAACAAAACAAAAATCAAATAAAAATTACAAAATTGAAAATACAAAAATACATTGTATTTATACCATGTATATAAAGGTATTCAATTAATTATTTCACCCTTGTATATAAGTGATAAAAATAAAATAAAAATATTCTTTTATTCCATATTTTATCTTGTAAATAAATAAAATACAAAAAGAGCATAAAAACACATAAAAATAACAAATAAAAAATCAAAAATAAAAATCCATATAGTGTACATATACCTATATATAGAGCTAACCTATTTTTATTTCCAAAAATTAAATAAAAATCACCAAAAAATAGAAAAAAATAAAAGAAAAATATTTCATGTTTTAAGTTTTCTTTAATTCGACCTATTTTTGCCCTAAAATAAATGGTCAAAGTTCGGGCACACGTGGCCGCTCCTGATTGGGCCACGGGGGAATGTTGACCCCGGTCAACTCCCCCGCGCCTCTTTCCTTTTCTGGCCGTCGCGCGCCGCGCCTCCTTCGCCGAATTTTCCCACGCGACTCCAGCTGTCATCCACTCAACCCCCGCGCCCGGACTCTTCGCCGATCATCCCTCTCCCTCGCCGGATCCTTCGCCATCAAATCTACACTTTCCATCGCCGTCCCCGCTCAACCCTAATCGCCCTGTCACACTATATAGCCATCACCTCCGCCGCCCTCGCGCCGCATCTTTGGCCCCTCTCTTTCTCCCCAGTGACCTCCATTGGCTCCGCCTGAGTGACAGCGAGCGTCAGCCCTTGTTGCAGTGAGGTGAGGAGGCGACACCATCGATCCGGCGTAACCTCGCCGTCCTTGCTCCGCCGCCGCGTCGAGCACCGAGCTTCAGGCGTTGACGACCTTCGAAGCTACGACCCGGAGATAGCCCATCTCCAGCCCAGTCTACTTCAGCCATCAGGTAACCTTAGATCTTTTTAATTTCGTTTAATTTTAGATTTCCCCCAATTCCGACCTCCGACGAACATCTTCGATTCCGGCCACCTCACGTATCATCTCGACCTCCCGACCCGACCATCACCTTCGCACTCCCCTCACGCACCTTCTTCACCCATTCGCACAACCCAGATCGCACAGGATCTGGGATTCGAGTTCCACCGCCGTCGCATCGCCGGAGCTCCTCCGCCACGCCGCACCGTTCATCTTCACGCCACCTAACCGGGTCGAGGCACTTTGCCCTCGACCCGCGAAGCTCCTTGTCTACTTTGCAGGTCCAAGGGAGGTGTCTGAGCCTCCTTCACAGTTCAGCCAGGAGCTTCTTCTTCCCTGACCTCGCCGGAGCCCCTCCAGGGCTCGGTTGGGCCCGTGGCAACCACCAGCAGCTGCGGGACACCCACGCGGAGCTTCTCCGACCATTTGCAGCAGCTGAGGAAGACCGGAGTGCACGCAGGAGGCCGGCGAAGTTCGCCGGCCATCAGTTCTTCCTCCATCCTCGCCAGCCGTCCGATGAGACCCCCGCTCCAGTTTTAATCTCCGACGTCCATCTGAGGAGGAGCAGCGACCGTTGATCTATCTGAGGCGCTCATCAGGACCGTCCATAGCAGAAGAGAGAGGCCCGGAGCCCAGCGTCGTCCGATCTTCCACGTGGGCCTTCCTCCGCCGTCGATCGAGCCCAAGCGCCGAAGGAGTAAAGGCGCGTTTGATCTCCACCGTCCGATCATCCACGCGTCACCATCGGGCCGTCGATATTAATACAGGGGTAAATTTCATAGAGCCCCCTCTGTTTGTCTTATTTCAGTTTAGTCCTGTAATTTTAAATTCTAGTTGTTTATTTTCTGGGTCATTTGCATTCTGGACCTCGCACTTTATTTTAATTGCAATAATACCCCTGCCAGTAGAGACCCACGTGCGTCAGCACGTGTATTTTGGGATTTTTGCATTATATGCCCTGTTGTTCTGGATGTTATTCAATGAATGAAAAGTTTTGTTTAATTGCAAATATACCCCTGTGAACACTTTATATGCGCATGTGCGTTTTTATTTTGGGTTATTTGCATATAGGTCCCTGGACTTTTGGTACTTGTTACCAATAAGCCCTCGGAACTTATTTTTATTACATTTAGGTCCCTGTGTGCCCCAGACACGTGCTTGGCACGTGACTTCTTGGGTAAATTGCACCAGGACCCCAGAACTTTTGGGTATTTGCACTTAGGTCCCTGTGCACAGTGCCCCACCTTTATTTTTGAATAAAATATCAAACGACCTCCAAATCCAATGAAATTTTGACACATGGCTCCTGCCATGGTGTAGGAATTTCTATGATTTTTGGGGACATTTTGGATTTCATTTATTATTTTTAAAAATTCAAAAACACTAATTCTTGCTACTGTTTGACTTTAAAAATACCAAAAAAATATAAAAACTCCACTAAAAATTCCAAAAAAATTAGACATTGTTGTTTACTGGTTGCTTGATTTTCTAGCCAAGTTTGGCTATTTTTCATCACATAAAAACCTTAAAAATTGAAAAACCCCTAAAAACTCATAAAAATTGTAGTAAATAAATTAAAAATCCAAAAACAATAATTAGGGTGCCCAAATTTTCCTTATTCTTCATAGAATATAGGAAAATTACCTTTAGGGCTTTTTGAGATCCAAAATTATTTTATTTTGTGGTCTTAAGCCTTGCTGGACAGTACCCTACATTTTTTGCATTGTTTGATTTTTAATAATTAATTTCTCCATTAGAAAAATTCCAAAAATTCACCAAAAACAGTAAAAAACTTAAAAAACATAAAAACCATTTTTCCATAATTTTTGCATCTTTTGTGTGTCTTTGTATAAATTGTTGAAGTTGCCTTGCATTCACTTTTTCGTATTTTCTCTTCATTAAAAAATCTAAAAAAATTCCAAAACAAATAAAAACTAAAAAAGACTCTTCTGGATTATTGACTACATCGTAGGCTATTTTAGCCAATCTGTGCTCCTTGTGTTCGACCCTGGGAGCTATACCAGGTTAATCTCATAGCAGACCGCTCTTTCTTGTGCTTGCTTGATTTATTTCTTCGAGTGGTTATTTTTCTGGATTGCTCCGTGTTTGTGATTGAGGTCGCAACGACCTAGCATTTATTTTACACCTTTACCTCATCGCAAAAATTCCGACGATCAGAATGGCGCCATTTCACCACATAGAGGAGGTGGTACTGACGCCACCAGCAGAGCCGAGCCAGCCAGCGGTACTGAGGCCGCAGGACGTCTGCATGTAGAGCCAGCTAGAGGTGGTACTGATGCCACCAACATTTCTTCTGATAGAACTGTTGTCTTTCCTCGCACTAATGTATCTCGGAACTCTGATTTGAATAAAGGAAAAGGTTTAGTTTATTTTGATCCCACTATTGTGAATGATGTTTGTGAGGATCCGATCATTGAACCGTCTAGACCTATTCCTAGTCCTTCATCTGAGAAGGACCCTGTGATCCCCTTTCCTAGAGCCCTTGAGTTAGGGAAAGGGAAGAAAAAAGAAAAAGACCCAAAAAAGAGAGAGCAGGAGGAGTTCAGCCAGAGCATGATAGACCGATTTCACATCCAGCTGACCCTCAATGAGGCTTTGCAGCACATTCCTCTTCTTCAGCGGTCCTTGAGAGATAGGACCACAGTCAGGAGGACAAAGAGGAACAAGACCGCAGAAATTCATGTGCTAACAAAAGCCACGTGTTACGCGATCCAGAACCATCTGCCGACTAAGAGGCCAGATTTAGGGGCCCCGTATGTCAGATGTCATATCAGTGAGCAGAGGTTCGACCGTACTCTCTTAGATAGCGGATCGTCGATCAACCTTCTTCCGGCAGCCCTTCTCCACCACTTAGAGTTGGGCACTCTTGTACAGAGCAGGACATACCTTCAGTTTGCTGATCGGTCTGTCAAGAGGCCAAAGGGGTTGTTACGAGACGTTGTCGTCACGATTCAGGGTTTGCAATTCCCCGTGGACTTTGTCGTACTGGACATGGAGACCCCTGACTCGTTGACCGATTCCCCCATCATCCTCGGTCGCCCGTTCTTGGCCACAGCCAAGGCAGTGACTGACCATGACAGTGGGAAGGTGTACTTTCGCGTCCAGGGCGAGAGTATACAAATAGAGACGGTTAAGGACCACAGAGCCAGATCCAGATCCCGCTCACATGGCAGTACGGATTCAGAGCAGCTGGCAGACACAGAGCCAGACACCCACCAGGACTGTGATTTTGTGATCACAGATGATGAGGCAGCTTGGGCAGATCCTGCAGCACGGACAATCCTCTCATATTCAGATACATCTGATGCAGAGATGATAGAAGAGGATTGTCTGGAGAGCACAGCCCTGGTCCAGGATACTATTGAGTCAGCAGAGTCGGATCTCGATCGCGACACGGTTTCCAGTGATGGTGGTACTGAGGCCACCCTGCTCTATGGTGGTGCTGATGCCACCTTGTTCTCCAGTGGTACTGATGCCACTGAGTCTGATATAGATCCCTCGGATTCAGAATCTGAGTGGGCAGATTGTAATGATCAGATGCCAGATCTGGATCCACCTGAGCCTATAGATGAGGAGGAGGTAGAGGCAGAACAGATCAGAGACGATGTAGAGGACCCGCCTTCTCCAGATCCAGTTTGTGAGAGTTCGTTATCATTTTCCCAGGCAAATTTGGCAGAATTGTCAGCATACACACATCTTCTTCAGAAGCCAGATTTGCCAGCACCCAGCTGTCCAGAGCTAAAGCCGCTCCCTACTTCGCTGAAGTATAGATTCCTTGCGGGAGAGTCTGAGATGTACCCAGTCATCATCTCTGCAGATCTGACTGGAGAACAAGAATCCCGTCTGATGGAGGTTCTTGAAAAGAACCGCAAGGCAATTGGATGGAGCGTAGCAGATCTCCATGGGATTAGTCCTTCGTTGTGTTCCCACCATATCTATCTCGAGGAAGGGGCGAAGCCGTCGCGTGAGTTCCAGCGGCGACTGAACCCCAACCTACGAGAGGTTGTCATGAAGGAAATATCAAAATGGTGGAGTGCAGATTTTATTTATCCCATTTCCGACTCCAAGTGGGTTAGCCCCTTGCATGTGGTGCCCAAGAAGACGGGCATCACGACTGTGATCAGTGAGTCGGGAGAGGAGATTGCTACACGAGTACCCACCTCTTGGCGGGTCTGTGTTGACTACAGGAGACTCAACCAGGCCACCAAGAAGGACCATTTCCCCCTGCCTTTTATTGACCAGATCATTGAGAGACTGGCAGGGAAGAGCCATTACTGCTTCCTGGATGGGTACTCGGGCTACAACCAGGTGGCCATCGCTCCTGAGGATCAGGAGAAGACCACCTTTACCTGTCCCTTCGGTACTTACGCCTTTCGACGCATGCCATTCGGGCTATGTAACGCCCCTGCGACTTTTCAGAGATGCATGCTGTCAATCTTTTCGGACATGGTAGGGGAGTGTTTGGAGGTCTTCATGGACGACTTCTCGGTTTACGGCGACGGTTTCGATTCCTGTCTTGATTGCCTAGACCGAGTGCTCCAGCGATGCATTGCTACCCGCTTAGTTCTGTCATGGGAGAAGAGTCACTTCATGGTGACTCAAGGGACGGTGCTTGGCCACATCATCTCCAACAGAGGCATGGAGGTTGATCCGGCCAAGGTCGATGTCATTAGGAAACTCACACCGCCGTCCAATCTGAAGCAGTTACGGTCATTTCTGGGGCATGTTGGTTTTTATAGGAGATTCATTCATGATTTCAGCAAGATTGCCCGACCGTTGACTGACCTCTTGACGAAAGACACCGAGTTCCTTGTTGATGACAAGTGTCTTTCGTCCTTTGAAACTCTCCAGCAATGCGTAATTGAGGCTCCTGTCCTTCAGCCACCCGATTGGTCTCTCCCATTCGAGATCATGACGGACGCCTCGGATTTTGCCGTAGGGGCCGTGCTAGGACAGAGGAGGGATGGAGTACCATTTGCGATACACTATGCTAGCCGCACATTGGATTCCGCCCAGCGGAATTATACAGTCACAGAGAAGGAGATGCTAGCAGTAGTGTTTGCCCTAGATAAATTCAGATCGTATATCATTGGATCCCGAGTGACCTTGTACACAGATCACACCGCCATCAGGTACCTCATGTCAAAGAAGGATGCCAAGGCCAGACTTACTAGATGGATCCTTCTACTCCAGGAGTTCGACATTGAGATCAAGGATAAGCCTGGAGTCAAGAATGTGGTGGCGGACCATTTATCCCGATTAGAGCAGCCTGAGGATTCTGAGCAGATTGATCCCATTTGTGATACCTTCCCAGATGAGGCGATCCTTGCTATCGCCTCACTCCCATGGTATGCCGATATTGTGAACTTTCTCGTTGCTGGGAAAGTCCCACAAGATTGGCCCAAGCAGAGGATTGAGACCTTCCTTGCGAAGGCTAAATCTTACCATTGGGAGGATCCCATCCTTTACCACGAAGGAGGGGATAGCATCTGGCGTCGGTGTATTCCTCAGGAGGAGCATCATAGCGTCCTCACTTACTGCCACAAGCTTGAGGCAGGAGGACATCATTCGGGAAGGAGAACGGCACAGAAAGTGCTCCAGTCCGGTTTGTGGTGGCCTACACTCTTCAAGGACTCTGATGAGTTCGTGAAGAGGTGTACTGACTGTCAGAGGATGGGCACTTGTGGACAGCGTGATATGATGCCGATGCAGCCCATTCACTTCTGTGAGGTTTTTGACGCATGGGGCATCGATTTCATGGGTCCATTCCCTAAGAGTCAGGGATTTGAGTACATTCTGTTGGCCGTAGATTATGTGAGTCGTTGGGTTGAGGCCATCCCCGCCCGAGCCGCAGATGCAAAGACAGTTTGCAAATTTTTGAAGAGACACATCATTATGCGGTTCGGGGTTCCACGAGTCCTTATTTCGGATGGGGGGTCTCACTTCATCAACGACCAGGTGAAGGCACTTGCTAGAGAGTTCGGCATAGACCATCGTGTTGCTACACCGTATCATCCACAGACAAATGGTCTAGCCGAAGTGTCGAATAGGGAGATCAAGAATATTTTGCAGAAAGTCGTCCGCCCTGACCGAAAGAACTGGTCACAACTTTTGGACTCGGTCTTGTGGGCATATCGGACGTCTTTCAAGACTCCATTGGGTACATCTCCCGTTCGCCTCGTTTACGGCAAGCCTTGCCATCTACCTGTTGAGTTGAGGCACAAGTCACTCTGGGCAGTTACAGACATATTGATGGATCCAAATGGTATAGGAGACCAGAGGAGGGCAGAGTTAGCCGCCTTGGAAGAGCTTAGAGATACAGCTTTCTCAAACAGCCTACATTATAAGGAGAAAGTCAAAGAGTGGCATGATTCTCATATCAGCCACAAGCATTTTGAGATTGGACAGAAAGTATGGCTGTTTGATGCAAGGCTTAGATTATTTCCAGGGAAGCTACAGAGCAAATGGAAAGGACCCTATTTGGTCAGAAAGGTACATGATAACGGTAGCATTGATATATCTGAGTTATCTTCTGAGAGTACCTTCCGAGTGAACGGCCAGCGGCTCAAACCATTTCTAGATCATGAGCCACGGGACGTTATTATTGCTGCTATTCATTTTGCGTGAGATGTGGTCTTTTGACTCGCATCTTGTACATCTCACGCCTGATTTTCACTGTTCCTCCGCCTGTATAGATCCAGTTGTCCATATCATTCTATTCTTTAGTCCCACATCCCATTTCTCATCTTATGATTATGCTATACTTAGGGTGTACTTTACCCTAAGTATAGGGGGGATGTCGGACCTGCGATTATTCTTTTCATTCTTTCTGCTCTTGTTTTTGCTGCCTATACTTAGGGATATTTTACCCTAAGTATAGGGGGGGCAGATTCCGTACATTCTTCACTCGGCTTTCCCTTCATGTACAGCTTTCTATACTTAGGATTAGTTAATCCTAAGTATAGGGGGAGACCACCGAATTCCTCTCATTCTATTCATTTATTCGTTCCTTTTCACTTCCCTTTTACTAAGCACGAGTTATGTCTTCTTCATCGCTCTTGATCACTCTGAGGACATCGTTCGAGCTAAGTATAGGGGGTGTGTGTATATATTTCATATATACTTTAGCCATAACTCGTACTTTGTGTTAATAAATAAAATGGCTAAAAATCACAAAAAAAAATTAAAAATTTTTCATGTACATAAACCTCTTTTATTCTTGCACATACATAGCTAGTGTATAAAGTATTTTTGTAAAAATGATTTCAAAAATCTTTTGTGTAAAGATTGTGTAAATATTTTGTATCAAAATTAAGTATATAGTACAAAATTTTTCAAAATGTTTTGAAAATCAAAAGTTTGCAAAAATCTTGTGTAAATGTTTGTAAATATCTTTTTGCAAAACCTGCACTTCATGCATCATTCATTCATGATTTCAAAACAATTTTTCAAAAATTTTTTGCATGATTGTAAAATATTTGTAAATAGCATCTTGTGTACATATATGTATATAGTTTTTCCTGGATGAGAGTTGACATTTAAACTGAGCCTGGAATTAAATTGAGAAATGGAGCTTGAAAAGATCTTAATCCACCTAACTTTAAGAGGAACCTTGTAGGACTTAGGGTTAAGGCTTTTCAGGTCCATAAGGACTTAATTCTTTGAGTCCACTAGGCTATGAGCATATGTCATCTTGATGAGCTTAAGTAGAGCACTTAACAACACACGCATGACTCTCAGAGACAATGGCTTAACTTGCACCTGCACTTTACACATGGCTCTCCATGGATGAGGTGGTGAGGAGGCAGTTTCCTTTGGCTTGGGGTAGCATATGAGGGTAGTACTTCTAGGCGGAACCTCTCTTCTTCTTATAGTGAAGGAAGTGCACCTCAACTTGGTCTAGTGGTGTTGAAAGCTAAAGACAGAAGCAGTGGGTTGCAATAAAGCTTCAAAGAGGGATAGTCTACTGGCTCAAGGAGAAATTTTATATATGCTGCACCATGTAGATATGTTGTACAGAAGTTGTTGAAAAAAAAAAAAAATGCAAAATGCAAAAAGAACTCCAAAAAAGCTGGTGGGTCGGATTGAAAATTTAATAACCCCACCGGAGTGTAAAGATCTCATGAAGCTTGCAGCGGGAGACTTAGCTACACTGGCTAAGCTTCCAAAACTCTATACTTCTACCCCTCTTCTTGAGCCGTTGCACTTGAACTTAGAAGGGAATACCCCGCTTCTCGAGGAAAGAGTTGCTAGACTGAGGCATTAGAGTTACCAGGTCGAGGGAGGTTGTTTCTTTGTTACTTCTGAGGTGGGGAGCCCACATATCACTTACACGCAAGGAAAGATTCATGGTCATTAGAGTTTGTGTATGTAGACTTGTTCTGATCTGGTTTATTGAGGGGTCTGCCCATAGATTGGTGGAACTTGGAGGCTGTTGAGTTTTAGGCTTGAGTCCAAATAAGGTTCCGACACATTAATAATCCAAAGATCTGATCGAGCTCCATATTTCAAGTTAATGAAGGCAAAATTTAATAAGTCAACCTTGATCCATGTACATCCTCTTTTTCTTTTTCTTTTTCTTTTCTTTTTCACTTCTTTTTCAAATAAGTGTTTGCTAAGGGACTAGCAAAGTTAAGCATAGGGGGGTGATGAATACCCATTCATCACTCTTTATTTCTCTATTTTAGCTACAAAAACCTTTGCAAATACATGTAGATATGTGTAAAAACAAATAAATACCAAAAGCATGCATTGTGTAAAAACCTATAATTAGCATGTTTTGTGCACCAAATAAAGAATAAGAGCAAAAAGAAAAAGAGGGAAATATTTAGCATAAATATTGAGCAACCTAACCCAAGGGGAGGGCTCAGGCATGGGGCCTGACCGCATAAAAGCCACAGTAGAGGGAGATAGGAGTCAAATGTTTGTATATTTGTAAATACATAAAACTATATATTTTCCCTCACCCAAATAATATATACTTGTACATATTGTGTGTATATTTTATTAAAAAAACAAAATAAAAAGATAAAAAGCAAAAAGATCAAAAACACCCTTCCTTTAACATGTGTATAAACCACACTATTGTTTTTTTAACCTTGTAAATAAATTCAATTAATTTCTAAACTTTTTGTAATTATTCTATATTATATTTTGTAAATAAAATAAATAAAAAGAAACAAAACAAAAATCAAATAAAAATTACAAAATTGAAAATACAAAAATACATTGTATTTATACCATGTATATAAAGGTATTCAATTAATTATTTCACCTTGTATATAAGTGATAAAAATAAAAATAAAAATATTCTTTTATTCCATATTTTATCTTGTAAATAAATAAAATACAAAAAGAGCAATAAAAACACATAAAAATAACAAATAAAAAATCAAAAATAAAAATCCATATAGTGTACATATACCTATATATAGAGCTAACCTATTTTTATTTCCAAAAATTAAATAAAAATCACCAAAAAATAGAAAAAAATAAAGAAAAATATTTCATGTTTTAAGTTTTCTTTAATTCGACCTATTTTTGCCTAAAATAAATGGTCAAAGTTCGGGCACACGTGGCCGCTCCTGATTGGGCACGGGGGAATGTTGACCCCGGTCAACTCCCCCGCGCCTCTTTCCTTTTCTGGCCGTCGCGCGCCGCGCCTCCTTCGCCGAATTTTCCCACGCGACTCCAGCTGTCATCCACTCAACCCCCGCGCCCGGACTCTTCGCCGATCATCCCTCTCCCTCGCCGGATCCTTCGCCATCAAATCTACACTTTCCATCGCCGTCCCCGCTCAACCCTAATCGCCCTGTCACACTATATAAGCCATCACCTCCGCCGCCCTCGCGCCGCATCTTGGCCCCTCTCTTTCTCCCCAGTGACCTCCATTGGCTCCGCCTGAGTGACAGCGAGCGTCAGCCCTTGTTGCAGTGTGGTGAGGAGGCGACACCATCGATCCGGCGTAACCTCGCCGTCCTTGCTCCGCCGCGCGTCGAGCACGAGCTTCAGGCGTTGACGACCTTCGAAGCCTACGACCCGGAGATAGCCCATCTCCAGCCCAGTCTACTTCAGCCATCAGGTAACCTTAGATCTTTTAATTTCGTTTAATTTTAGATTTCCCCCAATTCCGACCTCCGACGAACATCTTCGATTCCGGCCACCTCACGTTATCATCTCGACCTCCGACCCGACCATCACCTTCGCACTCCCCTCACGCACCTTCTTCACCCATTCGCACAACCCAGATCGCACAGGATCTGGGACTTCGAGTTCCACCGCCGTCGCATCGCCGGAGCTCCTCCGCCACGCCGCACCGTTCCATCTTCACGCCACCTAACCGGGTCGAGGCACTTTGCCCTCGACCCGCGAAGCTCCTTGTCTACTTTGCAGGTCAAGGGAGGTGTCTGAGCCTCCTTCACAGTTCAGCCAGGAGCTTCTTCTTCCCCTGACCTCGCCGGAGCCCCTCCAGGGCTCGGTTGGGCCCGTGGCAACCACCAGCAGCTGCGGGACACCCACGCGGAGCTTCTCCGACCATTTGCAGCAGCTGAGGGAAGGACCGGAGTGCCACGCAGGAGGCCGGCGAAGTTCGCCGGCCATCAGTTCTTCCTCCATCCTCGCCAAGCCGTCCGATGAGACCCCCGCTCCAGTTTTAATCTCCGACGTCCATCTGAGGAGGAGCAGCGACCGTTGATCTATCTGAGGCGCTCATCAGGACCGTCCATAGCAGAAAGAGAGAGGCCCGGGAGCCCAGCGTCGTCCGATCTTCCACGTGGGCCTTCCTCCGCCCGTCGATCGAGCCCAAGCGCCGAAGGAGTAAAGGCGCGTTTGATCTCCACCGTCCGATCATCCACGCGTCACCATCGGGCCGTCGATATTATACAGGGGTAAATTTCATAGAGCCCCCTCCTGTTTGTCTTAGTTCAGTTTAGTCCCTGTAATTTTAAATTCCTAGTTGTTTATTTTCTGGGTCATTTGCATTCTGGACCTCGCACTTT